>CM053584.1:131104564-131137127 GCA_028627135.1 Pseudochirops cupreus
ATATGTATATATACATGTGCATATATATATATATATATATATATATATATATATATATATATATATATATATATATATATATATTTGCTTTTTTGGAGAGAGGAGGGGAGGGCAATTGAGGTTAAGTGACTTGCCCAAGGTCACATGGCTAGTAAGTGTTAAGTATCTGAGGACAAATTTGAACTCAGGTCCTCCTGACTTCGGGGCCAGTGCTCTACTCAATGCGCCACCTAGCTGCCCCTTAACACCTATATTTTAAACTCTACCTTTAAAAATTTGTGCTTTAAATTCTGTTTTTATATTCTAAGCTTCCATCTAGCTTTAGCAAATTCTATGTTCTAGCATTCTATGTTCTAAGCTCCTTTCCAGTTATAATATTTCACATTCTAATCTCTCTTTCTGCTCTAATTATTTTGTGTCCTACATCTTAATATTCTGTGTTCTCTTCTATGATAACAAGAAGGTACTTCAGATCTAAAGGTAAGGAAATGCCCCAGAGTACCTCTTCCCAGCAAAGGAAGTCTCACCTCAGGGAGGGCTCACAAACGCAGTTGCCCAGCTGTGCTTTGGCAAATGGAAATTGCCCTGCACAGTGGTAGACCAACAGGGAAATTCTTAAAGCCAGTAGGATTAAAGAAGAGGGCTCTATTCTGAGATAAAGCCAGTACAGAAAGGGTGCCTGGGAAGCCCAGAAAAATATAATTCTGGAGGGCTGCCATCCTTTGCCAAATGAACATGCATCTCTTGCTCCATTTTAATTAATGTTACATTGATTGATTGTAGGATCGTATGGGAAATTGGAAATACAGACTGCATTCTGGAGTGTGGAGCATGTGGAGGCTGGGCATCTGAGGCTCCAAGTTCTATGAATGGCCTCAGCAGCCTGTCCAGCCTTCCTGTATGCCTTAGGCTCCCCATACATCATTTGAGGCAACTGCTTCTTTAGAAAGAGGCATTGTGATGCAAATGGGGCCAGTTTTAGAGTTAGATGACCTGGGTTTGAGCCCCATCTCTATTACATGCAAAGCATCTCCCCTCTCTGAATCTCAGTTTTCCTCATCTACAAAATGGGAATAATCATTCTCATCCTACCTATGTCATAGTAGTGTTATGAGGAGGGTGTTTTGTAAATGGTAAAGCCCTGTTACAAAAATGAAGTATGATTGTTGTTCTCAGTTTTCAGAGCCCTTTCATATATATTGTCTCTACAGTGTTTGATGAAGGAAAGAGTGAGAAACATGGAGTCAGGAGGCCTAGGTCTGATATGAACTATGTGACCATGAGCAAATCATGTCACCTTCATTTCCTTTTCTGTGAAATAGATATAATAATGCTTTTATTACTTATCTCAAAGGGTTGTGGCATCCCAGAATGGCAGATTAGAAGCAGGGTCCAGAAGAAAGTATGATGGTTTTGGAATCAGAGGAGGGAAAGCCTCAGGCTCCTCCTCTAACATGAGGGGATTGCTTTGGATGGCTGTCTAAGGTCACTCCCCATTCTAAATCTATTATTTTTTGGAAGATGCTAAGTGCCAAGATCAAGAGCTTTGTAAAGATCCATGTAAATGATGCCTACTACCCAAAGTCTTGTCATGTATGAAACTGGGTCTTCCAGTCCCCAAGTCTATGCCATTTTACTGGTTTGTGTTGAGGTAATGTGAGTACAATTCACAGAATTGTAAGAGTTGGAAGTGAGCCCAGTGTCCACTTAGCTTAACCACACTTGAGAAAGAAAACCCTGCTATAACATAATATACCCTATAAGTGTTCATTGCTTGAAGACCTCCAAAGATGGAGAACCAATTACTCTCACCTGAGGCATCTCATCCTATTGATAGATCATTCTAATTCCTAGAAAGTTCAAATTTGGCCTCAGATATTTACCAGCTATGTGACCCTGGGCAAGTCACTTAACCTCTGTTTGCCTCAGTTTCCTTAATTGTAAAATTAGAGTAATAGTAGAGAGAGTACCTGCTTCCCAAGGTTGTCATGAAGACCAAACAAGACAATATTTGTAAAAGTGCTCAGATAAGACTTGGAATATAATGCGTGCTTAACAAATACTTGCTTCCTTTCTGCCTTCCTGATGTCAGTTCTCTGGGTCTCTCAAGTGTTTTAGTACAAAGTTCCCTCACATACACTGTGCCATTAGACCCTCACAACCACATTGGGAAGCAGATAGGGAAGATGCTACTGTCTGTATCTCACCATTGAAGAGACTGAGGCCCAGAGAGAATGAGTGAATTGCCAGTGGTTGCTGAGCTAACTAGCAGCAGAATTAGATTGAGAATCTTTATCTCTAGACTCATGGTCTAGATTTTTCCACCACTCTGTGACATTTGAATGAATTTTAGCATGGCACCATCAAATGAGCACTGACTTTGGTTCTAGAGGATCTGGGTTGAACCCCCTCCTTAAAATCAACTTTGGCGAAGTCACTTAACAGTCTTGGGCCTCAGTTTCCCCCTGTGTAAAATGAGGGGGTTGGAATAGATGGCCTATTAGATCTCTTCCAGTTCTATATCTATGGTCCTGAGAACCCAAGTTTCTCCAAGACAGTGTTCTAACCTTGCAGAGGGAGCTGGCTGGGAATCGCCATGGTTACTCTACCAGCAACTTCTGTGTGACATTTTTGTTTGAGTCACAAAATAGTTTAACATTTGGGCTTAACCCTTTCGATTGCCAAAAAAAAAAAATTGGTTTGGCTTGCTATTTTGCTCCATTCTTCACGGGTGCACCTTATGAAATGGTGACTTCTCTCAGGGGCAAGAACCAGTTGTAGCCTAATGGAAGGAGCTAATGTTAGACCTGGATTCAAATCAAGTCATTGCCACTCAGTACCCATATGACTTTGGGCAAGACCCTTTACCCCCATTGGGCTTCAAGATTCTTCATCTCTAAAGTCAGGGGGACAGTTAAATGATATCTAGGGGCCCTCTGGCTTCAAATCCTACGAACCTATATTCACTCCCACATCCCCAGCATCATCAAAAATAATTATTCATTTGCTGACTTTTACAATGGCCTTGAGGAATTGCTGTTGCATCATATACAGATTTGCAGGGCTGGATTTCTGACAGGTTGTGTGAGGGATGTGCCTGACAGCAGGTGTGGTAACCAGAACCCTGAGAATGAAGGGACATGTCCTTGTCAGGGATGACACCAGCATCAACAAACACCTTCCAGATTGGCTGCCAACCCTCTACTAGCTTCCTATTAATTTTGTTTAAAAGCCCATTTTATATATGATGACAAGCCCTAATATTCCCAAGGTCAGGATACTATTAGCTCTTTTCTGTCCTTGAACTCTGGCTCATGGACAGAGAGCTGCCTTACTTTCAGCAGTCTTATGTTTATGAATGAGAAAGTCACATAGCTTTGTCCTTTCTTCCTTTTCATGTCCTTCTTTTTTTTCCTCCTCCTCTTAATGTCCCTCTCTTCTTTTGCCTCTTTCTCTGGTTTGACTGGAAGAAGAGAAGAGAGGATTTGAAAAGGCAGATTGGAAGCACATGGTGGCAGTGGGGTGGTGGCTTTGGAGTTAGGTACCCTGAGTTCTTTACCTTCCACCTTTGTGACCTCACTTAACCTCTGTGGATTTTGATTCCCTCATCTGCAAAATGAAGTGATTGGACCAAATGATCAGCTAATGTCCCTTCCAGCTCTAAATCTGTAATCTTAAGGAAGATTTAAAATGCCAAGGTAAATTTGTTTTATTTGGTTGGAAATGAAGAACCATGGCTTTTAATAGGGATTTACATTAGGAAATGGGGGTTTCTTGTGATACTGATAACTTAGCCCAGAGTATGCACTAAAGACCCATTTGCGGGGACTGAAAAAGTGACTTATCTGTTACCTGTTAGTCTTTCTCATTTTCTTAATGTCTACAGCTAGGTGGTACAGGGGATAGAGTGTTGAACCTGGAGTTAGGAAGACTTGAGTTCAAATCTAGAGTCAGATGCTAACTATTTGACCCTGGGTGAGTTATTTATTCCCTATCTGCCTCAGTTTTCCTAACTGTAAAATGAGGATAATAACTATAGCATCTATCTTTTACGGTTGTTGTGAGTCTCAAATGAGATAATATTTGTAAAGTGCTTGGTATATAGTAGGTGCTTAATAAATTCTTGTTTCCTTCTTTTCCCCACTCAAGCTTGCAGTGACAGACACTGAATATCTTTTGGCTCAGAAATCTATCTTTAACTGTGATTCCTCTAAGTCTCTTAAAAGGATCAATTGGATAGGCTGTACTTCCTCCCCCTGGCCTCCCACAGTGCTATATTTGTACCTCTCTTACTGCTAGGTTGCATTCTGCCTTGCACTATTTGTGGATTTGCCCTGCTGAACTGTCGGCTCCCTGAGGGCAGGGACTGGGTCTCATTCATCTTTGTATCCCCTCAGATGTTTAGTCTAGTTCCTTGCTTACAGAAGGTATTCAATAACTGAGAAAGGAAAGAAGGGAGGAGTTCCATTATTCAGTGCTTAAACTAACATTTTTAAGTAGACTCATCATTCATTTATTTCAGTGGTTTCTGATTCTTTGTGACCCGATTTAGGGTTTTCTTGGCAAAGATACTGGAATGGTTCACCATTTCCTTCTCCAGCTAGTTTTACAGATGAGGAAACTGAGGCAAGCAGAGTTAAGCGACTTGTCCAGGGTCACACAGCTAGTACGTGTCTGAGGCCAGATTTAAACTCAAGTCTTCCTGACTCCAGGATCAATGCTCCATCCACTAAACCACCTAGCTGCCCCAAGTAAACTCGTAGACTCACAATAATAACTCACATGTCTAGATCCTGTTAACATCTAAAAATGCATTCTTCATCATTGCTTTGTTGGTAGGTAGCACCTGGCACATCGTGTCAAAAACTTAGTAAATGTGTGTTCAGTGACTTGCTTATTGACAAATAGTAGTATGCCCAGTTAGGGCAAATTGAGGCTAGGAGATTCCTGGTTTCAAGGAGATGGCCTTTATGGTCCCTGTTAGGGCTGAGATTTTGTTATTTATACTGCCAGTAAAGTGGGGGAACTGTGGTTCTAGCCTCTTTTCATCTGTGTGAACTGTACTTCTCAAGTTCTCGATTCAATAAACATTTATCTATTTTTTTAAATGGTGTAACCTCTTGCACGTAGGACGTGTCTATTTGAAGCTTTTGTAATACGGGTGGAAGACATCAGGCTAATTATATTTATGCTATTTTCAGCTTTCTCAGTAATTCTTCTTGAATATATTGTTTCTATTCTTAAATTTATTGAAAATTTCGTGATTGTGTTCATTGTTTCTAGGTCTTGTTTGTCATTCCACTGACCTACATTTCTATTTCTTAATTAGTACCAGACAGTTTTGGTGATTACAGCTTTGTAATGTAGTTTTGAGGCAGCTAGGGTTGCTCAGTGGGTAGAGCACAGGCCTGGAGGCAGGAAGACCTAAGTTCAAATTCAACCTTAGACAAAAATTCTAGCTGTGTGACCTTAGGCAAGTCACTTAACCTCTGTTTACCTTAATCCATTGGAGAAGGTATCAGTATCTTTGCCAAGAAAACTTCATAGATAGCATCGATGTACTATGGTTCATGGGGTCATAAAGATATGGATATGACTGAATAGCAACAAAATAGTATTGATCTGGTAGTGCTGAGCCTCCAGGTTTTATGAGTATTTTAAAAATTCGTTCCCTTTTGTTGAACTTTTGCTCTTCCAAACACACTTTGATATTATTTTGTCTAGTTCTATAAAATAACTCCTTGGTAGTTTGATTGGTATAGTATCATCTCTGTAAATTAAATTATATAATATTACCATTTTATTAAGTTGAGGAAGCCTAACTATAAACAATGAACATCATCTGTAAATATTGGTCTCTTTTTATTTCTATAGAGATTTTTCTGTAGTCTTATTTAGATCATTCTTGGTTAGGATAACTTGAGTAGGTTAACTCCCAGGTATTTTATGCATTTTATAGTTATTTTGAATGGAGTTTCTCTTTCTATTGTTTCCTCCTGGTTTTTTTTTTAATAGTACTATATGGAAATGCCACTACTTTACCCTCAGTTTCTTCATTGATTTACTGAGGTTTTATAAAGAAACTTCTCCTCCTCCTCCTCCTCCTCTTTCTTCTTCTTCGTGATTGTTACTTCTTTGACTTAGGAAATATCAGATGAGAAAACTCTTTTTGCTAATGCAGACTGACATGTGCTCTGTTACTTATCTTAAACAGTTGCATGGGCAGAGAAAGAGTGAATTAATTCAGGTCAAAGAGCCTAATAGTACGTGCCTGACTTGGACTTGAACCCAGGTATTCCTGATTCAGAGGCCAGTTCTCTATCCTCTGTTACATGCTTCTTATCATCTGCAAATAGGAATAATTTTGTCTTTCCCTTGATGCTGTTTGTATCTTTAATTTCTTTCTGCTGTCCTATTGCTATCGCTAGCATTTTTATAATTTGCTTAAATTTCTTTCCAAATCTTAGAGTACTATGTAAATGTCAGCTGTGACGATGTCACATGACAATGGGGTCACGCTTGTTTTATCCTTGTACTCACAGGGAAAGATTCCATTGCAAAGAATCCCAACTCTTGGTTTAGATATGTACTTAAAAAAAAATTTCCCTTTATTTCATTATTTATTTATTTTAAACATTCTTTTCTTTTTAAATTTTGAGTTCCAAATTCCCTCCCTCCTACCCCCTCCTACCCCCACTGAGAAGGCAAGCAATGTGATATCAATTATACATGTGAAAAATGCAAAACACTTTCCATATTGGCCATATTTCCTAAAAAAAGCAAGAAAAATAAAGAAAGTGAGAAAATTATACTTCAATTTGCACTCAGAGTTCATCAGTTCTGTCTTGGGAGGTGGATAGCATTAAGGAGAAGCCCTTTCATACAAATACTTATCAGGGTTTTTAGCATAAATTAGTGTTATATTTTGTCAAAGTTTTCTGCATCTATTGCTATAATCATGTGAAGTTTTTGTTTATATGATTAATCATAGGGTTTTTCTAATGCTGGATTACGCTAGCATCTCTCATATAAATCCAATTTGGCCACAATGAAATTTTTTTTTTATATATCTTTCTGGAGTCTCAACTAACATTTTATTTAAAATTTTTGCATCAATAGTCATGAAATTGGTCTCTGTTTTATTCCTCCCTAACCAGGGTATCAGGATCATATTTGTTTCATAAAAGGAGTCTGGAAGAGTGTCTTCTTTCTCTATTGCTGGGAATACTTTTTGTAGTATGTGGTAGACATCAATTGTTTTTTAAACATTTGATAGAATTCACTTACACTATCAATCTTCACTAGGGTTTCTTTTCTTTGGTGTTTGATACATGGCTTACTTGATTTCTTTTTCCAAATTGGGGTTCAATTAAAAGCTCCTTTTCTTGTTTTGTTCATTTGAGTATTTTACATTTTTATAGATAATTACCCACTTCTCTTCAATTCTCAGTTTTGTTGGCATATAAGTGTGTATGGTAGTTTCTGATAATTTACTTTATTTCTTCCTTATTTGAGTTCAGCCTGTTCATAATTGATTTCTTGCCTGTCCCTCACTCCTTCTTAATTAAGTTAGGTAATGACTTATAGATTTTTAAAACCTAGTTCTTTGTTTTATTTATCAGTTCAATAGTCCCTTTGTTTTCAATTTTAATAATTTTTTCCATTAATTTTCAAGATGTTTTCTTTTATGCTTGTTTTGCTACATGTATTTAAAAGTTGAATTCAACTGCTAATTTATCCCCCCTAACACCCTGTATTCCCCCTCCATCAGGAATAGCTTTCCTTTTGGTATTCACTTGGCACTTTGTTCTCTGCCTCTCTGGAGACACTTATCATGTCATGTTGTATATCATTATAGTTACCTGTGCCTGGATCTTATTCTCCTATTAAAGTGTAAACTCTGAAAGGGTAGAAACCTTGCCTTACCCAAACTTCAAATCTCTACATATTTGAGCATCTTAATACCTGAAGGATGGCACTTACATTGAATTCAATGATTTAGAAAGCATTGAAGGATCTTTCTGTGTCTTGGGATACTCACTGTCAAGTTATAAACATCAGTCTAGTAGTATATACCCACAGAAATTTGGAGACTTGATTCCCCTAGTTGTTTGAAGTCTCTATAGAGTTATTCTTTGGGGGTTTGTTTGGTTTTTTAAAACTGTTCTTGGGACAAAGATCAATGCTCTTCATGAGATGAATTTGTGGAATGTGAGCTAGACCAGGAGTCAGAAGGCCTGGGTTCTGGGTTCAAGTTTAAAGCTCCAGTCCTATGATCAATTAACAATCAGATTGGAAGGATTCTGTGAGTCTATTCTATCACAGTTTCAGGCAGTCTGTATTCTTTAGCCCTAAAATGGGGAAGATGAAATGAGAAGATGTATGTAAAGTGCTTTGCAAACCTTACTGTTCTATAAATGTCAGTCATATCACTAAACATCAGACTTTTAAAGGAAATAATGTCAGGAAAACTCAGTGGATTTCAAGAGCAAAGGGTAATTGCTACAATTTGGGTGGGATGGGGTGGGTAATATTTAAGCTGCAATTAAGGAGTAAATATACTCTTAGAAATAGCAATTGTTTTGCATCTCTCTTGAGGACTGGACAACAAGACACATGTTCATTTGTTCATTAGACATTTATTGAGCTTCATTCATTCAAGAGGATAGAGTAGAATGGAAGGAACTTACAGGTAGACCTGGATTCAAGGCTCAGCTCTATCTCTCCACATCTGTAAATAGGGTTAGTAATATCACCTGCCTCACAGATGGATGGGTAGGTAGGTAGTAGATAGGGTACCAGACCTGGAGTCAGGAAGATCTGAGTTCAAATCTGGCCTCAGACACTAGCTGTGTGACCCTGGGCAAGACACTTAACCCTGATTTGCCTCAGTTCCTCATCTGTAAAATGGGGACACCCTGGAGAAGGAAATGGCATACAACTCCAGTATCTTTGCTAAGAAAGCTCCATGACAAAGTCTATGAGGTCACATAGAGTCAGAAAGTACTGAATGATTCCACGACAACAACAACAACAACAACAGATATCCAGCCCTGTGACCATGGGTAAGTCACCTCTTGAGTCTCTGTTTCCTCTTCTCCAAAACAGGAGGCTAATGTTTGGATGATCAGGGCACTTAGGAGCAAATGGAAATGTGTAAATTGCTACTTGTGTAAATGTAAACCATTATTAATATGACCTAGGTATTGTTGAAGGTACAAAGATGAGTAAGGCATATGACTATGCCTATATTCTAGGCATCTGCTGGTACATTAATCTTTAAATCCAAGGGTAAGGTGATCACTTTCCTATTAGCCTTTTGAATGACTCTAAATTGTTCTTTTCAATTTGTCAGTTTGGAGTCAGTTGATGTCTGCCTTGTAGAGATGAGAAAGGATAGAAAAATAGGATTAGTAGTTCATAATTTATCTGGGCCTTTCAGGTTTGCAAATGGTTTTCCTCACAACAACCCTGTTAGGTAAAGCTCCGAAAATTAGTGACTTTTTGGTCTTAGTTATGACTAGTAAGTGTTAGGATCAAAATCAAAGTACTTGAGAGTAGAAAATCTCAAACAAAATGTTAATAGTACTTGCCACTTCCATGAGCTGCCATTTCAATTCAGGAAATGTTGAGCAACTCTTTTTCTTTTATGGAAACATAAAACCTTTTTAGTTTCTTTAGATATATTAACAAATAATATTTTACCACATTTTACCACAGTTCCTAGTGTCAAGGACTTAAGAGTTTAGTGGGGCAGACATACATAAATAAGGGTTAGCTAGTACACTATGTGATAAATCGTCATCTTCTTTTAGTGCACAAATCAAACACCTCCTCCATGACTCCTTCCCTGATTCCTCCCACTCCTTGGAAATTGTCTTTCCATTCTGGTACTATCACAGCACTGTATTCCTTTGTTCTTTTCCCTTCCTAGACTATAAGCACCCCAAGACAACAAAAATTCATTCTGTGCTTACTATGTGGTACACACTGGGCTAAGTGAAGGCTGGCTAGCCTTGACTCCTCCCCAAAACCAAACCCACAAGGGGAATTCACCAATGGAAGAAGGAAGAAAGGGACCGGCGTAGTAGAAGCATGTTCCAGGTCAGAGGGGTTAATGGATGTTCCTGGGTGAAGTTGGAACAGGAGGGGCTCCAGGGTGAGGTTCTAACTAGGACATGAAAGTCCAGACTCAGAAGCACCATTGGGAGAGAGAAGCTCCTGTCTCAAGGACAGGATCTGTCTAATTTATCTCTGTGTCTCTCTCGTGGTTAAGCACAGTGTTCTTCACAGAACTGGTTCTTGATAAATCATTATTGAATTTGAATTTCTTGATAAAATGCCACAAGAGAGAAAACCACAGTGTTGTCAGAAACTGGAGAAGGAGAAGGGGTCAGATTGGTTTTATGAAGGAGGTGGCATTGAAGCTGCGCCTTGAAGGATGGGTAGAATTTGTCAAGTGAAAATGCCAAATCTGACTGTCTTTTCTCAATTCTCCTTCTTCAGATAGCTACTGTTGACTCCTCTCTCCTCTGGGATACTCTCATCACTTGGAATTTCGTGACACTGTTCCCTCCTGGGTCTTCAGCTCTTTCCTGTCTCACACCCTTATCCTATCCCCTTAACGATGTACATTCCCCAAGGTTCTGTCTTCTCTTTCTACACACTCTTTCTCTCTCAGTGATTTCATCAGCTCCTTTGGGTTTAATTATTGTCTCTTGTGCTAAAGACTCAAAGATCTATATAACTAGCCCCAGTCTCTCCCCTGAGCTTCAGTCCCACATCACCAATTGCCTATTGAACATTTCAAAAAGATGTCCAAGAGACATCTCACACACCACATGTTCAGAACAGAACTCATCTTTCCTCCTCTCTTCCAAATTTCTCTACTTCTGTCAAAGATACCACCATTATTGTAGCTTCTCGGGTTTGTAACCTTCGAGTTATCTATGGCTTACCTCTACCCCTCACCCCACATAGCCAATGAGTTGCCAAATCTTGTTTCTATCTCTTACATCCAACTCTTTCTCTTTACTCATACGGCTACCATCTAAAAGCAGACTCTCTTTACATTTCCCAAGATTATTGCAACAACCTCCTAATTGGCCACCCTGCCTCAGGCCCCTCTCTCCACCACTCCATCTTCCATTCTGCTGTCAAAGTAATTTTTCTTAGTCAGGTCTGACCATGACACTCCCCTCTTTCATTATTCAGTCATTCTTCAGTCTTATACAACTCTTTGTGATCTAGTTTGGGGTTTTCTTGGCAAAGGTATTGGAGTGGTTTGCTATTTCCTTCTCCAGCTCATTTGACAGATGAGGAAACTGAGGCAAACAGACTTTCCCAGGGTCACATAGCTAGTAAGTGTCTGAGGCCAGATTTGAACTCATGAAAATGAGTCTTCCTGATTCCAGGCCTGGTGCTCTGTACACTATGGTGCCACCTAACTACACCTCAAGAACTCTGCTAGTCCCCTATTGCCTCTACCAGGAGTGTGGAACCTGCTACCTTCCAGGCCATATGTGGCCCTCTAGATCCTCAAGTGCAACCCTTTGACTGAATACAAACTTCACAGAACAAATTCCCTTAATAAAAGGACTTGGACCCAGTGAAAAGATTGCACCCAAGGCTACATGTGGCCTTGAGGCCACAGGCTCCCCAGTCCTGAGATACAAACTCCTCTATTTAAGTCTTTTTTGGGGCCTTTTTGGAGGTGGGAAGGCAGGGCAGTTGGGGTTAAGTGTCTTGCCCAAGATCACACAGCTAGTAAGTGTTAAGTGTCTGAGGCTGGATTTGAACTCAGGTCCTCCTGACTCCAGGGCTGGTGCTCTATTCACTGCACCACCTAGCCGCCCCCTTCTATTTGCCTCTTAAAGCTCTTCCCAACTGATCATGATCTCCTTTGTACATTACCCCCCCTCCCATAGTTTGCAGACCAGTCAAGCCCCCTCTTTTCTCTGTTCCATACCATCTTTGTGCCTTGGTACTGACCATCCCTCATTCCTGAAATGTCCTCCTTCCTCTAGGTGGTGCAGTGGATAGAGCCATGGGCCTGAAGTCCAAAAGATCTGAGTTCAAATTTAGCCTCAGACATTGCCTAGCTGTATGACCTTGGGGAAGTCACTTAACTTGTTCACCTCAATCTCCTTGACTGTAAAGTGGGGGTGATAATGACAGCACAGGGTTGTCGTGAGGATCAAATGAGATAACGTTGTAAAGGACAGTGCCTGGTGCACAGTAGGCGCTATGAAAATGTTATAATTATGATTTTATGATTATTATTGTTCTGTCTCCCCAGCAGCAAGCGCCCTTTCTCCCTAGCCACCTTATATTTATTCGTATTTATTCTGGATATATTTATGTATGTATTCACTGTTTCCCTTGCTATAATGTAATGACCTCAGGAGTAGGGATTGTTTGACTTTGGAAACCCTTCTCTAGAGCTGGGACTGTGTTTTTTACCTGTCTTTGTAATCCTGCTTCTTAGCAGGGCTCCTGGCATACCACGAGTGTTTAATAAATGCTTGTTGATTGATGGAAATGGAAGTGGAAATGGATGTGATCCATGTATTCTTTACAATTTTCAAAGCGTTTTATATCTTCTTTTTCCTTCAAATCTGAGAACAGCCTTGTGAGGTAGGTACTTCTGGTAGTAGTATTCCCATTTTACAGATAGAGAAAAGGTAAATAAAGGATGAGCTAGGCAGTATAGTGTACAGAGTACTGGGCCTGGAGTCAGAAAGACCCGAGTTCAAATCTGGCCTCAGACACGTCCTAGCTGTGTGACCCTGGGCAAGTCACTTAACCCTGTTTGCCTCCGTTTCCTCATCTGTCAGAAGGGCTGGACAAGGACATGGCAAACCATTCCAGTATCTTTGCCAAGAAAACCTCAAATGGGTTCCTGAAGAATCGGACATGACTGAAAAATATTGGATGCGATTTTATCTAAGGACAGGGGAAGAGATTTCCCTTCTGTCCTTAGATTTTTGCGGATTCCATGATCTCACCAAAGGAACATGGAGCCTCTGTGCATTAAAAATTGTGGTCCCCGTTTTTCCACCTTGAGCTCCTGCATTGTAGGGAGGCAGAATTGTTCCTGCCTTGAGATATTTGACTCCTGATCAGAATTTACAAGAATCTTAGGCTTTAAAAACTTGTTCTTCTATGATTGCTCTAAACCAAGCAAGCACCTAAAAATTCGCTGTTCTGGAGGCAGCCTCAGGGACTTACCTTCTCCCCAAGGCAGGGAGTTTGCATCCTTTTTATTTGGAGGATTAGATCTTGCAGCTTCTGTGAGAGGGTGGAAAGCTGCTGCTGTGCATCTCAGGAAAACACAGAGCAAGGCATGTTCTTGCTGTCTCCAAGGCCTGGCCACTATGCATGCTGATGGTGGTGGTGGCAACAACAGCAGCAGCAATGACATCATTCAGGATTCTCATGTGGATTTCACGGCTTGAAGTAGGCTTGAAAGGTACAAAGATGTTTGCTGGAACCAAGAAGGTTGGGAGACATTCTGCAAATTCGTTTACAAAGGAACTGTTCTCTTGAACCTAACCCATCCTTTGGGGACTAACTATTTACTCTCCATTCTCCTTGTAACACTGCTCACCATTTGGAAGAGGCTGAAAATTACCATGCTAATAAAGTCTCCCTTTCCTCCCACTTTAACTGATCTCGTCAGCTTCAGTCAAACTGGCTCTCTCTGTTCTTTCATTCATCCTCTGATTTGTTCTCAGAATACCACATTTGTTGTAGTAGAAAGATCTCTGTAAACTCTGGCAAATCCATTTGTCTCTTTGAGACTCAGTTTCTAGCCGTGTGACCTTGGGCAAGTCACTTAACCCCAATTGCCCTACCTTCCCCCCTCCAAAAAAGAGATTCAGTTTCTTCATTTGAAAAATGGGTTTACTAATTAATTTTCCCATTTACATGGTACTTCAATTTCCAAAAGGTTTTTCTTAGGACAGCCCTGAAAGGTAGGGAAGGCAGGTATTTATAAACTCTGTTTTACAGATGAGAAAACCAAGCCTTAGGGTGGTTAATTGTCATACAACTAATAAGTTAGTGACGTAAGGATTCAAACTTAGGTCTCTGCCAACTTTATGTCCAGGGGCCACTCTGTCTCTTGAGCATAGTCACACCTATCATATCACCCTCATGGGACTGTTGTGAGTCAGAAAAGATAATGCAGGTCAGGCACTTCATAACTATCAATCCTTATACAGATGGTATAGTGGAAATAGCCCTTAGATCAGGAGACCTGGATCTGAATTCCAGCTTTGTGACTATCATCAAGTGACAACCTCTCTGAGCCTCAGCTTTCTAAGCTGTAAGATGGGGATAATAATACTTATGTGTCCCCAAGGGCTGTTTTGAGGAAGATTCTTTGTAAACCTTTATGTGCCATAGAAATAGGAGGTATTATGTTTATTTTACTTTCTTTCCACCTTCCAAGGTAAACCTGCATTGACTCTAGCTAGCTACAAGTGCCTTCTTGTACACAAAGCCCTTATTTTGACACGGCACATTTACATGGTAGTGGCATTAGAGAAAGAAGAAGGATGATGGGAGAAAACAGCTCCTTATGGCAGAGAATATTCTGATCTGGGTGTACTTTGGAGAGAAGTGTAGTTTTCAACACTGCAGTAATATTCTAATATGCTGGAAGGCATTGGCAGCCTGTCTTGGTGCCTGTCCTTTGTCTAGGGCACAGGATTTAGAGATGGAAGTTCGGCTAGACCAATCCCTTATGTTACAGATGAGGAAGCTGAGACCTATGGAGGTTAAGACATTTTTTAAAAAAAATGTTTTACCCATGCCTCTTGCCCCATCTTAGTCACTTCTATATTAATATTCCTCTTCCTCCATAGAACCTTCTCTTGTAATAAAGAATAATAGTTCAGCAAAACCGGTTGTTAAACTCCC
This sequence comes from Pseudochirops cupreus, assembly GCA_028627135.1. Taxonomy (NCBI): domain Eukaryota; kingdom Metazoa; phylum Chordata; class Mammalia; order Diprotodontia; family Pseudocheiridae; genus Pseudochirops; species Pseudochirops cupreus. The sequence goes on from CM053584.1 coordinate 131,119,490, forward strand.
TGACAAATGCATACCACATTCTGTAACTGTGGCTTGCCACCTCTCTGCTAAGAAGATAGACGTATGTTTCATGATTGGTCCTCTGGAGCCAAGATTGATCATTGCCCTGAGTCAACCAAAAAGCAAGCATTTATTAAATGCCAACTATGCACGAGGCACTATGCTAAGGACTGGAGATGCAAAGAAAGGCAGCAACAGTCTCTGCTCTCAGGAAGCTTGTATTCTAATATCTGAGACAACGTGTAAATAAATCATTTCATACAGAGTAGATGGAAAGTAACCTTAGAGGTGACTGCTCTAACAGAGGTGGGGAACCTGTGGTCTCAAGGGCACATGTGGTCTTCTAGGTCCTTGCCTGAGTCCAAGTCATACAGAATAAATCCTTTTATTAAGGGGATTTGTTCTGTGAAGTTTGGATTCAGTCAAAGGGCCACACTTGAGGACCTAGAGGGCCACATGTGGCCCTGAGACTTCGGGTTCCCCAGCACTGAATCCAGCAGGTAGAGAACCCAAGAAAGGTCTCCTGTTATTGTCATTGTTTAGTCTCAGTTGCGTCTGACTCTTTTTGACCCCATGGGGTTTTCTTGGCAGATACTGCAATGGTTTGCCATCCCTTCTGCAGCTCATCTGACAGATGAGGAAACTGAGATAAACAGGATTCAGTGACTAGCCCAGAGTTATACAGCTAGGAAGTGTCTGAGTCCAGATTTGAACTCAGGAAGATGTGTTGCTGACTCCAGGCCCAGCACTCTGTGCACTGTGGCGCCACCTAGCTGCCCTCAGATGGCATTTGAGCTGAATCTGAAAGTCAGAGATTCTAAGAGACTGAGGATGAAGATGCCAGGTGTGGGAGACAGAGTATACAAAGGCATAGAGTAGAGATGGAGATGTGAGGAGCAGCAGGTAGGTCAGTGTAGCTGGTTTATAGAGTACATAGATGGAAGGAAGCTCTAAGAAGACTGTAAGGGTCTGGGATGGTGATGTATACTGTATACTCTGCTATGGGAGAAGGTGAACCTCTTAGATTGTTTGAGCTTGGTAGTTCTAAGCTCCAGTGTGCTCAACTCATTGAGGATCCACATTAAGTTGGAACCAATATGGTGAGCCCCCAGGAGTGGGAGGCTACCAGGATGCCTAAGGAAGGGTGAACTGATGCAGGTTGGAAATGGGGCAGGTCAAAGGTCTCATGCTGTGGACCCCAACAGTGAAGATGGGCACATGAATGGTCATTGTACTTCCAGCCTGGGTGAAATGGGGAGTCCATGTATGAGAAAGAAAGAAAGGAAAACAGAATGAAAAAGGAAGGAAGGAAGGAAGGAAGGAGGGAAGGAAGGAAGGAGGGAAGGAAGGAAAGAAGGTGGAAAGGAAAGAGAAAAAGAAGAAAGGAGGGAAGAACAGAAGGAAGGAAAGAAGAAAAAAGGAAGAAAAAGGAAAGAAAGAAAAAGAAGAAAATAGAAAGGAAGGAAGAAAGAAGGAAGGAAAAAGAAAAGAGCAGTAAGAAAAAAGATGAATATAATTGTAGGGGTTAGGTTGTGAAGAGTTTTAAATTCTAAATTTTATAGTTGATCTTGGAAATAATAGGGAACCACTGGAATTTGAGTGAGGGTATGGGAGTGTGACATGGTCAGGACTAGAGTTGAGAAAAATAATTTTGATAGCTAAGTGAAGAGAGGATTGGAATGGGGAAAGACTTGAGACACAGAGACTAATTAGAAGGCAATTATCAGAGTCTGTGGAAGAAGTTATGAGGGTCTGATCTAAGGTAGTGCCTATAAGAGAATGTATATAAAAGACGAGAAGACAGAAACGACCAGACCAGGCAACTGGTTTGATGTATGGAGTAAGTAAAAGTGACAAGTCCAGGATAACACCAAGGTTGTGAAGCTGGGGTGACTGGGATGATGGTGATGTCCTTGAAAGCAATAGGGAAGTTCAGAAGAGGGGAGGGTTACTAGGAAAGACAATGGTTCCATTTTGGACAAGTTAAGTTTGAGATCTCTATGGAATATCCAATTTGAAATGATCAAAAGGCAGTTAGCACTAGATAAATAAAACTGGGAATCATCATTTAAATCTTCCCGTGTTTTTCGATTTGAACTCAGGTCCTCCTGACTCTAGGGCAGGTGCTCTACTCACTGCGCCACCTAGCTGCCCCTATATTCACAATTTCTTAGTGTTGCAGCAATAATTTATTACATTTATAAATCACAATTTGCTTAACTACCCTCTGATCAGCAGGCCTCTACTGTTTCTAGTTCTTTGCTATTACAAAAAGTACTTCTATGAATGTTTTGGTATACATGGAACCTTTATTTCTATCTTTGACCTCTTTGGGACTTATGTCTAGCAGTGAGATCTCTGACTTGAAGGATTGGAATAGTTTAGTTACTTTCTTAGCATAATTTTAAAATAATTCCCAGAAGGATCAGAGCAATTCATAGCTCTACCATTAGGTTATTAGTGTTCTTGTCTTTCTGTCATCACTCAGATACTGGCTGTTTCCTTCTTGTACCGTCTTTGCAAATCTATTGATTGTGTGGTGAGACCTCAGAGTCGTTTTGATTAGCATTTTTCCTATTAGTAGGACTTTTGAACATTTTCTCATGTGGTTGGTGATTATTTACATTTCTTCTTTTAAAAATTGTCCCTATCCTTTGACCACCATCTATTAGTCTTATAATTTGCATCGTTTTCCCACATAGCCTTACCCCTGCCCCCCACTGCATCCAGTATTCCCCTACTTTGCACTTGGACTGGCAGGTTGGGTCTCCAAAGGGAAACTGACTACTCACTACTCAAGGTTATACGGGTAATCCTCAGGGGCTGGATTTCTACTATTTCTGCTAGTTGGCTTCTTTTACCTTCTCATTAATTACAGGGGGGAGGGGAGAGGGAAGAAAAAAAGGAAAAAGAAGAAAGTTACATAACTTTAACATACATTTAAAAGGAATAGCAAATTATACATAATAGATTTACAGTTCATATTCAATCATCTTTTTTTAATTCTACTGTTACAGAAATGCTTCTATTATTTCTTAAGTTTAGAATAAAATAAATGAACAAACCAAAAAAAAAATGATCAGCCAGTAGCCACAATTAGCTTTTAGCAAAGATATTTACTAAAATGATAACAGTTGCAACATTCCTTTCAAGTAGGGGCACATTCGCCTTTTGAGCACACAAGGTTTCTGAGGAGAGTGGGTTCAAATTTGAAGAACAAAGGCACATGTGGAAGGAACATGTTTGGCAAAGGGGTGCCTTACAAAATGTAACTGGAAGTCTTTTTCTTCCTTTGTAAAGACCCCACAAAGTTCCCCTTAGGAACAGCTTTCTGTTGGGCTCCAAGGCTCAATGTCTTTATAGAGTTCAAAGTTGGCATTCTCTCACCATGAGGGGTCACGTTCTCTGAAGTTACTTTCTCCCTTAGGTAGTTATCCTTCTGTGCCCGTGTCTCTCTTTGGCATGACTTTCTATTCACAGTCTGATGCTTTGTCTCCTTTTGACCAGTCACTCCAACAACGTGGTCAATGATAGTGGGAAAGCTGGAGGGAAGAGTAATATTGTCTTTGGGCAGCAAAGTGGAGCAGTGAATAGAGTTCTGGAATTGGAGTCAGGAAGACCTGAGTTCGAATTCAATCTTAGACATTTACTAGCTGTATGACCCTGGGCAAGTTGTCGACCTCCGTTGACTTCAGTTTCTTCATCTGTAAAATGGGGATGATAACAGCACCTACCTCCCAGGATTGTTATGAGGATGAAATGAGATAATTATGTAATGTCCTTATACAGTGCCTGACACAGAGTAAGCTCTACATAAATGTCAGCTATTATTATTCAAATCCAGTCTCAGACACTTGAGCTGTTTGACTCTGGGCAATTCACTCAATCTCTGTTTGCCTCAGTTTCCTTTTCTGTAAAAGGAGATAAAAATGACACCTACCTCTCAGGGTTGTTGTAAGGATCAGATGAGATAAGAATCATAAAGAACTTAGCATAGGGGCATTAAGTGCTGTCCAAAGTTAGCTATTTTATTCACAATTGTCTTTGGGCTCATCCCCTTCCCTTGCTGCCCTGTGCTTAAGGGTCTGCCTTGTCAGGGCAGTCTCAGACCTGGAGTTCTCCACCACTTGATGGGCTTGCTCTGAACTGAGCTTACTGTTGGACTAACTGCTCACTGCCCAAGAACCGTGACTCTATCTTCTTAGCCGGTCACCAGATGTATCTTCTGTGGCATCATCTGCCTTCTATCCAGTGTTATACTGGAGCTGGCTCATATGGGCTTGCAAGGACCAATTGTTAAATTCTCAGTGTGGATGCCTCAGAAATCAGTAAATGCTCCAAATCAGGGCTTGATTTATTGTTTTGTTGATTGTCTGGCCTTAAGAAAGTGACAGAGAAAATGTTTATAATGCAGATTAAATTTAAAAGTGTGTAATGGGTACATTTTTTTCCCTGGAGAACTGGTTAATAAACTTTTTGCTGGCACACCCCTGGACACCAACCAAAGAGAAAGCGAGAATCAGCAGTTTAGTGAAGTGAGGCTTGGTTTTTGTATTTCCTATCTGAGTGTCCTTGGGTAAGTCATTTCGGTTCATTGTGCTCTGTTTTTTCATCAGTAGAAGTATAGTATTTTAGCATTTTAGAGCTGAAAGGGAGATAATCTGGTAGTCAATGGTCAATAAACATTTATTAAGTACCTACTATGGGCCAGGTAGTATGCTAAATGCCGAGGATACAAATATGGAAAGAGAGAGAGAGACAGAGAGACAGAGACAGAGAGAGAGAGAGAGACAAAGAGAGAGACAGAGAAAGAGAGAGAGAGACAGAGACAGAGACAGAGAGAGAGAGAGACAAAGAGAGAGACAGACAGAGAGACAGACAGAGAGACAGAGAAAGAGAGAGACAGAGAGAGAGTGAGAAGGAGAGAGCGAGCGAGAGAAAGAGAGTCTCTGAAGGGGCTTAGAATCTAATGGTAGTGTAGAAAGAACTCTTTTACAAATTTTATCTCATTTCATCCTCACAACTATCCTGGGAAGTAAATACTATTATTATCACTCCCATTTGACAGATGAGGAAACTGAGGCAAGTAGAGGTTAAGTAACTTGCTTAGGATCACACAGTTTGTAAGTGTCTGAGGGTCACATTTGAATTCAAGTCTTTCTGACTCTGGGCTCAGCAAAACTTCCTAACAATTAGAATTATCCCAAAATGGAATGATCTGCCTCAGGTAGTGGTGGTGGGCTCTCTCTTGCTAGAGGTCAGCAAACAAAGGCTAGATGACCAGTTGTCAGGCATTTTGTAATAAAGTTTCTTGTTCGTGTATGGGCTGTGCTAGGCGGCCTTTTGAAGTGCCTTCCAACTCTTAGGATTTTGAAATTCTTTGATCTGTGAAATGAAGGAGGTTGAGTTAGATAAACTCTAACATCCTTCCCAGCTCTAACCTTCTGTTAATCTATGACCTTAGAGATCATCTAGGCCAATCCTCTCATTTGATGATACAGAATAAAGGACCAGAGAGGGAAAGAGACTTCCATAAGGTTCCACAGCCACTTAGTGGCTAATGAGGTGGGGTTAGCCTAAGGTTGATTCTGTTGTAAAACACTTTGATTTTGTGCTATGATTGTAGATTGCATTCAGTAGACAGACTAATGGCATTCATACCAACAGTATCACTGCCATTAAGATTACCATAAGCCAGCCCATGCCAACATAACTATGAAAACCACATGTGGTTGAGGGCTACTCAGAGAGCTGGAGAACATTTGTCTCTCTCATTTAAAAATAAGACCTCCAGGATTGCTTGGTGTTTAGATAGACCCATCTCTTCATGCAATGCTTCCTGAACCTGTGACGGGAAACATTTACTGGTCCACATTCCCATCTTTAGAGCTACCTGGTTTCCTGTTGTTTCCAGTTGACAGATTCAGGTAGTGGAAGGCCTGGGCTAGGCTCAGCTGGCTGGGTGCCTTTTAATTCTGAGCAGAAAGGTTATCCTTGTTCAGCAAAGACTCAGCCAGTCCTAACATGACCATAGGTTTGGAAGCCAAGCAAGCTGAGCTGGAACTGCCCCAGAGTGATGAAAGAATGATATTTGCCTGGGATGAATTCTGAAATGGACTCATGGACAGCAAGAAGGTGGGAGGTCAAGACTGCAGTTTGTCACCTCCAGTCTGGGAAAAGGTGGGATGCTACTGCATTAGACAGGCTGGACCAACCAGCACAAGCAAGCTGGATCAATGCCAGGGGAACTGGACAAAGTTAACCCTCCAACAGCTGGAGGCAATCCAAGGATCTGTGTGTGCTGGAGAGAGCGAACGTGGCTTTCTCAATTTCTTTGGTCATTTTGTTTCATAATAAAAAAGAATCTGCAGACGGACGACTTGAGGGCACTGCTGAGGATGCCATCTGCTTTCCCCTATATATATTCCAGTAGGAGGCAGTGTGTGGCTGTGAGATGCTCAGAAGAACTGGCATGAGTCCCCAGACATTAACTAGCCATCAGTCACTGCGCTGATCTGAGCATCAGTTTCTCCATTTGTAAAATCAGGCTAATGATGCTTTCGATGTATCTTTCACAGGGCTTCTATGAAGGAAGCATTTTGTAAACTATAAAGCGTTATGTAAGTATGAGCTGTTATTAGGACTCCTCCATAGGACCCCTGAACTCCAATCAGGCCCCTTTCCTCACCAAGTTCATTTGCTGCAGCCCAGGCCATCACCAGTCGGACTGACTTCTGTCTTGCCACTGGACTTCGATGACTCTGGAAGAGAGAGTGAGGCTGACAACCTCGTGCAACCCTGCCTCACTTTAATCCGTTTCATGTGCAAATAAGGACATCACCCTGTGATGTCATTGGTCCTCTTTGAAAACGAAGGACTAACAGTAATATCTACAAGGTTTCCTCACTATCCTGAGAACACATGTATTTCCCATCTCCCTGCCTTTCCTCCATTCTGGTACCTACTGGGAATGCCACCTTCTTCCCTTCTCCCTGCCCCAAACCTGTACCTAATGTATCCAAATCCTACCCAGATCAAGGGAAAGGAATATATCCAAATAATCATAATAACAGCTAGAATTGATCCAGGTGCCGTGCTAAGGGGTCTGCAGTTTTATCTCATTTGATCCTCACAACAACTCTGCGAGGTAGATGGAGGAAAAAGCTGAGGCCAACAGAGGTCAAGTGACCATTCAGAGTGACACAGCTAGTGTCTAGGGCTGGATTTGAACTCAGAATTTGAACTTCCTGACTCAGGTTCAGCTCTCTATCCACTGTACCATCTAGCTGCCCCAAATCCCAATGTATCCCAATGTATCCAAATCCTACCTGGTCTTTTGGGAAACCATAATTCCTTTGATGTTCTTCCTTCCTTCCTTCCTTCCTTCCTTCCTTCCTTCTTTCCTTCCTTCCTTGGCAATCAGGGGTAAGTGACTTACCCAGGGTCACACAGCTTGTGTCTAAAGCTGCATTTGAACTCAGGAACTCAAGTCCTCCTGACTGCAGGGCCAGTGCTCCATCTGCTGAACCATGGAGCTACCCTGCTTGAAGCTCTTCTCAGGACAGATGATCAGTCATTACACTGGGTCCTGACTTGGGGTATGTTCCCATCTTCTTCCCTGAAGCAGTTTCTGACACCTGTAACTAAGATTAATCTCTTTGTTCTGTGGTCTTGTGGCATTTACCTCTGTCTCTACCACACATACAGTCCTTACACTATACTGTCTTATGACGGTAGTGATTTTCCTAGACCATTAAGCACCTAGAAGGCTTTGCCTTCTATTTCTTAGTATCCTGTTCCTGCCCCTCAGGCCTTACCTAGCATACAGCAAGTGCTTCATAAATACACATTTTTGGTTGATTGATTTCAGTCTACAACCTACCTTGGGCAGGGAATAGCCCTGTTGGAAGCAGAGTGCCTCAGGCACAGAAAGCAGAGAGCTTGGGCCTAGGGAGTGCTGGGAACTGTCAGGTGGGGACCTTCCTCCACTAATCCAAGTAGGCACATTTTCTGCAACTTAGGAGTTGTCTTAGAGCACTGAAAGGGTAAGTGACTTGTCCAGGTCACCAGCCAGTGTGTGTCAGAGGTGGCAACTTGGACCTAGTTCTCCAGGTCCAGCTCCCTATCCATGAAGGGAAGGGGAAGGGAATAAGCATTTATACAGTGCCCATTACACACCAGGCACTGTGCATCTCATCTGATCCTAACGACAACTTTGGGAGGAAGATGCTGCTATTATTCCCATTTTATAGTTGAAGAAACTGAGGCAGACAGATATTAAGTGATTTGTCCAGGGTTGCATGTTATAATAAAATAATGATAGCTAACATTTATTTACGTATTTTTTGCTTTTTGGAGGGGGGAAGGCAGGGCAATTGGGGTTAAGTGACTTGCCCAAGGTCACACAGCTAGTAAGTGTTAAGTGTTTGAGGCTGGATTTGAACTCAGGTCCTCCTGACTCCAGGGCCGGTGCTCTATTCACTGAGCCACCTAGCCTCCCCCTAGCTAACATTTATGTAGCATTTACTATGCACTAGATACTGTGCTTTTTACAAATATTGGCTTCTTTAATCCTCCTAACAACTCTGTTATTATTTCCATTTTATAGTTGAGGAAACTGAGGCAGATAGCTGTTAAGTGACTTGTCTGGGGTCTCACAGTATCTGAGGACAGATTTGAACTCAGATCTTCCTGACTCTAGACCTAGAGCTCTATCCACTGCTCCATCAGCTGCCTTTTGATGCCATACTTTGTGTGTTTTATGGCCAGTTTAGGTGCTTAAATCTATTTGAACTGAACAGAATTAAGAATAGATAAGACAAGGTTCAAGTAATTAAGCTTTGTGTGGGTTTAAAGATTGGACTGGAAAGGAAGTGGAGAGGCCGAGGATCTAATAGGAAAAAACGCTCAACTTGGACTTGAATTTGTTGTTGTAAATTTGGATTTGCAAACCCAGATTTAAATCCTGCCTCTGTGGCTCATTTATCTCTGTGACCTTCTACAAGTTCCCTTTACCTCTCTGGTTCCCAATTTCCTCATCTGTTAAGAAAAATGAGAGATGTTATACCAGGTGGCCTCTTCAGTTCCTTCTAGCTCTCAAGCTATGACCCTAGAATCAGTGTATCAATAAGCATTTATTAAGTGCCTTCTGTGCCTATCACTATGCTAAGTGATAGGGATAGAAAAAAAGGCAAAAGACAGTCCCTGCCTTCAGGGGGTTTATGGTCTAACGGGAAAGACGACAAACAGATAAATACACACCAGCAAGCTGTACACAGGATACACAGCAAAATAATTAAAGCGGGAAGGCACCAGAATGAAGAGGGGTTGGGGAAAGCTTCCTGGAGATGGGGAGGTTTTAGTTAGGAATCACAGCATTTTGTTTGAGCTAAGAAGGATCTTAGGGATCATTTAATTCAGCCCCTTCATTTTATAGACGAAGGAAATGAAGATTCAAAAGGGGACGTGATTTGCCTGAAGTCACGTAGCTAGTCAGTGGAATAATCAGGATTCAAACCCAGATCTCTTGACTCCAAGTCTAGGGCTCAGACCTGCTTTTCTCCCTCCTGCTTTGAGGAATGAACTAAAACTTCCTTGGCATTACTGTGAAGCAATAGTGCAGTTAAGGCCTCCTATAGTCATGGACCATTACAGCTGGAAGAGGCTATAGAGAACCAGTATCTATTCGTGCCTTCCCCCAAAATAGTGGTGGTTTTTTTTAATCTGTTAGTTAATTCAAGAGCAGATTCCTTATCAAGTTGCTGAATTAAAACATTCTAGGGCTTGTGCAATTGTTTTTTCTTTCCCATGTTTCCTTATCAGCACCATGCCAGCATCACAAAGGCTTGGGGGCACATCTGGTGTTGTCCTTGACCTGGCATCACTTGGTTCCCTTGGCCCTTCTCTGGTATGGCCAGGGACCATAAAGCTCCCCTCTCCACTTGCTAAAATGCAAAATGAGATATCCCGCTATCTGGGTTTGTGAGGGTACAGGTTGTATCAACGAGCATTCCATAAAAGAATGGTTTATAGTGTCCACAGTTTATTACAGTTTCCCAGAAGAGGGTAGCCTCACAGAAACATACTGTGTTAAAAAAAAAAAAAAAGAAGATGTTGATAAAAATTTATTTTGGTGCAGAGGCCAAAATGATGAGAGTCAGAGTAATGGGATCTAACCCTATCACAATGATACTTGGAGATGCTCTGTGGTGACACAATATACTTTTATACCCATTACTGTATTTGAGCTTTTGAGGCAACCAATGCTAGTATCATTCTCATTTTATAGATGAAGAATAGGCTCAGAAACATTAAGTGACTTGCCCAAAGCTATGCAATTAGTAAATGGCAGGGTCAGGACTTCTCATTTTCAGTCTAGTGCTCTCTATAGAACAAGAAACCTAGAGTCATGCTTATAGGAGGCAGTGTGGCACTGTGGTGATGTTCCATCATTTCAGTTACTTATGTCTGACTCTTTGTGACCCCATTTAGGGTTTTCTTGGCAAAGATACTGGAGTGGTTTTGCCATGTCCTTCTCCAGCTCATTTTACAGATGAGGAAACTGAAGTAAACAGGCTTAAGTGACTTGCCCAGGGTCCCACAGCTAGGAAGTGTCTGAGGTCACATTTGAACTCAAGAAGTTGAGTCTTCTTGATCCCAAGGCCCTTCTGTGCACTATGGCGCCACCATCTGCCAGTATTTATTGAAGACTCATTATTAGTTCAGCACCGTGCTAGGCCTTATGGGAGAGAGAGAAGATTAAAAAACATAGTCTCTGTCCTCAAAAAATTGATGATCTAGTTGGAGAAAGTAGGTAACAACAGATTAGCCATCAGTGTACAACAGCAAGGCCATTATCCCAAGAGCTGAGCTTTCCTTCAAGGTTGAGGTCTAAGGTTTTCCAGGTGCTTTTCTCACAGCAGCTCTATGAGGAGAGTAGTACAAAAATTATTGTTCCCATTTTACAGAGGAAAAACTAGAGACCTAAAGAAACAAAGTGATGTGCTCATGGTTGTTAAAGCAAGTCAGGGGAGAAATCTGCAATTTGGATTTCAAATTCTATGCCCTTTCCAAATCTTGGGCTTTAGGGTAGAACTCTAGGCCTGGAGTCAGTAATTAGGCCTGAGTTCAAATCCAGCCTCAGATACTTACTAGCTATATGACCCTGGACAAGTCACTTACTTTCTGTCAGCCTCAGTTTTCTCAATTGTGAAATGGGGTGATAATACAATAGCATCTACCACCCAGGATTGTTGCAAGGATCAAATGTGACAATATTTATAAAGCCCTTAGTACAATGCTTTGGACACGGCAGATATTTAACAAATGCTCATTCCCTACCCCTCCCTTGATCTGAGTGACTCCAGTGAGCCAGAAGCCAATTCTCTTGTGGTACCAGGGGTTCATTGGTAGATAAAATTCTCTACTGTAAGTGGCTCTAGAGGAGATAACTAAGAACATTGTATGGGAGATATATTGAGGCACATTTTGGCTCATTTCAAGAAAGAACAGCTGTCCAAAGGGATTTAATGGTCTTGTGAAGTGATGAGTTCTTTGTCATATTCTATGTCTATGTCTATGGTGAGTTCTTTGTCTATGTTCATGCAGAGGCTGGGTGACCACTTGTCAAGACCCAGAGAGAGTTTCATGCATCCAGCAGGTCATTATACTGCACTTAAGCCCCTGCACAGTGCATAGAGGGCTCGACCTGGAGTCAGGAAGACTTTTCTTCCAGAATTCAAATCCGGCCTCAGACATTGCCTAGCTGTATGACCCCAGGCAAGTCACTTAACCCTGTTTGCCTTAGTTTCCTCAGCTGTCAAATGAACTGGAGAAGGAAATGGCAAACCCCTCCAGTATCTCTGCCGAGAAAACCCCAAATAGGGTCAAAAAGAGTCGGACGAGACTGAAGAACAACGGCAACCAACGCCAGTCAGATGACGGCCCTTTTGAAGTCTCCACATCGCTGGATGTTAGTAAATGCTTACTGGGTGAATGAATGAAGTTTTGAAGTGTAGTCATTTCTGTTTCTGTCTTATCCTTCTGTTTGACGGTAAGCCCCACGAGGGCAGCACAGTACAATATAGCAGTTATCATCTGGGATCCCAGGCCAATCACAGTTGAGTCTCATTGACTTTGTCATGTGAATTATTACTGTTTTTTTATCCTGAACCTATCATTTTAGTGCAGAAGTTTCAACCATCCACTGATAAGTTTCACATCAGTAACTCCTATGTAAAGTAGTCTTAGAAAGTTTTGTTGCCTAGGGGCACTGAGAGATTATAGCTAATCTGTGTCAGAGGAAGTCTTGTCTTCTCCCTGCCCCCCTCCCTCCTCCTGGCTCCTCTCTCCACTATTCCACGGCGCCTTACATGAATTATGAATGGAAATAACCTTAGCTTTTGTCTTTGTTATAGGCAACTACAAAGGAAAGCCCATTTTTCAGTCACCTGGTCTTTATATCCCAAATAAGAGGGACTGAACAGGAGTAAGAAGAAATTTTCCAGGCAGGGGTTAGCACTGTTTCTGGGGAAGGAAGCAGTTCTCTGCAAGAAGGAAATATTAACCTGTCTTTTAAATATTGCAGCTTTCTCCAAAGCAGCAATGGAGAACTCAGCTGGACTCCACTTCAAAGCATAATGATGGAGTTTCAGCCTGGGCAACCAAGGCGAGCATGCAAGGCAATTAAGAACAGACAATATAGTTGCCTGCAAGGTCACAGGCAATTTAAATGGAAAACACACAAAGAAGCATTTTAACAGCCCCAGCACTAGGAAAGGTGAAGGCCCTTGGAAAGTTGGGAGGAGAGAGCAGTGGAAAATCCCAGCTGGGTGACAAAACCCCTGTGCTACTGAGAAACTCAAGGGGGAAATCCCTGATCCGAGGGAAGGCTTTGAGAGAAGGGGAAAACCGACTCTCCCTTCCATGGCTCTCCTCCCTCTCCTCATCCCTCCCCCCTCGACTCTGCCAGGAGACAGCTCCTGAAGGCAGATGTGCCCTCTATCCCGACGCCTGCTTCCTCCTCACAGATTTCTGACCTCTCTTGTTGGCTGATGTAGCCAGCAGCTGTGGTTATTCCCACCAGCTGTGGGAACATCTGTGGCTCTGCCAGTTGGCCATGGTGCCCTAGGGGAATGTTTTCCATCATGGCTTAGTGGAGAACACTTAATAATAAGGGGCCTGCACTGCCTGTTTTAAAGTATAAAATCCGGCACTTGGAGGAAAAGGATTCCTCCATTTATTGCAGAACACAGAAGGAGGGGGAATGAGAACTTACAGCTATTTTTTATTCTGAGGGAAATCAAAAGTCTGAAATGAGAATTACTAACTGGCCCCAGAGGGCAGAACTAGAAATGGTGGGTGAAAATTGCAGGGAGGCAGATCTAGGTTTGATATAAAGGGGGGGGGGGGAGGGAGTTCCTACCTGTGAGAGCTGCCCACATGTGGCATGGGTTGCTTTGGGAGGCAGTGGGCTTCCCCTCACTAGACTTTATAAGATCATAGATTTAGGGCCCATCCAGTCCAGCCCTCTCTTTTTGTGGCTGAAGAAACTCAATCCCAGAGAAAACGAGTGATTTCAATTAAAGCCTGGAGGAGTACTTTTTTTGGGGGGGGGGGGTCACAATAAAGTGGTTTCTCAGTCAGGTTAGATTAGATGACATCTTAGAGCTCTTCCAGTGCTGGGATCCTGTGATAATCTCTAGTACTTTATAGGAAAGAAGCATTTATTATTTAGCACCTACTATGCGCCAAGCGATGGGTTCCTCTGATGCTTACAACAACCCTGCAAAGGAGGTACTGTTATTATTCCCATTTTATAGCTGAGGAAACTGAGGCAGGCAGAGGTTAAGAGATTTGCCGTACCACTCATAAATATGTGAGACTGGATTTGAACTTCCGACTTTGGGGCCTACTGTAGGCACATTGTCAGTGAATCAGCAAGTCTGTATTAAGCAGTTGGAGGTAATAGGGAGCTAGGGCTAAATGAATACAGACAAAGGTCTTTTGTAGGGGAGATAGGATGGTCTAGTGGAAAGAACACTGGATTTGGAGTGAGAGAACCTAGGTTCTATAGCCATTTACTACCCCTGTGACCATGGGCAAAATAGACTCTGCAAAATGGAGAGATTGGGCCAGATTACCACTAACCTCTCAATCTGCTTTCTAACTCTCAATCTAAGATCCTCTGATCTTAGAAGCAGTTACATGTGTCTATAATAGGCCAGAATAACATATTTAATTGGCACTGGGAGAGCCAGCCCCTTTCCTTGAGGTGCTCATCATTTTGTAGGGGTGGTGGTGATGGTGGTAGTGGTGGTGATGGTGGTAGTGGTGGTGATGGTGGTGATGGTGGTGGTGATGGTGGTGATGGTGGTGGTGATGGAGATGGTAGTGGTGATGGTGATGATGGTGATGGTGGTGGTGATAGTGGTAATGGTGGTAGTGGTGGTGATGGTGATGGTCGTGGTGATGGTGATGATGGTGATGGTGGTGGTGGTGGTGGTGATGATGGTGATGGTGACGGTGATGCTGATGATGATGGTGATGGTGTTGCTGGTGGTTGTGTGTGTGTGTGTGTGTGTGTGTGTATGTGCTCATGCTCAGATAAATACAAATTAGGATCTGATAAATGTACTTAGAAGGTCAGAGGATGGAAAAATCCTCTTTAGATTGGTGAAATCTGAGGAGGCTTCTTGGAGGAGGTGGTATTTGAAAGCTTCAGCTGGGCTTTGAAAGTAAAGGGGTGCTATAAAGAGCCGTGAGAGGTGGTGAGACCAGTGTCAATTGGTTGCAGTGCAAATTCACTATCTGTACACAGGAATGAACATTTAAGTCTGTATCCTTCCAGAGGATGCTGTGAGAAAAGTACAATCCCATAAAGCTTATTTTTATTCATTTCAGTTGTTTCAGTTGTGTACAATTCTTTGTGACCCTGTTTGGAGTTTTCTTGGCAAAGCGGTTTGCCATTTGCTTCTCCAGCTCTTTGGGCAGATGAGGAAACTGAGGCAAACAGGGTTCAATGACTTGCCCAGGGTCACATTGCTAGTAAGTGTCTGAGGTCAGATTTGAATTTAGGTCTTCCTGACTCCAGGCCCAGCACTCTATCCCCTGAGCCACCTAGCTGCCCTATATCAAAGGCTTATAGTGCTATGGAAATGTGTATTGTTAAGAGGGCTCTCCATGATCCCATTGGATTTTCAGTAAGAACCATGGGAGGGAGTGTGGGCATTATTGCCCCCCTTTTACAGATGAGAAAACCAAGTCTACAGAAGCAAAGTGACCTGTCCAGCTAGGAAGTATGGGAACAGGGCTTCTGCTGCTCGGAGGCATTTTGAGGAAGGCGTCTAGGAGAAAATGCCTGATGATTATCAAGATGACAGAAGCCGATTTTGACCTATATCACAAAGGTTTCTGCTGTCAGAAACACAGTTTGAGCCATAGCTCTGTCAAAGCCACCCGCTTGAATTAGCTGACCTTTCAGCTGCATTAATAACCTGCACTGAAGGCCAGGGATTGGAGGCAGGCTCCTGTTTGCTTAGCACCATATTAATCCCTATAACCGCTTTCTGGCTACTGTGGAGAAATGTTCATTTTTGCTCCCCCTTGGGCCTTTTGGCTTCCTGTTATTTCACAAAGATGGATTTGGGAAAGAGGAAACTTGGTCTCTGCTCCGTTGACAGGGAACTTGATACAAAGAAGAGGATTTTGGACCCAGGCAACCAGGACTCTGCTGCTTTAATGACGCCTGGCCAGTGACCCAAACCAATTGTCCCAGCTGAAACAATAGTTTGCACGAAAAGATCTGAGGGTTAATGGGCTGCAAACTCATTAAAAGTCAAGGGTGCACAGTAAAAAAAAAAATACCTAACACATTCTCAGGCTTCTGGATTAAGCCCCAGTTGCTGAGTAAGTCTAGGCAAATCACATCACATTTTCTCATGCTGTTTCCTTATCTATAAAATGAAGATAATCATTGCATTAACTTGAACCAGTCAGGCATTGGGTCCAGATGAAGGGGGTGATAATTTCATTGTCCTCTGCCTTGGTGAGTTGACATTGGGCCGTTTTATATTCAGGTCTGAGCAACACGTTGGAGGAAGGACAATGACAAACTCAGATACCTCCAGAGGAGGATAGCCAAGATGGTGAAGGGACCAGAGATCCTGCCTTATGAGGATCTGCCAAAGAAGCTGGGCTGGAGGAGAGATGATTTCTGGGGAGGAGGTGGGGAGCATGCCAACTGCCCTTCAAATGTTTGAAGGGCTGCCATGTGGTGATTAGACTGGTCCTGCTTGGCCCAGAGAACAGAACAGAGCAGAGATTGTGGGGAAGGGTGTCAATAGGAGAGACTAAGGGATTTCAAAATGTTATAAACACAAACCTCATGACAATTAGAACTGTCTCAAAGTGGAATAGGCTGCCTTTGAAGGAAAGAAAGGAAAGATGGAAGGAAGGAAGGAAAGAAGGAAGGAAGAAAGGAAGGAAGAAAGGAAGGAAGGAAGGAAGGAAGGGAAAGAGAGAAGAAGGGAGGAAGGAAGGGAGGGAGGAAGGAAGACAGGGACCGAGGGAGGAAGGAAGGAAATAAGTATTTATTAAGTACCTTCTATGTTCCAGGCACCATGCTAAACGCTTTACAAATATTATCTCATTTAATCCTCGTAACAACCCTGGAAGGGAGCTGCTATTATTTACAATTAAGGACATTGAAGCAAAGGAAAAGCCACTTGCCCAGGGTCACACAGCTAGTAAGTATTTGAGGCTGGATCTGAACTCAGGTCCTCTCTGAGCACCCCCTAGGTGCTCTATCAGTTGTATTACTTAGCTGCCTTTGGCTTAGAAGTGAGCATTTCCCCTCAGTGTAAGCGGAGGTTAGATGACCTCTTGTCTGGGATATTGGAGGGGGGGATTCCTGTTCAGGTACAAGTTGGATCAGATGCCGTCTGAGGTTCCTTTTCATTCAAAAGCTCTGGGATTCTGTGATCTCACACTTCCCCCCTCCCCACCTTATAAACCTCAGAACACTCTATAAACATGTTATTAGTATTGTCACCATCACTATCCCCGACAAAAAAGAGTGAGCTATGCAAGACGCCAAAGGGATAACTTGGCTTCCACAGTATGATAAAGATCACTAGCTAAGGCAGAGGATCCTTTTTATTCCAGAGGGCCAAAACAACTCACTGAGAAAAGCACAGCCTGGGGAGAACTGGTGTTCAGGGAAGCAACTAGGAAGTGCCAGGCAGAGGAAGCCCAGGCAGCAGAGGCAAGACCTCCTGAGTATTGTCATCCTTTCTAAATTTAGATGGTTCCCCCACATGCGTGGGCAGACAAGCTTATGGGCAGAAGAGGCAGGTGGGGTGGTTAGCATTCATTAGGATTTCATCATATGTGCATGTAAAGGGCGGCACAGGTGCTTTGGAAAGTGGATTGCAGTATTCCCATAATATGATTAAATAAGATCTTGGTGCCATGTCCTAGAATAATAAAATAAAAACACGAATAACAGAAATGGCTAGCATTTCTATATAATGTATAAAGCATATTATATATCTCTATTATTATATATCATATACTTATGAAAATAATACATAATCTATAATTGTGTTACAAAATAGTAGATAATGTAATTACATTATAT
>CM053584.1:131137627-131227674 GCA_028627135.1 Pseudochirops cupreus
GGTGGGCGGGGGAAAGACGGGGAGAAAATATGTAACTCAAAAAAAATTTAATAAAAATAAAAGAAAAAAAAAGGATTTCATTCTTCAGAAAACGATGAGTCTGAATTGCTATTCTGGACCTCATTCTAACCAACAAGGAAAAACTTGCTGCCCAAGTAGAAATGATGAAGAGAGAGAGACAGAGAGACAGAAACGGAGAGAGAGAGAGAACAGAGAGAGAGAGAGAGAGAGAGAGAGAGAGATGGAGAGAGAGAGATGGGCAGAGGCAGAGGCAGAGGCAGAGAGAGATTGTAGTAAATTAGGAGACGAAAACCATCCATACACCCTATGTGTCAGAACAGTGGATTTCAAACATCAGAGAAGAGAGAAATGGGATCTTGTGACCTAAAATTCTATAGAAGTCAGTCCAAGACATAGGGAAAGCTCCCAAGAACAGGATTTTGAACACATCAATGCAAACTATTTTAATGAGGAAGAAAAGAGGAAGCTCTCTAAAAAGACAGCTGTAAATGTACAGAGAACTGACAACAAATGTGGATTTTAAAAAGACAAGATGTGAGCAAGAACAGGTTAAATGACTAGCTGACACAGTGGGTAGAATGGTGGACTCATCTACTTCAGACACTCACTAGCTGTTTGACCCTGGGCCATTTAAGCTTTCCTAGCCTCAGTTTCCTCATCTGAAATGTGAGATAATAATAGCACTTACCTCCTGGAGCTGTTGTCAGAGGATCAAGGAGATAATTACTGTAAAGTGCTTTGCAAACGTTAAGGCATCATATAAATGCTAGCTATTATTAAGTGAAGATGAACATTTCACTCAAACTACTTCATATATTTAATTGTTTTGTATATATTCTCTTTATACTTTTACTATATAGCCTTATTTACTTCCTTGTTGTCTTTCCTGGTGTCATGTAAGCCCCTGAAGAGGGGGGGTTGTTTTGGTCATTATGTTTGCATCTCCAGTGCCTACCATGGTGCCTGACTCTTTGTTGTTGCTCAGTCGCCTTCAACTCTTCTTGACCTCATTAGGGTTTTCTTGGCAAAGATACTGGAGTGGTTTGCCGTTTCCTTCTCCAACTCATTTGACAGATGAGGAAACTGAGACAGACAGGGTTAAGTGACTTGCCCAGGGTCACACAGTAAATGTCTGAGGTCAGATTTTAACTCAGGAAGATGAGTCTTTCTGACTCCAGGCCAAGAGCTCTTATCCACTGTGCCAACTAGCTTTCCTCACCTGGCTCTTAGCAGATTAATAAGTGCTTGTTGATTGATTGATTAAAGAGCTGATGATGGATAAAATGGATGATGGATAAATACAACAAAGAGGACCTTGTTAATTATGTTGAGAGCAAAAGAAGGTCGTCAAAGGTATAAGACTGCTGCCTGAGGTGGGTGGGAAAATGGTGGCAGACAATGAAGAGAAGGCAAAACTACTCAACACTTCTTTTGTTCTATTTTCTCTACAAGGAGACCAGTCTTTGGACTGGAAAAAAGAAAACAAAAATATTTAACAGGGAGTTTGAAGTCTAATGCAAGTGAAGATATGCCGTGGGAGTACTGAATTGTCCACAATGAGTTTGAGTCACCAGGTTCAGGTTGACTATATTCCAGAACATAGAAAGAACCTTTGGATGTGATCTCTGAAGCACTGCCAATTAGTGATCGCTGAAAAAACCATGGGGAATGGGAAAGGTACTACAGCTCTGGAGACTGACAGATGTCTCAATTCTCAAAAAAATATGAAAAGGTAGTTTTTAAAAGAATCTATAATCTGGTGACCTTGACTTCAATCCCTGGCAAATTCCAGAATATGTTATTGAAAAGATATATTTTTGGTATTTATGTTGGGAAGTGGTGACCCTAAGAAAGAGCAAGTAATCTTAGACTAACCTCATTTTCTTTTTTGACTTGATTATAAGCGATAATAGATCAGAGGAATGTATTAACTGTAGTAAATTTGAGTTTTCTCCAGGAATCTAACAGATCCTTATTGGGGAGTTGATGAAGAGATGTGGGCTAAATGATAAATGGATTCAGCAGTAGCTGAATGATCATGCCTGAAGAATTTTGATTAATGAATTGATGTCTACCTGAATGGAGTGCTTTAGAGCAGAATTGTCAAATATGCCCTCAACACTCTGGATTTGGCTAGAAACAGATTAAAATGTAAATGGGAAATATTTAACAAAATAAATAAACATACAACAGAACATAGATGATGTTAGTATGTGGTTTTCAAAGGTACTATGCACCCTGAGAGAGCTTAATGTGGGTTTTAGTGCCTTAGAGTTAGGGTACCATTTGTATTTGAGTTTAACACCACTGCTATAGGGGGTAGAGGGTTCTTCTCATAGAATTCCCTAAACGGATGAAATCACATGTTCAAAAAGAATCACAGGTTCACAAATCACAAAATCTCAGTGAAAGCCCAGGTTAAAAAAAAACATGAAGGCGTTTCCAGTTCAGATACGGGTTAGACTGTCAATGACCTCTGAGGCGCCTTCCAAGTCTTCGACTAGATGATGCTGCAATTCATGTCATAGCCTCTCTATACCTAATAAGTGGTCTTATGAGCTATCATGGTTAAAAAACTTCCACATGTAACAGTCAGTCTTATGATGAGGAGTCTCTCCAGAGATAGCTTTGATCATTGTTACTCATGATAATCACATTAATGAGGCTGGTCCTCATGGAACACATAGTTCATTGAAGGGCCATGTTCAAAGCTGTTCTAGCTTCATAGGATGTGCCAAGGATTGTATTCTGCTGCCATGGGAGAGAACTATAGGGCTCCTCCAGCAGCAAAGGAAGAACAGAAAGAAGAAAATTAAAACAAGGAGGATGAAAAAGTCTCCAGATCACCCCAAAGAGCACATTGCTTACTTGCCCTTAGAGATCACTTAGTCCAGCCTTCATTTTACAGATAAGGAAACTGAGGTCCAAAGAGAAGAAGAGATTTGCTCAAGGTAACATGTGTCAGAGCCACGATTTAAAACCGTGAATTCCAGACCAAGACTCTTTCAGCTGCTTGGGAGGAAAGAATATTTTAGGGAGGCTGGTCTAGGATTCAACTAGTAAGTGCTGTCCCCTTTCCTACCTGGAGCATTTCTTTCCCTCACTACTTTGTCCACCCCTTCCCCACCCTACCCCGGATGTTTTCTATCACTTTAACAAGCAAATACAAGTGTACTTTTTGAAAGTGACGAAAGTTGCACTTGTTTGAAGTGTAAGATGTGTCACTCCAGGAAAGAGATTTGTTCTGGCTGTGTAAGAGACGAAATCAATAGATGTATATTTAAGGAATTTTAAGCTAGTTCTTGGGAACAAGACTCTTTTTGTCCTTTTGGCTCAGACTCTAATTTTGGATCTCATATACTTGCTTTGTTGAGAACCTCCCAAATACTCTCTCCAGACTCTCGATCACTCTCATTGATCTATTTCCCTCCAGCTAGCAGGCTGGACAAATATTGCAAAGATATTTTTTTCCCTGAGGGTTGTAGATACAAAAGAACGAAATGTTACTCTGGGATAGATGTCTTGGGACCTCAACTGTCCTCAAAATCTGTCACTTCATTCTAAAAGAAGGACCTCAGATCATTCTTGTTCTTCTATCTTACTCCAATAAACCACCCTCTGCAGTGATAACCAAAGAACAACAGCGTCTTCTCAGTGCCAGGCAAAGGTATATTGTCCAGTTCCTGCCACTGCTAGTAAAGACAAAAGAAGAGATGGTGAGTGAGGTGGTGCAGTGGGTTAGAGTCATGGATTCAGAGTCAGGAAGGCCTGAGTTCAAATCTAGCCTTAGATTTAAAATCTAACCTAGTTTATTGGTCATGTGACCCTGGAGAAGTCACTTCACCTCTCTCAGTCTCGATTTCCTCAACTGTAAGATGAGAATGATAATGGTACTTAATTTACAAGATTATAGAGTGGAATCAAATGAGATGACCTGAATGGTGCATTATAAACCATAAAGCATTATTTATGTTGGTTATTATTATTATTATTATTACCATTTTAAAGATCTCACACACAATGTCTGAACCAATTCAGAGCTTTGTAGGCTAATTACTCAGGTTTTCTTCCTTTTTCCCCTTTCTGCCCTCCCCCCACCCCAATCCCCATCCAAGGGTGTGCTTTAGCCCTTGCTAGAGCTCTTGTTAAATTTTCAATGTGAATATTTATACCTCAGTATCCTTAGTACAAGGGAAGCTTGGTGGTGCAGTGGATAGAGTGCCAGGCCTGGAGTCAGGAACACTCATCTTTCTGAGTTCAAATCTGGCCTCAGACACTGACTAGCTGTATGACCCTGGGCAAGTCACTGAACTCTGCTTCAGTTTCCTCATCTGTCAAATGAGCTGGAAATGGCAAACCACTCCAGTATCTTTGCCAAGAAGATCCCAGATGAGGTCACAAAGAGAAGATCACAACTGAAGTGACAGCAACAACAACAATCTTAGTACAAATCAAGACTTGATTTATTATTTTGTTGATTTTTCCAGACTTAAGAAAATGCAATTTATTTTTTAATTAATTAATTAATTTTTTAGTTTACAACATTCACTTCCACAAGATTTTGAGTTTTAAATTTTCTCCCCCTCCCCAAGATAGTGTGCAATCTGATCCCAACAGTGACTGGCTCTACATATACATTCATATTAAACACAGAAAATGCAGTTTAAATGTAAAATTGTATGTGTATGTAGGGTTCTTTCCCTCAGAACCTAGTTGTTAAACACTTACCAGCATGCCCCTATATTGCTCTGTAAAACACTGCTTGAGCTCCACAGGTGTGCAGTAGAAGGCTCAGGGAATGAAGTCACCAGGAGACTGGCAGCCTGGTGACTGTAAAAACTCACAGTGGGCATTTATATAGCACTTTAAGGTTTGGGAAGTAGTTTGTATCCATTACCTCATCTGAACCTTGCAATGTCCCTGTGCCCAAATCTCCATCTAGTAGCTCATCCTTCAAGACCCAGCTCCATCAAGCCTTCCCTGGTCTCACCAGGAGAGGTGAGTTTTCTCATCTGATAGCAGAGAATATTATATTCTTCTTATTTATTTATTTTACATATATCTTATATATACATATCTTATATCTAGTATATACACATATCTTATATATAAGATATATCTTATATGTAATATATACATATACCTTATATATAATATATATCTTATAGACATATCATTTATATATCTTATGTTTAACAATGATAACAACTAACATCTGTCTGTGGATTATTAGTGCTCGATCCCTCTTGAAATCACTTTGTATTTATCTTAAGTTCAATGATCTGTACATATAGTGTATTATCCCAGGAGAATTTAAGTTCCTTATGGGTGGGGATTGTTTTGTGTCTTTTTATCCTAAGTACCTTACTCTCGGTAGGAGCTTGATAGCCTTTTGTGGAGCTGAATTGAATTACTGAGTTGGATTCAGGGGCAGACCTCTCTCAGTCTTGCCTCCCTACAAGGGGTTAATAAATAACCTGTTTCAAACTCAGGCAGAAACCAATCGGATGACCTCAGCTCTTTTGCTTCTGACCTCTCCATAGATACCAACAATGATGTGACTGAGCATAGAATGTAATTTTGAGAACAAGAGTAGGATGTATTCCTCATCCCAACAGTGATTGGTTTGTTCCTTGGAGCAAATTATTTCCTTACTATCCTTGGGCAAGAACACAGCTAGTGAAAAGTAAAAATACTTTGGGTCATGAAGTTATCAAGGCCATTTAAAAAATAACCACAAAACTGAACTCGCTGACTGTCCTGGGACTTTGAGTTCTGCTAAGTAAATATGAGTCATATAATTCTTCACTGAGGTGAGGCAACCTCCAATGAACAGGCTGGTTGAGATGGTGACCTGCTGTTATCCACAGAACCTCAAATATTTTCCCCTAAGAGCATCTTGCTAGTTCAGTGAGGGGAAGTGGAGACTTTTCCTGCTTGTTGTGTTCCAGTGGAGTTCTTTCCTCTGCCATCTGAATTCCTATGAGTCAATTTCTTGGAGCATTTTAATCCATTTGGAGTTTCTCACAATTGTCTGGTTTTACAGTTGAATCCCAATGTGACCCTGGTGTGACAGGAGGGTCTGAAGCTTGAGACTTCCACTCTGAGAGCCCAAGGTCTTAATAGGCATGAAAGCAAATAGCCTCCCAGCTGCTGAGGCTCCTGGTTTCCTTTTCCCAAGCCTCCCCTAAACTAAGCAGAGAATTAACAAGGTCGACCTAGCAAAGGCAGACTCTAGTGAATTCAGTCCAGAGATATCTGATGTTCCCGAATTAGTGCAACCCCAAGCTGGAGAAGGTTGTTTTGATGCCCACAAACATTGTGGCAGCTTCCTGAAATTAAAAAAAAGACTTTCTTCACGACAGCCCCTCTGGAGAATGTCCAGAGAAAAGCAACCAGGATGGGGAAAGTTCTTGTGCTGGTGCAATATAATAACTGATATTCATAGAGTGCTTTACAATTTCCAGAGTTCTCTATACATATTCTCTCATTCAATCTCCATAGCAACCCTGTGATCTGAGCGTTACAGTTATCTGAAGTCTGCCACTGGGAGACTTTGGGCAATCTCTTCGTTTCCTATGGCCTCAGTTTCCCCAACTGAAAAATAAGGAGGGTGGACTAGAAGATCTCTATAGCCCCTTGCCTCAAATCTCTCATGTATGACCTCCATCTTGTGAATGAGGAAGCTGAAGTTTAAGAGACTAGTTCATGGTCAGCACCTTGCAATTGTCAGGTCTTCTGGACTCTAAAACCAAGCCCTTCTTCTTCTATGCCATGCTGTCTTTCATGTGATGATCAGCCAAATGAATGCTGTTCTTCAGTCATTTAAGTCATGAATTCTTCATGACCCCATTTGGGATGTTCTTGCCAAAGATACTACAGTGTTTCGCCATTTCCTTCTCCAGCTCATTTGACAGAAGAGGAAACTGAGGCAAACAGGGTCAAGTGACTTACCAAAGTCATACACAGTACGTGTCTGAGGCTGGATTTGAACTCAGATCCTCCTGACTCTAGGCCTGATACTCTGTCTACTGCACCACTAAATTGCCTTTGGCTGAAGGAATTGGGAATGTTTATTCTGAAGAAGAGAACACTGGGGGGGTTAAGGTTAGAGTTAGGAATGATAACTTCCTCCAAGGATTCAAGGGGTTGTTATAGGATCATAGAATTCTGGACTGAAAGGGGCCTAAGAGACCAACTATTCCAAGGGTGGGGAACCTGTGGCCTCGAGGCCACACGTGGCCCTCTAGGTCCTCTCAAGTGCGGCCTTTGACTGAATCCAGACTTCACAGAACAAATCCTTTTATTAAGGGGATTTGTTCTGTGAAGTTTGGAGTCAGTCAAAGGGTTGTACTTTGAAGACCTAGAGGGCCACATGTGGCCTCCAGGCCACATTTTTTGACCCCATGTTCATAGGTGAGAACAGAGAAGCCTAGGGAAGTTAGGGGACTTGTCTTAGATCATACAGGGAGTAAGGGACAGAGACAGGACCTGAACTCAGGTTCTCATGGGGAAGAGGGATTAAATGTGTTCTGTTCAATAAAGAGAATGGGCAGCACTTTGTCTTGAAGTAAGACACAAACCAAATGAAAAATCAACTTCCTAACCTTGAGAGACAAGCCAAAGAGGAACTCAGTGATTTGAGGGCTGTTGGGTTCCCTTTAACGAGAGCTGGGGTCCTTGACTTCCCGGATCATTTTTGGGGAAACAGATAAACCCATTCTCAGAATAATGTCCTTAAATACTTAAGATAAGAGACAGAGGATTGCCAATCATATTGAAATACAGTTATTAAAATTTACATATTAAAAAAAACCAAGTTTACAGACTTCGGGTTAAGAACCTCTGCATGAGAGGACTTTGAGTGGAAGCTGGAAGACCACTTGTCCAATATGTGGTAGAGGGGTTGCAACATATATTCTCATTCACCCATGGATTGACTAAATGATCTCTGAGATGCCTTCCAAGTCTCAGATTCTGTGAGGTAGGCATAGCAAGTCTAATTATTCCCATTTTATAGAAGGGCAAATGGAGGCTCAGAGAGATGATACAGACTGCCCATGGCCACACACATTTTTTTTTTTGGAGAAGAGAAGGCAAGGCAATTGGGGTTAAGTGACTTGCCCAAGGTCACACAGCTAGTGTCAAGTGTCTGGGGCAGAATTTGAACTCAGGTCCTCCTGACTCCAGGACCAGTTCTCTATTCGCTGTACCACCTAGCTGCCAGAATGGCCACACATATTCAAACTAGTATGCTTTGGAGGTGGGATTTGAACCCAAGCCTCCTGACTTTCCAAGACCAGGGTTCTGTTCACTACTTTACAATACAGTCACCATGCTGCTTTCACTAATCTCATAGAGAATGAGGCTGGTGACTTTGCACAGCCCTCCCTCACTTCAATCCAATTCACTTACAAGTCACGGATGGCATCACCTCCCTGACATCATGGTCCTCTTCCAAAAGAAGGACACACAGCAACAGCTTCTACTTGAATAGGAACCAGTCTCTGAAATGAAATGTGGTGCATCTGGCAGCCAAGCTACTCTGGGTAGGGCTGAGCCCAAGGCAGGGATCAAGGATCGCTTTTCATCTCAGCTTGGCTTTGTGAAGTGTGAACTCTGACTCCAGGGTTCCAAGTCATCAACCGGTCAACAAGTATTTATTAAGCCCCTATCATGGTGCTCTTAAACGAAGGCAAATGAAACAGTAACTGCCTTCCAGCAAGAGTTTTCATTTTAACAAATGGGAGACGATGCATCTACATGCAAGCTTCTGCCACTTACACATAAAGTAAATACAAGATGATTTTGGAGGGAGGTACCAGCCTCCAGCAAAATAAATTTACGGAGATGTTACTGGAGGAGTTTGGGTCATAAAGCTGACAGACGGTCTTCCCTGAGTTCCCATCAAACAAATCTATTGTTGGGAGGTGGGAGGACCAGGAAAAGCTTCCTGGAACTGGAGGCATTTAAGCTGAGCTTTGAAGGAAGTTGGAGGTTTGAAGAGGCAGAAGGGAGGGAGGAGGAAGTATATTCCAGGTTGTGAGTGATAGCAGAGGCCAGGGGTGGGAGGTAGAATGTTGCAGAGAAGGTCAGTTTGGTTGGATCATAGAATATGTGAACAGAAGCCTGGAAATACTTAGAACTTCGTTGTTAAGAGCTTTGCTTTTGGAGGTTGGGTTTTTTTTTCTTTTTTTTTTTTTTGCATTTTGCAGAGGGGAAGGCAGGGCAATTGGGGTTAAGTGACTTGCCCAACGTCACATGGCTAGTAAGTGTTAAATGTCTGAAGCTGGATTTGAACTCAGGTCCTCCTGACTCCAGGGCCCAGTCTCTTTTCATTGTCCCACCTACCCTCCCCTATTAAGAGCTTTAAGATCATAATAAGAGGAGTTCAAAGTTGATCCTAAAGGTAATACGGAGCCATAGGAGTTTAGTGAGCTGTGGAACGATATTGTTAGACCTGTGCTTTATGAATTCTACTTGGAAACTCTCCAGATCACTGGTACCTAACTCGAATAAAAACAGGGCCACTACATTAAACTATACGTAAGGATCTCTGCAGCAGCATAGTGACTCAGAAAACCATGTGTTAACGTTATTTCTGTTTTACAGTATTTTTATTTATTCTGTTAAATATTTCCCCGATTGCATTTTAATCTGGTTTGGGTCACACTCAGGAGTTTTCCAGCTGGTATTTGGTATTTCATATTGGAGAGGGAAGATGAATTAGGTAAAACAAATTGGGAGACTATTATAGTAGGCTAGGGCAGCTAGGCAGTGCCATCGTGCACAGCGTACCAGGCCTGGACTCGGGAAACCTTATCTTCCCGAGTTCAAATCCAACCTCAGACATTCATTAGCTATATGATCCTGGGCAAGTCACTTAACCCTGTTTGCTTCAATTTCTTCATCTGTAAAATGAACTGAAGAAGGAAATATCAAACCACTCCAGTATCTTTACCAAAAAAACCCCAAATGGGGTAACAGAGAGTCAGATACGACTGAAATGACTGAATAACAATAAACATGAAGCAGATGGCCTTATGCCAAAAGTAGATATGACCATCCACTTGACTATCTGCTCTGGCCGAATTTAAATTTGAATTCAGGACCAAGTTTAAAATTGGTGAACGGTCTTATAGAAAGAGTTTTATTTTCAAAATGGGGCTAATATTTTGATAAGCTATCTCCTTAATCTTGAAGAATCAAGTTAGTGGTAGCTATGTGACCCTGGGCAAGTCACTTCTCTCCCCCTCTCACAGTTTCCTCATGTGCAAAGTAGGGATGAGAATACATGTACCTACCTATATCTGTTGTGCTTGACTCCCTCCTTTTCCCCATCATGTCTAGTATCCATACATTTATTTGCATATATATAATATAGAAGAAAGACCCCTGGATTTAGAGTCCCAGGAGCTGGATTTGAATCCTGCTTTGCTCTCTTGCTATCACTTGAACATGAACCAGCTGCATAACTTCCCTAGGCCTTAGTTTTTTATCAGCTATAAATGAGCAGGTTGGCCAAGATCAGAGGGGTAAATAGCACAGCCTACTGATCCCATATGACCCACAACGCTCCCTAGTATAACCCCAACTAGATTAAAGTGTAATTGGGACGCATTTAAGAAAATAAAAGAATGTGTTGTTGTTAAGTTGTTTCAGTGGGGTTCGACTTTTCATGACCCCATTTTGGAGTCATTGTACAGGTGAGGAAACTAAGACAAACAGGATTAAATGACTTATCCAGGGTCACACAGCTAGTAAGTATCTAAGGCCAAATTTGGGAATGCAGGTGTTCCTGACTCCAGGCCTGGTGCTCTATCCACTACACTACCTGGTACCCCAGATAACATTACATTTTAAAACCAAGGCAATATATGTAGCCACTGGGATTCTTATGCCTGTACAATTTCTTTTTTTTTTTATTTTTTTATTTTTTATTTTTTTTGCCTGTACAATTTCTATTTGAATTTGACATCTCTGGCCTAAATACTGATATCTTTCTAGATCTCCTCACGGGGAGGCTAGGTAGCCGTGAATAGAGGATGGACCTGGAACCAGGAAGACCTGAGTTCAAATCATAACCTCAGATATATACTAGCTGTGTGATCCTGGCGTGTCATTCAATTTCTGTCTACTTTAGTGTCCTCATGCGTAAAATAGAGAAAATAATACCGACTTCCCGGGGTTGTTGTAACAATCATATACGTAATATTTGTTAGGTCCCTAGCACTATGCCTGACACAAAGCAGGTTCTATGTAAACGCTTGTTACTGGCCCAGCTCCCTCCCCTCCTCCCCACCAACTCCTTGAGGTAGAGGGACACTGGGGTTTGGTTTTGTTTTGTTTTATGTCTTTTTTGTCCCTAGTGCATACAACAGCACCACTTGGGGGCTGAATAACATTTGTTAGTTTGAATTGAAATGAGACTGATTTGCAAATCTTAAAGCATTCCATGAATACAACTTATTACAAGTTCAGTGCTTTGCCCATTTACTAGAATTCAAAGAATTTAGTAGTAGTAATAGCTGTGTGACCTTGGAGAAGTCACTTACTTTCTCTGAGCTCAGGTTTCTGCATCTATCCAATGAGCAGGTTGGACAATTTTTTTCTCTAAAGTCCTTTGGTTCTGATGTTCTGAGGCTCCAGTTCTGGTCCTGCCACTGTGCAGTAACTGTAAGTGGGGCGAGAGAAGGCCCAATGGGTATTGGCTCTGGGTACGAAATATCCCTTCATTTCAATCAGCCACTGGTGAGTAGTAATGCACCAGAGGTGTTGAGCCATTATATGTTTCAGCAGGGGCTACAGGTTACAGGTTTTGGCTAAAGGGTTAGTCCCTCTGGAGAAGAGAAGACTTAGGGGGATGTTGATAGCTGTCTTATTTAAAGTGCTCCCAACCTTATGTGGAGCCAAGTCTTGTTCTGTTGGGCACCAGAAGACAGAAGAAATATGTGAAATTTGCAGGGTGATAGACTTCAGCTCAGTATAAGGAGGAAGAACACGAGGGCCAGAGCTGAGAGTTATAGCCTTGGAGTCGGAGGACCTACCTAGCTTCAGATCCCAACTCTAACATTTAATAACTTTGTAACTTTAAATTTGTCACTTGAGCTTCCTGGGCCTTAATTTCCTGATTTGTAAAATGAGAGGGCTGGATTGGATGGCTCCTAAGATTCCTCTCTGCTGGAAATCTGACTCTATGACCCCAGCATTTAGAGCTCTCCAGGACATGGAGAGGGCATGCCTTGAAGTGTGCATCCCCCAAAGTGTTCAGGGCCATCTTCAGTCATCCTTATCTATCTATATTTGGCCACCAGACCCAGATGGCTCCAGAGGAGAAAGTGAGGCTGATGTCTTTGCACAGCCCTCCTCACTTAAATCCAATTCACTTGCAAGTCAAGGCATCACCTCCCTGATGTCATGGTCCTCTTCGAGAGCAAAGGACGAACAACAACATCCAAAGTGCTTAGGCAGAGGCTGGAGGACCCATCACCTCTCAGAGAGCTGTACTGGAGAAGAATCCATTGGGAACGGAGGAAAGTTCCTTGGCCAATGTGGATCAATAAATGCGCTGCGGCTTAAAGTCTTAGAGCAGCAGTTCTCAACCTGTGGGTTATGTTCAATTTGTAACAATGAAAATACATCCTGCATATCAGATATTTACATTGTGATTCATAACAGTATCAAAATTACAGTTATGAAGTAACAATGAAAAGAATTTTATGGCTGGGGGTCACCACAACATGAGGAACTGTGTTAAAGGGTCACAGCATTAGGAAGGTTGAGAACCACTGTCTTAGAGAGTCACCCTAGTGTACTTACCCAGGGTCACAAGGCAACATTTGTCAGAAGCTGAATTAGATTATCTCTAATGTTAGTTTTAGCTCCCCAGTTCTATCATTGAGGCAGTTGGTAGCACAGTGGATAGAGCACTAGACCTGGAGTCAGGAAGACCTGAATTCAAATGCAGCCTCAGATATTTCCTAGCTGTATGACCCTGGGCAAGTCACTTAACCTGTTTCTGAGATAGTTGTAAGGATAAAATGAGATATTTGTAAAGCACTTTACAAATCTTAAAGTGCTCTATAATACTAGCTGTTATGATTATCATTATTTCAGAACCCTCTCATCTACCTCCATTCTTTCTTACACATGTTTATTAAGTATTTGCTATATGCAGAGCCTTTAGAGTTATTTTCCCGCATGAAGGTTCAGTTCAATTCAGTAATCGTTTATTAAGCACTTTCTGTCTGAACTTCTCCCTTAAACTTTCTACTTGTTATCAAAGAGAGGCAGTGTGGTATAGCAGATAGAGAGTGAGCCTCAAAACCAAGTAGACTTCAGTTCAAATGCTTCCGTAGCACCTGCTGGATGAGTGCCTTTGAACAAGTCACTAAACTACTCCGTGCTCTGGGCAGCTCTTCATAAGTCAGGTTATTAGTCTTTTTTGTGTGTGGTATGAATCCTTTCAGCAATCTGGTGAAGCCTACAGCCCCCTTTGCAGAGTGATATTTTCAAATGTGTAAAATAAAATGCATAGGATTGTAAAAGAAAATAATTATATTGAAATGTAGCTATCAATTTTTTTTCTAAACCAGGCTCATGAACTATGTGCTCCAAGATACATATTACAGAGAAGGTACCAACCAACCTGCACTGGTATATGGACTTTTCTCATCTGGAAGTTCCCCACGCTAATGAAATCATGGGTTCAATCCTTAGCCCTAACATTATTATACTTGAGTTCTTCTCTCAGCCTCCCCATTTGATTGTAAATTCTTTGACGGCTGGACTTCTTCTCCCCCTCTCTATCTTTGTATTATTCCTCCATTCCTTTCCAGTTGCCTTGTAATAGCACTTGGTGAGTCCTTAAAAAATGGTGGCTGAAAGGTAAGGATGAGAAAAGCACCCTCCCCTCCCCCCACTTCCCAGAATGTGGTTATTCCACTGACTATTCTAATCCACTTATTATTCCAAAGGGAGGCATCATGGGCTCGGTAAGCAGGAGGGCTCCCGCCTTCTTCTCCCCTTGTTCTTCTGGAAGAAGACCCATTGGGAGACAGATGGCACTGTCCGGGTGCCAATTTCTTTTGTGCATCCAGTTTGTCTCAAGCTCACAGTGGAGAGATGAGGTGAAAACGTCTTCTGTTCTTAGCTAAGTGCAGGCCCTCTCCACTGGGTTAGGCTGGCAGCATCTTTCATTTCCTCCTTGGGCGGCTGTTTCCATGTTACCAGCTTCATTTAAAACCCTCTTCCTATTGCAGTATAAGTGAGCTACAAAACAAAATTCATCCTTTTCTTTCCTCTTTGGGTTTTTAAAATTCTTCTCCTCTTTTTCTTTTATGATTGACAAATACACCTGGCACTCCCCTAACATCCCAACTGGTAGTTTGCCACACACACTAATCAACGTGCCAGTGATTCTAATAGCATTGAGGGGTGGGAGGAGAACTGTTCTTTCCCACTTGGCTGCAGACTTCTGATGCTCCAGTCTTAGGCTGGTTTTTGATTCATGACATACCTCCCCAGCTACCCAAAAAAATCTAATTTGTAATCTGTTCACTGTGTACTTTGGCCTCCAGATGAAGCTGCGTGTATGGCAGTCCACCTGTCTGACAGGGGAGGCTGAGAGGATAAGGGTTCCCAGGAGGCCCTGCTTGCTGAGAAATGTGGGGCCTAGTAGTCAGAATTTATTAGGCCCTTTCCCTGCTGTGGCAAGAATATGTTTGGGCTTCTGGTAAGAGAATAGCTTTCAAGGCCTCTTTCAACATAAGCCACTCTGGGATTGTAGTGTTTGCCTGTGTTCTTGTAGAGAGATTTCTACACAAGCCTCCTCTAAGACTTGAGATCAAATGAGTTGGCTCACCTTTCTTCAGGTTTTAAGGTTATGCTGTCTTATGTACATGATCTCATTTAAGCCTTATAGTAATTCTCCCATTTTGCAGATGAAATAAAGGGAACTGCCCAAGGTCCTAGAATAAGAGAAGATTAGAGATAGAAGGGGACTTATCAGTCATCTAGTTCAGCTCCATCATTTTACAGGTGAGAGAAGGGTGGCCCTGAGAAGTGATTTGTTCAGGATCAAAGAGGTAATAAGTAACTGGGTCAAGACTGGAACCCAAGACTGGAACATCTCCACCCAAGAATATCACTCTTTTTACTCCATCACACTTAATCTTATTAGCAAAAAAGAAAGAAGCTTTTTCTTCTCCTTTTCTAAGTATTAGAGTCAAAAGGATTTTAGGTATAAATGATTCTAACACTATAGTATTAGGCATTTACGTATTTTTGGCATTTATGAAATATATTTACTAAAAGGCAGCTTGGCTAGTAAATAGAGAGAACTGATCTCAGAGCCCAGAAGACCTGAGTTCAAGTTTTGCCACCTCCCAGTGTCCCCAGGCAACTCTCTAATTCTATAAGTTCTGGAGTACATCTTCATTGGTAGAATAAATTCCTTCATTAGGAATCCCTATACCAATGAAATCATAAGTCTATCTAAAAAAATTACAAAGTATTATATATAGAACAGTTCAGTATATATTTTCCCAACCTTACTTGCATTGGCAGGTTGAGTACCCAGAGGGCAACTGCCATATCACCCCTTGGGATACTTGGGGACCTTAAATGGTTGGAAGTGGTTATCTAGTACCATCAATCGCAAGTCCCCATCAATGTGTTCACATACATACATACACACACACACACACACACACACACACACACACACACACACACCCCTCCCAAGATTATCAGTTGATATCAATTAATCAATTAGATTTCATTAGCTTTTGGAACAGTGAGTGCTAAATTTATTAAGGTGTTATAGTAAGAATAATTGGTAGAAAGGACCACCTCCCCTCCCAAGCCTGTGAAATATTCTCCCACCAATACATACAGAATATAAAACCACAAATGGGCCCAAGTTTAGAAAGCACATTGACAAAGGAGTAACTCAGTTCCTGGTTGCTGGAAGTTCTTTTCTCCCCTTTGTGGGGATATTCACAAAGTTCCCCTCCAGCATAGTGTAGTTTCTTCTGGGGTTCTTGTAGAATCCTTGAAGATGCCTTTCTTTGGCATATCTAGTTTGGTCTTGACTCCCAGTGCAAACATTGTCATAAGTTGATCCAGGTACACTGTTCGGACACCAATAAGAAGATGAAATCCTCTGATCCTCTGAGGTTCATAAGACCATTCTCTGGTCAAATGGGTGAGGAGGAGACAGAGAAATCTATTCTACCCTTCTCCCTAAGTGATTCCTTTTCAAGGGCTTGGCTGGGAAGGCTGTCTTCTCTAAGCTGCCAAACACTTGAATATTTGGTTCCAAATTGGCTTGCTATTTTATGGAAAAGCTGTGTAGAGGATGGCAGTGTATACTTTAATTTAATGTCTTTGATGGCTTGATTCAATAGAGATGGTCTTGAAGTTCTTTTGACCATTCAGCTCTAAAGCTAGAATGGGACCAGAAAAGCCATCAAGGTATCAGGGCTGAAGTATTATGTTAGTTACTTTAAGTGGGGTGGGCAATTGATTGACCCAATCAACCCCCAGGCTTATAGTAGTTCATACGTTGATAGAGATTATAGAATCCAATCCCATCACTTTATAGACAAGGAAACAGATCTAGAAAAGTTAAGGGACTTACCCTTGGCACAGAGGCAGTAAGTGTTAGCTAGGATTTGAGCTCAGGTCTTCGGAATTTTCAAGGTTTCTATATTTGGCAAAATTGGCATTTTTCTAATTATGGACCTCAGAGTTCCTTTTATATGCCATATTTCCTATTTAGTGGGACTTCTCTTCTTCCCTCACCCATTCTCCCCTCCACTGTTCTACTCTCTCCCCTCTCTCCTATCACAACTGTGCCCTCAGGAAAAGATCTTATGACTTCAATTCACACTGAAAGCTCACTGAAGCCTTAAGCCAATTCCTGAAGGTATTTAGATTTTAATAGGGGAATGATCTTTTAAGCCAAAATAATAGAAATATTTGTATTCTTTTAGAAAATTAGAAAATTGGATAGGGAAGATGCATAAGGAACCTTCCCTTCAACTCTATCTATCCTTGCACCTGTACCTTTGCTCAGTGTTCAGAGTTACTGGAAAAAAGAAGTAGGGTTGGGTTGGTGGGTTTTTTTTTTGTTTTTTTTGTTTTTAGCTCTTTTCTTGAAATGTGAAAATAGTAAACATGCTATTCCATTAACAGTGCTCTGACTTTTCATTCCCTGGTTTGCATGTCTGACACCTCACATTGCACATGATATATTACAGTGTTTAAACAGCCTTTTCTTTCAGGATTGAACTGTCCATATCCATTCAGGCTAGAGCTTTTAGCTTCTAAATGATTATTTGGAGTATGTTTTCTGAGTGAGCCTCACTGATAATCCTATGAGCTAAACTGAGGAACAGGATTTAGGGAACTCCCTGCACTTGACTCAGAAATGGAACAGGGGAGAAGGCTGGCTTTGGAGTTGGAGGTCCTGGGTTCAAATTCCCTCCTCTGAAACATACTAGCTATGTGATCTTGGGCAATTCATTTCACTGGGCCTCAGTTTCCTCATCTGTGAAATGAAGAAATTGGATTTGATGGCTTTTCAGGTCCTCTTCTGGCTTTAGAGTTGAATGGCCAAAAGAACTTCAAGATTTACTAGCCATGTAACCCTGGGCAAGTCACTTAACCCTGTTTGCCTCAGTTTCCTCATCTGTAAAATGAAATGGAGAAGGAAATGGTAAACCACTCCAATATCTTTGACAAGAAAACCCCAAATGGGGTCACAAAGAGTCAGATAGCATGGAAATGAAAGACTGAACATCATCCCTGGTTTCACATAGGGCTTTACAAATATTACTTCATTTTATCTTCACCACAGCCCTGTGACATAGATGCTATCATTATCTTAATTTTACAGATGAGGAAATTGAGGGAGACAGAGGTTAAGCATCTTGCTCAGAGATGTGCGCCTAGTGTCTGAGGCTGGATTTGAATTTGGGTCCTTCTGATTCCAGGTCCAATGCAGGGTTACACAGTCAGTCAATTTCTGAGGCTGGATTTGAACTCAGTTTCTCATTCCAGACCCAGTACTCTGTGCACTATGGTGCCACCTATGATGCTGCAAACACAGGTCTCTTGATTCAATATCCAATGTTCTTCCCACTATACAAGACTCCTCTTTTTG
Organism: Pseudochirops cupreus; assembly: GCA_028627135.1. Classification (NCBI taxonomy): domain Eukaryota; kingdom Metazoa; phylum Chordata; class Mammalia; order Diprotodontia; family Pseudocheiridae; genus Pseudochirops; species Pseudochirops cupreus. The sequence continues at coordinate 131,155,818 of CM053584.1, forward strand.
CCTGAAATAACAGGAGTCAGGGCAGAACACACTCCCCAAGATAGAAAGGACCCTTAAAGGTCATTCAACTTAATTCAGTAGACATTTATAAAGTACCCACTGTGCGCAAGGACCGGTCCTTACTTTTGGAGAACTCATAATATTGTAAGGTAGGATGAGTAATGGATGCATGTTTATACATATACATCTACAAGTCTGAACCTATGATTTTATTAACATGGGGAACCCTCAGTATGGAATTCTTTCCACATACAGATAGTCAATTTCTCTGTAACTTGTTATCCTAGAGAGTTGTATAGAGAAGTTAAGTAACTTGCCCCTGATTCCAAAGGTAAGAGGTTAGCTAGGTGGTGCAGTGGATAGAGCACTGGGTTCATCTTCATGAGTTAAAATCTGACCTCAGACACTTACTAACTGTGTGACCCTGGGAAAGTCACTTAGTTCCTCATCTGTAGAATGAGCCAGAAAGAAAATTGTCAACCACTTCAGTATCTTTCCCAGTGAAACCCCCAAATGGGATCACAAAGAGTCAGACACAACTAAACAACAACAGGGAGCTAATATATGACAATGGCAAGACTTAAACCCAGGTTTTCCTTATTCTAAGGTCACCTCTCCATTCAGTGTATGCCAAACTACCTCTCATTTTCAGTTGTTCATAAGACTGTACATTATGGACAAAGGAAGTCACCTAGTCCATTCCCTTGCCTCCAGCAAGGACTCTCTATCCTAGAGAGAATGGTTTGTAGCCTTTTTTCCTCCTACAAATTTTTGATTTAATTGGTAAGTTCCCAGTAAGAGAACTCCCTCTATTAATATTGATTTGTTTGTGCTCTTCAATTTATAGTCTGAGTGTGGCTTGGGCTTCTGATGAGTTAAGTGATTTGTCCATGGTCCCAAAATCAGTATGTATCTATATCTAGGGAAGGACCTTTGATGGCATATCTCTGTAACCCATTCAGTATTTGACATGCATGACCATCCAAAAATTCATCTATCTAAACTAACAACCTTCTGTCATACTTACAATCTCTTGGAGACCAGTTGAGACCAGAATGGAGGAAGGACAGAGCAAAACAAGCAAACCCTTTCTTTTTAAAAGAGAACCCTGGGTTAGGCTCCCATCACTAGGAAAGTTGATTACCTGAATAGGTTCCTAAGCTTATTATCAGCATCCCCTGATTAGCATTGGTGGGAATGGCTGCCTAGATCTTTCTGAACATCTTTTATGCTCTGTGTGGGGAAGGCAAGCCCTACCAGTTTCCTGTGGAACATTCTGGTGCCTATGGTTATCTTCCATTTATAGCTTGAATTTCGCTGAGAGCCCACCTCCTTCTGTTCCTAGGTGAAAGGCTGTTTGATAAAAATCCCAATTAAAGGGAAAAAGGCTCCTGGGTGGTTTCAGTGGGCTGAGGCAAAGGGGCAGAGAAAGAAAGGATGAGGGGGAAATAAACGTTTGCCTGAATCCTATAAGAATGGAAACTGGTGGTCTGGCTTTGTACTGCCTCTCTGCAAAAGAGACAGTTGCCCATTATACACATTGGTTCTGCCTTCCCTTTCAAGATTCCCATGAGAAGATTCCCCAGATTCTTTAGAGCCATTGTTGGCCAGCTTGCTTTTGTGTGTCTCATCTTCCACTTTACTCTTATTTGGATAGCCCTTTGTGACATTGCTTCTCGTTTATCATTAAACACTCCTTATCATGGTGCTTGCAGGATGGGTTTTTTCCCACCACTTAAATTCTTCCCTCCTGGTCATTGCTGTCATTTAGGCAGTGGGAGTGTCAGGTAGAAAATTCTCCTAAATACAGGGAGTGAATAAAGCAAAGAGACAAATTGAGCTTGCTTCAAGGAGAAATTTCCCAAGCACTGGAGCTCTCCAAAAGTTGAATGGGATGTTTCTGGAGGTAGTGGGTTTCCGCTCACTGGAGGTCTCAAGCAGAGGCTGAAGATCATGATGGTGATAGTAATATTAACAATAATAACTAGCATTGTGTTATAGAGTACTTGCTACGTGCCTGGCTCTGTGCTAAATTCTTTATGTTTATTTCATTTTATGCCTACAACAATCTTGGAGGGTAGGTGCTATTATTATCCCCATTGGGCATATTGCAGAAGGGACTTTTTCCCCTTGAATAGACTGGACTGGATGGCTATTGAGGTCACTTCTAATTCTGAAATTCTATAAATCTGATTGTAGGAGTGAACCTGAAGGCAGTTAGGAGGCATTGTGGATAGAGCATGGGACTTGGAATCAGGAAGATTCGTCTAGCTCTGTGACCCTGGGCCAGTCACTTAAACCTGTTTGTCTCAGTTCCTCATCTGTCAAATGAGCTGGAGAAGGAAATGGCAAACCACTCCAGTATCTTTGCCAAGAAAACCCCAAATGGGGTTAGCGGAGAGTCAACCATAAAGAAAACTATTGCACAACATCAAAGGTCCTTTCCAGCACCAACATTCTGTAATTCTGCTTACGTGGGACAAGCAGTGTGGCTATTTGACATCATTTCCCTAATATAGGCTGTGAAAGAACAGCTGGAAAGGATCTGGGCGGCCACCTAGTTCAGTGGTTCTCAACCTTCTTAATACTGTGACCCTTTAATACAGTTCCTCATGTTGTGGTGACCCCCATCCATAAAATTATTTTCATTGCTACTTCATAACTGTAATTTTGCTACTGTTATGAATCATAATGTAAATATCTGATATCCAGGATGTATTTTCATTGTTACAAATTGAACATAACTCACAGGTTGAGAACCACTGACCTAGTTCAACCCTCTCTTTTTACAAGTTGAGAAAGCATGGAATGCTCTCCCTCCTCACCTGAGCCTCCTGGCTTCCCCGACTTCCTTCGAGTCCCAGCTAAAAATCCCACCTTATGCAGGAAGCCTGTTTCAACTTCTCTTAATTCTTTTGTCCTCCCTTAGCTGATTATTTCCTATTTAGCTTGCTTATACATATTTGTCTGCTTGTTGTCTCTCATTAGATTATAAGCTCCTTGAGGGCAGGGACTGTCTTTTGCTTCTTTTTGTATCCTTGGCACTTAGCACAGGGCCCACACATAGTAGGGACTTAATAAACTGAAGCCCAGAGAGTGAAAGTAATTTGCTGAAAGTCACAGAGTTCATGTGGAGGAGCAAAAATCTACTGGTGATCCAGATCTCTTGGTATTTAGTGCTAGGCTCTATCCACCACATAAATCCTGAAGGACAATAACATTCTTCTTTATCCAGAGGTTGGATTTCCAGCTAACAAAGGAAGTGGACAAAAGCAGTCTCTGTGGAAAACAATAGTCATAAAGCACATGCACTTTACTTCATAGAAGACGTATGGAACCTTTCTCAAAAGAGGAAGGGGGAAGAGGGAGTGGTTTAGAATTGAGTATAAAATTAAGTTCCCTGATTTAATTGGATTGAGAGAGCAGATTAAAATAAGCAGGGGGCAGGGCTGCTAGAAACTGAAGTATAAGATTTATTCTCCTTAGCCTGCTACATAATAATTAATGGTCAGAATAATGATGCTAAATGACCAAGAAATGGTTCCATTATATATCTCTTAGCCCTGTTTAAAGGGGTAAGAAAATGTGTTAAGCACTTGACAAAGACTTTAATGTAAGTGGATGAAATAAAGAGTTTTGGTTATAAAAGGTATAAACTTCAATTAGCTGTAAAATTAATTTACATAGAAACCTTATTCCCTAACTGAATAAAAAGCTATTAGATAGAATTATAGATTTAGACCTTTAGAGATCATACATACATACATAGAGAGAGAGAGAAAGAGACAGAGAGAGAATGAGAGGGAGAGAAAGAGAGAGACAGAGAGACAGAGAGAGAGAGAGAGAGAGAGAGAGAGAGAGAGAGAGAGAGAGAGAGCACCACCCAGAAAGGTCAAAAAACTTGCTCAAAGTTGCAAGTTTTTGTTGTTCAGTCATGTCTAACTCTTCATGACCCCATTTGGGGTTTTCTTGGCACTTAGCACAGGGCCTGACACATAGTGGGCACTTAATAAACTGAAGCCGAGAGAGAGAAAGTAATTTGCTGAAAAGGATTTTCCATTTTCTTGTCCAGTCCATTTTACAGATGAGAAAACTGAGGCAAATAGGGTTAAATGACTTGCCCAGAGCCCCACAAGCTAATAAATATCTAAGGCTGGATTTGAACTCAGGTCTTCCTGAGTGCAAGCCTAGCCCTCTGTCCGCTGAGCCACCTATCTGCCCCATAGTTGCACTTAGTGTAAACTTAACATCTCTAGTGAACTTCCATCTTAAATCACCAATTGCTGATTGGACAATTTGGCCTCTGAGATCCCTTCTGGCTCTGAATCTAGATCTAGAACCCAGCTCTAGATTTCCTATAAGCATCTTGGATTTAAAATACACAAAATGAAACTCATTACGTTGGCTACCTGCCCCAAGCCCATCCCTTCTCTAAACTTTTCTATTTCGGGTGAGGGCATCACCATCCTTCCAGCCACCCCAGTTCACAGCCTGCTTGTCATCCTGGCGTTTTCCCTTCTTCTCTTCATGCTCCCCCCGACCCGATCAGTTAACCAGATTTGTTTGACAAAATATCTTACGTCCTCCCCCTTCTCTTCACTCATATAGCCTTTACTCTAGTTCAGGCTCTCATTACCCATTGCCTCAATGATTGCAGAAGCCTCCTAATTGGCCCCACAGCTTCCAGGCTCTCCCCTTTCCAATCTATTCCCACCCCCACGCCACCAGCTGCTGAATTGAAATTCCTAACACAGAGATCTGATCGTGTTGCACTACAGCTCAGAAATTTTCATCTCTCCTATTGACTCTAGTATGAAATAGAATCTCTTCAGCATGACATTTAAAGCCCTTCACAAACTGATCCCCACCTGCTTGTCCAGGCTTAACTGATGATGATGATGATGATGATGTTAGCAACACCAATAGTTAGCATTTATATGGTACTTTAAAGTTTACAAAGTGCTTTACAAATATTGTTTCCTTTTATCCTCACAACAACCCTGCGAGGTAGGTGCTATTATTATCCCCTTTCATAGGTGAGAAGACTAAGACAACAGAGGTTAACTTAGTGCTAACTCACTCTTTAAGTTATTTGCTACTTACTTCTCTGTAAATGGGTTGTATTCCTCCCAGTAAAATAAAAACTCCTTGAGGGGAGGGTCTGAGATATTTTTCTATTTCTCTGTGACTAACTCAGTATCAGTTTTTATTTCTTATTTATCCTGTTTATAGCTTGCTTTGTATATATTTCCTTGCTTGTTGCTCCCCCGTTGACTGCCAATGACTGGAGGAGAAAGTGAGGCTGGTGACTTTGCACAGCCCTGCCTCACTTAAATCCAATTCACTTGCAAGTTGAGACATCACCCCCCTGACGTCATTAGTCCTCTTTGGGAATGAAGGAGGAACAAGAATTCAGTTCAGTTCAATTCCACAAACATTTTCTTAGTATTTGCCATATGCACAGAACACTACATTATTGGAAGAAAGAGAAAAAGTGTCCCTGCCTTCACAGAGCTTATAATCTAGTGAGGTAACACATACACACACACACAATGACTTTAGTACAAAGTATGTTATATGATGTTCAGGAGAGGTATAATCACAGGGCTCCCTGACGTCAATCTTAGTCACCCCACCTTTGGAGGGGAATTGTGTGAGATAAGGGCAGGAAAATAGGGTAGTGCCAGAAACAACAGGAATCCATTGCAGGGCTTTGAGCAGAAGAGAGTGCCTGTGTATAGGGAAACTAACTGGTATCCCATGTAAGGTAATATCTTGGAGGGGGCAGACCCTAGTAGTGGTAATAACTAGTTAGAAATTTATTGTAATAGCCTGGCCAGGGTAGGAAACCTGTGATCTCGAGGCTACATGGGACTCTCCAGGTCCTCAAGTGGGGAAAGAGCTGCACTTGAGGACCTAGAGAGCCTCATGTGGCCTCCAGGCCTCAGGTTCCCCACCCCTGGCCCATGCAGTTGGTGATAAGGCCCTGTAATTGGGCTATGGAAGTGGGAATGAAAAGATCAGGGTAAAGGAAGGAGGTATTTCAGAGGGCAATTGATGAAGCCTGGCAATTGATCAGATGTGGAAGGTGATAGAGAGGGAAGATTCCAAGATGGTAAACATGGAAGCCTGGATGAATGGTGGAACCTTTGGCAGAAATAGTGAGGTCAGAAAGAGGAGCAAATGTGGGAAGAAACCTCCTACTCAAAAAGAAATATGGGAGTGGGGTGGAGTTAGAAGGATATGGTAGCAGAAAGAGCTTTGGACTTATACTAGGAAGTCCTGATTCTAATACCATGTCATTTGGACGTGGAGGGGCCAGAGAACATCTAATCAGAGATAACCTGCAAGCAGCTGGAGATCATTGGCTTGTAGGATTTAGAGGTGGATGGGACCTGAGAGTCATCTGGCACTCCTCCCCCATCTTAGCCCTGCAGGCTCCCAGCTCAGGAGGCAGATCAAGGCTGATGATACAGATTGAAGAGTCATCTGGGTGGAGATGACAGCAAGAGAAGATGGGATTGCCAAGGGACACCGTGTCGTGTCTATCTTTTCCCCTTGAACGCTGGCAGGGGGCACGGGGTAGGATGGGTTTAATCCATTGTGCATGAGTAACTCCACAGAATCCAGCTTAGAAACAATCTGAGTGGGCAGCACTCGACTTACAGCTTGCAGGGAAGCATCCTTGTGCCCGCCTAGAGGAAGCATGAACCCATACGGTAGAGTGCCGTCCTCTGCATCCAATGGGCTCTCCATCAGCATTGCTGACTAATGTGACCTTTCAGGCCTGTCGGGTCCACGGCCTGCTTGGGACTGAAAATTCTCCCATAAAAGCGGGCTTTGCCCAAAGTGTCATCTATTCTTTTATTTATTTGTATCTTGTAGCCCTTATTCAAAGGGTGGTTGAGTCGGCAGGGCTTTTGGAGTGAGCAAGGGAACTGGGCCCCAGTGGGAAGGGATGCATAAGTCATCTAGCTCTGTAGACTTTCTAATGGGCCCTCAGTAATGCTTAAAGATGGGGAAGGGTGCTCTGGTTTTTGTTTTGTTTTCTTGCACCGCACATATAGAGTCACAGGGTTGGAAAGGACTTTGATTTTCCCCTCCAGTTAAGACCATACCTCAAATACGTGTCAGGAAACAATGACAACAAGAAACAATGTCTATTTCTATAGCACCTTACGTCGCACAGAACGGTTTCTCATGACAACCCTGTGAGGTGGGCAGTGCAAATAACATCGGCCTCGTTTTATGAATGAGCTTGGCTGAGAAGAATGACAGCCAGCCCACGGCCACCCAGTTAGTTGGGTTAGAGCAGGGCTTGTGTCCCAGATCCCTTTGAAAGTCTGATGAAGCCTGTTTACCCCTTCTCAGAATAATGCTCTTAAATGCATGAGAAAATACATAGGATAACAAAGGAAACCAAAGCTGAAGAAAAATAAAGATGTAATGCTTTTCCCACTTAAATCTGATTATGGAGCCCTGGTCTGGGGCGCTGGGGTAGGGAGAAGAGGTCAAGAACTCCTGGGTGAGATACAGGACTTATGACTGTTCAGTCCAAAGTTCTTTCTACCACACCCACCTCCCACTCTCAAACGAGATCTTTTTTTCATTGGGAGGCTTAAAAAAAAACAAACCAAACAAACCAACCTTCTGAATCCTTTGCATGTGTCCAGAAAAAGCCTAAGTCTTACGAGAAAGTTATTGAAATTGTGAAAAATTAAGATAATTCTGATGATCATGTCTCCTGGTAGGCTGGTAGTCAACCAGTTTGGGTCCTTAAGGGCTATGCCAGCAGGTTCTAACAAGGCAGAAACATTTCCCACATATACCTGAATCTCATGTCTAAAGAAGAACCAGCCTAGTTCACTTTGGAGCTTGGCAGCAAGACGTGGTCTACTTGGAGATTAATTCTGTCAGTTGCAGCAGTTCACTAGAACCTTCTACCACTCAGGCAGGGATGGGGAACCTGTAGCCTGGAGGCTACATGTGATCCTCTAGGTCCTCAGGTGAGGCCTCTGATGGAATCCAAGCTTCACAGAACAAATTCCCTTAATAAAAGGATTGTTCTGTAAAACTTGTGCTCAGTCAAAAGGCTGGCCCCAAGGACCTAGAAATCCATATGTGGCCTCCATGCTGCAGGCTTCTCACTCCTGTAACTAAGGCGTAAAGGGATTTCAAATGATATCAGTGATGGGACCATGTACTTCAATAAAATCATAGATCCAAGGAATATTAAAGGTGTTTTTCATTTAAAAAAAGATTTTAATCTTCGATTCATTGAATAATCAAAAGATTTATGAATGATTAGAATCATTTAAGACTGTGTCTTAAGAAGAGTTGGATGAAGGATCTTTTCCAGGGGCAGGTCAACAGAGCTTGGGAACTGCTTTGGGTTGGAAGGTAGGGGAGAGGGAAGAATCGAATTCAACACCAAAGTCAGGAGTATGGGAGGTATGGGGTTACATCTCTGGAAGAAATGGTGAAGTTGGAAGGAGGGGTAGGTTTAGTGGAAAGATAACAGTTTCAGTTTTGGGCAGTGTGAGCTTGAGCTGGTATGGTACAATAGGAAGAATACTGGGCATGGAATTAGGAGTCTTGAGTTCAAATCTAGCCTCTGACATATACAACTTGTTTCACTTAGGACAAACCATTGGGATTCAGTGGTCTTATCTGTAAAATGATGGAATTAGACCAAATAGGGATCTCTAGGGTCCCTCTCTGCTCTAGATCTACCAAGAGGTGCCAAAGGGACTTCCTTCATGTGGTTGGAGATGATAGGACTTAGATTTGGAAGGGACCTTAAAGATATTTAGTTTACCAACTAATTTTAAGGTAACTCCCATGTAATCATCTACAGACCTTTCACTCACTTGACTGGAACAGAGAGGACCTGGACTTTGGAAACCTAGTGAACTGATGACCATCTATCTGGAGCTGAAGAAGGAGGCTATGGCTGGCAATACAATCAATCATGCATTGATTATGTGCCTCTTAAATGCTAAATGCTGTGTACTGGGAATACCAGGAGAAAAACTGTCTTCAAGGAGCTGCAATCATTCTATTTTATCTTCTCTGAAGTGAGATATGTCAGTCAGTTAGCACTAATTTATTAACTACTTATGATGTACAAGTACCATGCTGTGTGTTGGGGCCACAAAGGCAAAAGACATTCCCCCCACTCAAAAAGCTCACAGTCTGGTTGGGAAGACAAGGTGTAAATGACTAGGTGCATACTTGATATATACAGAGTATATGGAAGGTGATCTCAGAGGGAAGGAGTATTTTCGGATGAGGACAAAGAATTCCAGGTATGATGACAACCAATGCAAAAGCAGAGTCAGGAGATGGATTGTCATGTGCAAACAACATCAGTTGGCCAATGTGGTTGGACTGTAGATTAAAAGTAGGGTGGTAAAGTGTAAGCAGACTGATAAGAGAGGATGGGATGACATTGTAAAGGGTTTTAAATGCCAAACAGCTTTTAATATATGATTCTGGAGGTAATGAGGAAACCATTAGAGTTTAGTAAGGGGATTGGGGGGTGGTGCCGCCATGATCAGACTTACATTATGCTTCAGGAAAGTCACTTTGGCAGTGAAACGATGGATGGATTGGAGTGGAGAACAGATAGAAGGATATTGTGATACTCCAGGTGAGAGGTGATGAGGACCTGAAGTATGGTTCTAGCTGTGTGAGTAGAGAGAAAACTACACATACAAGGAAAATTGTGTCAAAATTTGAGAAGAGATTGAGTATGGAGGAGTGGGGGCATGAGTCAGAATGAAGAATCAAAGATGACAGTGATGTTAAGAACCTGGGTGACTGGGAGGATGGTGGTGCCTTTGAGAGCAATAGAAAAATTGGGAAGAAAGGGGTATTTTAGGAGAAAGAAAATGAGTTCTGTGCCGGATATGTTACGCTTGCGATGTCTATGGGACATCCAGTCGGAGATGTCCAAAAGACAGTTGGAGATGCAAGTGTGGTGCTCAGGAGAGAGACTAGGACTAGATCCATTGATGTGGAATCATCTATGTAGAGATGACTATGATGATGATGATGATGATGATGATGATGATGACGATGATGATGATGGTGATGATGATGATGATGACGATGATGATGAAGATGATGATGATGATGATGATGATGATGATGATGATGATGATAATGGTAATAGCTAGCATTTATGTGCCAGGCACTGTGCTAAGTACTTTACCATATTATCTCACTTGATCCTCACAATAACCCTTGGAGGCAGGTGCTATTATATTCCCCATTTTATAGTTGAGGAAACTGAGGCAAACAGATTAAGTGACTGCTCAAAGTCACACAGTTAGTAAATATATGAGGCTGGATTTGAACTCAGGTCTTGCCTGAATTCAAGTCTAAGGTTCTATTGACTGCACCACCTAGCTGCTAATAATTGAATTGCTAGTAATTGAATCCATTGAGGCTGATGAAATCACCAACCAAGACAGTATGCTGGAGCAAAAAGATAAGAAGGTCTCAGGACAGAGCCTTAGAGGACATCTGAAGTTAGTGGGCATGATTTGGATGAGGATCCAGCAATGGAGACTGAGAAATGGTCTGACAGATAATAGTAATATTATTTTGTATGGTTCTTTAAGGTTTACAAAGTGCTGTACAACTTTTTTTTCATTTTATCCTCATAACAACCTTGGGGAGGGGGTAGGTGTTATTATTATCATCATCCCAATTTTACAGATGAGGAAATTGAAGCAAAAAGAGGCTTAAGTGACTTGCCCAAGGTCATACAACTAGTAAGTTTCTGAAGCTAGACTCGAACTCATGTCCAGTGACTCTATTCACTGTACTACTCAGCTGTCTCTAGGAAAGACACAAAAGAACAGTGTCACACAAACCTAGAGAAGAAAGTGTGGGAAAAAAGACATGGTCATCAGCTATGTCGAATGTTGCAGAGAGGTCAAGAAGAATGCGAACTGAGAAAAAGGCCATTAGATTTGGCAATTAAGAAACCATTGTTACCTTTAGAGAGGGAAGTTTTGAATGAAAGATGAGATTAGAGGCCAGATCACAGAGGTGATGGTGGAGGAAATAGAGGCATCTAATGGAGATGACTTTCTTAAGAAGAAGGGTAACCAAAAAGGGAAGCAGAGATATTGGATGGTAGCTAGTGGAGATGGTTAAATCAAGTGATGGGTTTTTTTGAAGATGGGAAGATATGAACATGTTTGTAGGCAGCAGAGAAGGAAACAATAGACAGGGAGAGATTGGGAAGGAGCACCAACAGGGAGAGAGAAAAAATTAGAGAGTAGGGATAACGTGGGGGCAATCTGCTAGAGAAAATAGGAGACAATGGCAATCAAAGGCATAAATTGAAAAGTTGGCCTTGACAAGGAGAAAGATCACCTCTTCATGTGAGACAGGATGAATTAAAAGATATTGAGGAACATATCTGAGTGATGTGAGATGAGGAGTAGAGGGAAAAGGGGAGGACTTGGTAAATGGTTTCCATTTTTTCAGTGAAGTGTGAAGTGAGGTCCTCAGCAGAGAGGAGGGATGAAAAGGTTTAGAATGGCCACTGTGGTGAGTGGGATCAATTAAGGAAGTATAAAAGGATTGTCTTGCCATAGTGTGGGCTCAGTTGAGGTCATGTAAGATTAATTTGTAACGGATCCAATCAGCAAAGCTTCATGCCTTTTTCTTGCTCTGTTCAATGGTGTGAGAATAGGATCAAAAGAGGTAGAAGGTGGGGTTTGATAGGGTGTGACTGAGGATAGAGTTGAACTAGCTCACCAAGGGAAGGATGGCAGAGCAGTGTAGTTAGTGGAATGGTAATGACCTGGGGAAAAAACCCAAACATAGTGGCAGAAAGAAGGATTTAGAACACAGTTAAGGAGTCATAAGGCAGAGAAAAAGATTATGATCAGAAAAAGAAATTTCAGAGTTCTTGAACATGTAAGTGGAACATGGTGGATAATGGCAAAGTCAAGGGTATGAGTATCTCTGCATATAGTTGAGGTAGACTGGAGGAGGTGAGTATATCGAGGAACTGTGAAGTTAAGGTATTTGAGGATGTATCAAAATGTGTTTTGCAATCCCCTAGTATGAGGATAGGAATTGGGACAGAGAGGAAGACTGCGGGCCAGGCATTGACCTCATTCAAGAAGGAAAATGTTCTTGGAGTTAATAGATAGCTGCCAAGTTCTGGATTGTGATTAATTTGTATTGAATGAACCTCAAAGGAAGAGAAGTTGCTGCATGATGGTGGTAGAAGGAGATTCTAAAAATGGCAGTTGGGAGCAAAGAATATTCTAACTTCCTCATCATTACCAATGAGTCAAAGTTTGGGGGGATGGAGGGGATGAGAAAGTGTGGTGAAAAGGGTGGAAAGCACCACTGGAAAGGGTGGTCTGGGATGTAACCTCATCAGGAGAGGACAAGGTTTCAGTGAGTGCCAAAAGATGGAAAAAGCAAAAAAGGAAAAGGTTTAGAATGAAAGGAAGCTTGTTAATGATGGAGCAGGCATTCCAGAAAGCACAATAGAAGGTATGGGACATCACAGGGGTAGGATATTTGAGGAGTAGGGTTGAGAGGGAAATGAGAATAAAGGAGTGGGCAGTTAGGAAACAGGATTTGTGTATTGGTAGTCAGGTGTTCAGAATCATTGGAACAAGAGTTTGAGGAGATGGGAGTATCATAATCTCTGAAGAGTGAGTCCAGGTAGAGTATCAGAGATTGCTCAAAGGTCCATTGAAGGAAGTATATGATTAGACTCTTCCAGACCCTTCTTCAAGGTCCAACTCCATTGTTTTGTTGTATCCTGGGAAGCCCACCTCACAGCAGGTAGGAAGAGGCAGAGATATGGACAAGGGAGTCTGGTAGGGAAGTAGGAAATGGGAATACCAGGTGGATTACCTGTAGAAGTCCCTAGTGGGGGCGGGGGGAGGTGAGGGTACAAGGTAGGAAGCTTGTGGCTTGGTTTGGTCCTGGGGATGGTGAACAGGAAAAGACCCTTAGGTGAAGAATTCTGAAAGTTGGGGGGTAGATGGAAATATGAGATAATTTAGTGGAGGAAAGCATTAGAAGTTGGAAAGGATACAAACATAAATTTTCTTTCTTTTTCTTTCCCTTCTTTCCTTCCTTCCTTCTTTCCTTCCTTTCTTGACTTATCCTGTGTCACATAAATAGTAAGTGTCTGAATCCAGATTTGAACTCAGGTCCTCCTGACTCCTGGATCAGTGCTCTATCCACTGTACCACCTAACTGCCCCCAGACTTAAATTAACAGTGACAATTTAGGGGACTATTCCTGAACCTTTACTTCATGGCTACTGATTCCACCCACCTCTGTACTTTTCCCCCTCCACCCACAAAAATCCCCAACACAGCCCGCAAAATCTTTCCATCTGGAAATAAATTTAAAACTTTTCAGGAAATGATCCATTCGGAATTGCCTTTTCCCTGCAAAAGCAGAAATTTGCCATTGCCCCGTCAGCTGAAGGAGGAACAGCTGGCATGGCCTGGGAAAGGAGCCACAGCTGGCTTCATTTAGCAAACTGCTCTATTCCCTCCAGGTCCTCTCTGTTCCCACACCTTTTTCTTGGTCTTAGGGAATGTTTCTCCCACAGTCTTTGAGGTCCCACATCCTTCTCCCCCTCTCCCTGGCTACCGCTTCAATTCAATTCAACAAACATTTATTAGGTGTCTACTGTATAAAGAATACTAAGCTAAGCACTGAAGGTATAAGGCATGGTTCCTGCCCACATGAAGCTTATTGTCTAGTAGGGGGATATGACAAAGACGTAAATAGCTATAAGGAAAGATAATAGCAAGAAGTACGTATACTTAATAATGTTAACTGACTGCAAAGTACTACATAAGTTCTGAGGAAGAAATGTCCCTTATGACTGGAAATGCAGGGGTGGCTTTCTAGAAAAGATGGCATTGGATTCGGGTTTTAAGGAATGGATAGAATTTCAGCAGGTGGAAATGTAGGGGGAAGGCATTCCAAGTACAGGGAAGTAACATGAGCAAAAGCAATGGGAAACTGTTAAAGGGTTTTTGAGCAAAATGCTGACCTAGCCAGACATGCACATAAGGGAGATTAACCTGGCATTGGTGGAAAGGAAAAGAGTGGAGGCGGGAGGAAGAATGATTACATTAGTCCAGGTGGGTGGTACTGAGGACATGTACTACCCTGGGCTACAATGGGAATAGAGACAAAGGCAAGAATGGGAGAGATGATAAGGAGGCATTGAATACCAAATGTGAGGGAGAGGAAAGAGTCAAAGGTTTTGAGCTAGGGAAAGCGAATGAACGGTGGTAGAAAAGTGGAACAGTGGTGCACCAAAGAGGGGGGATTTCGGTCCTGAGCTCCATTTTGGATGTGTTGTATTGGTGGTACTTGGGGTTAGGGGGATGTCAGGGTGGAGCTACCCCCTGGAGAGCCAGAGAGGCAGGGTACCCTTTTGTGTTACTTACCAGCAATTAGATCTTATTCCCACTCTGGATGTAACAGAGCTGCCAATGGCATCTTGGCAAGAATCCAGAAGCAAGCCAGTAATCAGATCAGGGTCCCTTTCATAGGGACATAGTGCTCAGAACAAGGGCAGCTCGTAGTCTTTCTGTGATGTGAGATCATGATGACCAGCCACCTCCCCTTGCTGGGAGCTAGTGGGCGGGCCCCATCTTTTGCCTGCATTTTCATGTTTCATCTGCCATGACCAAACTACCTGATGTGCTTTTCAGTCAGGCAAGCAGATGCAGGATGATTTCAAAAGCATATGTGAGAGACTTATTTCTCTGCCTGGGATTGGGCTCTCTCACATCTCCTCGACAGAGGGTGGAGGAGAATTCTAACAAGCCAATTACCTCATTCTTGAATGATGAGAACCAGTGCCAGCAGCTTTTTAAAGAAACAAACTGGTGAGCAAAACAAGACCCTGCATGGTAGGAACAGACCCCCACCCCCAACCTGAATCCCTCCCCAGGAGGTGGCTCAGCTACCAAAGAACATGACCAGTTGCCTGACAAGTCAAAGTAGACTGTACACCATCTCATCCAGGTCAACATGTTACTAAAGAATCTGTAAGGGGAAGGGGCAGCTAGGTGGCTCAGTGAATAGAGCAATGGCCCTGGAGTCAGGAGGACCTGAGTTCAAATGCAGCCTCAGACACTTAACACAAAAAAAATAGCCATGTGACCTTGGACAAGGCATTTAACCCCAATTGTCCTACTCTCCCACTCCAAAAAAAAAAAAAAAGAATCTATAAGGGGAAATGCGTCCTTGGTCAGCCATCCCCTAGCAACCCCTGTCCTTAGCAATGTATGGCATGAGAAGGAAAAGGAGGAGCTGGAATTTGAGAAATATAGGCAAAGATGGAATGGAACATTTGAAGGTCATCATACAGAAGATGGAATATTGTTGTTTGTTCGCAGAGAGCAAGATTATAAACAATGAGTGGTAATTTAAAGAGGTAGATTTAGGTTTGATGAAAGGAAAATTTCCTGACAAATAGTTATCCCAAAATGGAATGGGCTGTCTTGGGCTGTGATGTATTTCCCCCTCACTAGAAATCTGCAAGAAAAGGCTGGATGACCACTTGTCAGGAATGCTGGAGAGAGTATTTTTGTTCAGGAATTGACTGGATTGAGGTCCCTTCCAACTCTGAGATTCTGTGAAAATTCTGCTCTTATGCATGGCGAATAATAGGTGCTTAATCAGTGTTTGCTGATTGACTCAACTATGGGCAGCTCCGTATTTTTTATTCTTTCTGAAGTTTTGCTCAGACTAAGGTAGGAAGCATGTAGAGAGGTAGCCTAATAGAAAGTATTGAGAGTCAGAGGTCTAGGTTCAAGTCCCAGATCTGCTAATTACCATCTATCTGATCTTAGGCAAATAATTCCCTCAAGCTCTCTTGTCATCAGTTTCCCTATCTGTAAAATGAAATGATTATACAAGATAGTTTCCAAGGTTCCTTCTAATTCTAAAATTGTATGAGTTTAGGAATATCTGTATTTAACCCTGTAAGTAATAAACCTAGGATATATAGAGGCAAATGTCTTAGGTCATAAAAATCTGATTTGGACTCAATTAATAAATATTTATTTGGTGCCTTCTGTGTGCCAGGCACTGAGTTAAGTACTAGATATACAAAGACAGACATGAAACCATTTCTGCTCCCAAAAATCTTGCATTCTGTATGGGGAGGAAGCACATACACATGTAAATGTATACACAATAAAAACAGGTAATTTGGGCAGCACCTAGCTTGGCTGTGGGGGAGGTGGAATGGATCTGGAAAGGCCTCATAGAGGAGGTAACACATTAGTTCAGTTTTGAAGGAAAGTGGAGGTAAGAAAGACTGTGCATTCTAGGTTTGGATGCCACCATTGGATTGTTCCACTCCTACTCATTTGTCACTAATTATAGAGCTGGAGAAAACTCATAGAATCCTCCTGACTGGATCCACCACTGATTTAAGTTATCTAAGCTCAACCAGAACTTCACTGCCCAAAGTAATCCTTTTACTACTCCTAATTGATTTTCTGGCCCACTCCCCATAGTAGCTATTCCTAACCTTCTCTTCTCTCCTTAAGTATCCACATTTCTGCTCTCTGCACCCTCACAGCTGACAACCTTATACTTTACTGAGAAAATAAAGGCCATTCACTGTGAGTTCCTTCTTTTACCCTGCTCTTCATCTCTTGGATAATATGCCTCCTTTACTCTAATTTCTGCATAGGAGGTGGCCCTTCTCACCAAAGCTCTTTACACATGCACTCTTAAACCCATTCATTAAACCTGTTCTTTCACATCTTCTCTAGCAGATCATCTCCATGTAGTTTCTTCCTATCTTCTGCCTCCTTCCCTGCTGCCTACAAATATGCTCAAGTCTCTTGAATTTTGGGGAAAAGACATCTCATTAAACCCTATCATTCCCTCAACTTATCATCTTATATCTCTTCTCACTTTCCAATGAAATTTCTAGCAAGAGCTGTCTACACTTATTCCTTACACTTCATCTCCTCCTCCTCACTTCTCAGTCCTTTGTGATTTGCCTTTCTAACTCATCACTCAACCCAAGTTGCTCTCTCCAAAGTTCCCAACTGACAAATTAATTGACAGATCCGATGGCCTTTTCTCAATCCATATCCTCCTTGACTGCTCTGTAGCATTGACACTGTTGACCCCATCCTTTCTTCCTGGATACTTTCTCCTCTCTGTATTTTTATGACATTGTTCTCTCTTTGTTCTCCTTGTACTGTATGACCACTTCTTTTCAGTCTTCATTGCTAGTTGACTATCCATATCATAGCCTCTGACTGTGACTATATCCCAGAGCTCTCATCTGTCTTTACATTCTCTCACTTGGTGACTTCATCAGCTCCCATGGGTTAAATTCTCATCTCTATGCAGATGACTTCCAGATCTATACATCTAGCCAGATCTATATATCTAGCCCTAGTTTCACTCTTGAGTTCCAATCCCACATCACAAATTATCTACTGAACATTTCAAACTAGATCTCAGGGACATCACAAATTCAACATGTCCAAAATTCATTCCCTTGCTTCCCCTTCCTTCATCCAACCATCCCTTTTCTTAATTTCTCTTTTTCTATCATCCTTTGAGTCACTGGCATTTGGGATCTTGGCAACATCATAAACTTTTCACTTTTGCTCCTCTCAGTATCGACTCAGTTGCTAGACTGTATTTCTATCACCATATAATGTCTGGTATCCATCCCCCTTCTCTCCACTCACACAGCCACCATCTTAGTTCAAGTTCTTATCACCTCTCAGCTGGGCTACTGCACTGGCCTCCTAATTGGTTTCTCCACTTCCAGTATCTCCCCACTCCAATCCACAGCTACCACATAATTTTCCTAAACCATAATCTGACCTTATCACTCCCTACTTAAGAAAATCCATTGAATTCCTATTACTTCAGGATCCAACAGAGACTCCTTGGCATTTAAAGTCCTTCATAAACTGTACTCAATACGTCTTTCCAGCCTTATTATACTTTATTCCCCTCCACATATCTACAATTCAGTCAGACTGTTCTTATGGGCAGCCTTTCACACTGACTGTTCCCCAAGCCCAACGTTCACTCCCTTCTCACCACCTCCTAGCAAAAACTTTAGTTTCCTCCATGGCTTAACTCAAGCCCCATATGAAGCTAGGGCTGATCTCCAATTGCCAATGTTTTCTAGCTCCCTCTCACAAATCACTCCGTATTCATTTTGTATATGTTTCTATGTACATGTTGCTTTCCCAGGCTAGACTGTAAGGTCTTCCAGGACAGGAACAGTTTCACTCCCGTCTTTGTATCCCAGTGCCTAATACAGTGTCTGGAATCTAAAAAGTGCTTACTACATGCTTGTTGATGGACAGCCCTTGCAAAGATGTGGACAGAGGCAGGAGCTAGAAGACAAGACTCGGAGGTATCTTGATATAAATCCATAGTAAGATAGTGAATCCTCTCTACAACATCCTTAACAAGAGGCTACCTAGCCTCTATTTAAGTAACACCAGTAACAAGGAGCTTACTACTCCCAGAGGCAGCCATTCCATTGGTTGTTTGGTCATTTTTTAGTCATGCCCCACTCTTTGTGACCCCATTTGGAGTTTTCTTGGCAAAGATCCTAGAGTGGTTTGCCATTTCCTTCTCCAGCTCATTTTACAGTTAAGGAAACTGGGGCAAACAGGGTTAAGTGACTTGCCCAGGGTCATACAGCTAGCAAGTATCTGAGGCCATATTTGAACTCAGGAAGATGAGTCTTCCTGACTCCAGACCTGGTGCTCTGTGCACTATGGTGCCACCAAGGTGTCCATTTATGGACAGTTCCAATGGTTTAGAAAGTTTTCCTTACCTGGAGCAAAATTTCACCTCCCTTTTCCCTTCTATACATTCATTGTACCTTGTTCTGCCCTGTTAGATTGAGCAGAACAAGTCTATTCTTTCTTCCATTTAACAACTTTTCACATATTTGAAAATAGTATTGGTTTACTCTCTAAGTCTTCTCTTTCACAAGCTAAACATTCCTAATTCCTTCAAATGTTCCTGGTATGGAATAAACTTGAGTCCCCTCACTATCCAGATCTCCCTCCTTTGCACACATTATAGCTATTCCCTTTTAAAATGCTGCACCTCAACCAGATCACAACATTTATCCTATGAGATGATGTATGTAAAATGTCTGGCAAACCTGAAAGTTCTTTATGAATTTCACCTATGGTTATTATCACTACCCCAATCATGCCCTGGCCAGGGTACAGATTAGCAAGACTATTTTTGTCTTTGTTCTGGCTACTATGCTTCTATTAATGTGGTCTAAGATTGCCTACTAGACTCTTTCAGCTGCCCCATTATGCTTCTGACCCAGGAACCTGCAGCCTCAAGGACTCATGGAACAAATCCTTTTATTATTATTTTATTTTATTTGTTCTGTGAAGTCTGGACTCAGTCAAAGGGCCACACTTGAGAACCCAGAGGGTCACATATGGCCTCCAGGCTGCAGGGTTCTCCACCCCTGTTTTGACCCATTTTGAGTTTGTAGTCTTCTTAAACTACCAGGGCTTTTTAATGTAAACTGTGCTTTCTAGTCATATTTATCCCATCCTGCACTTGTGTAATTGGTTTTTTTGGACCCAAGCACTACTCTATTTGCATTTATCCTTATTACAAGTAAGTTGCTGAACTACACCTAGAATCAGGAGTGAACTAGAGTCAGCTTGAAAAGCAGATTCTTAAATTTTCAGCATGAGAGTTTACCCACTCTAAAATCGACAAATCCCACTAATCAAGGTCTGCTTTACTGTTTTGTTGATGTTTTGGACTTAAGAAAGTGATGGGGGAAGTGTTCATAATGCAGATTAAACTGAAAAGTATGTCATGCATCTTGGAGGGCTGGTTGTTAAACATTTACTAGCACACCTCTGAGTAGAATCAGGTTTTCTGCTCCTCAGCCTAGAGCTCTTTCCAGTACTCTCCCCTGAATCCTTCGTAGTAGGATGTTCAGAAAACTCCCCCATCCCGATCTCCGTTAGAAATCGAGTCAACATGACCACCATTCAAGTGGTACATCGAGTTCAATGTGGCAACCTCCTAACAAATTGAAAGAAGGCTATTTATAAAGACAAGGTATCTTTGAGTAATAGGTCTATGACAAATGGTGCCTCTGTGGTCAAAAATAAATGAATGAATGAGCAAAGAAAGAAGTAAATAAATAGATAAATGAGTAAATACATGATTAAAAGGAAACGAAAGATTGAAAGAGATGAAAAAAGGCCATCCATAATGACAAGGTGTCTTGGAGCAGTAGACCTATAACAAATGGTGCCTCTGTGGTCAAAAATAAATGAATGAATGAAGTAAATAGATAAATAAATAAATGAAAGGAAATACAAGACTGAAAGAGATAATCCCTGGGATGCTGACCATATGTTCTCATGGCATGACGTTCTCATCCCAATAAGATTTTAACTCTTCAAGGTGAAAACTAAAGGATTTTTCTTTTTTTTGGTCCAAGACATTTCTTGGTTCATAGGCTTAGGGAAGGAAACTGTCAATAAAATGCAGATCAATGACACTGAGGTACTTGGTCAAGGTCACACAGCTAAGATGGATCAGAGGAAGGACTGAGCTCAGGACTTCTGGACTCCAACCTAGCTCTTTGACTAAACTAAATAAATATCAACCAGTGCTATTATTATTATTATTATTATTAAGTCCTTTCCCACAACTTATTAACTATGATATCTTGGGCAAAGCACTCTACGTTTCTGTGCCTCAGTTTCTCTTCCACAAAATAGGGATAATGATATATTTACTATCTACCTGAAAGAGGCTATTGTGGAGAAAATATTTTGTCAACAGTTAGGCACTATACAAATTTGAGTTTTGTTACTATAATTGGTATTATAGTTAGGTCCAACTGCCATTAAAAAAAAATCTGTTGAATAAACAATCCAGTAAATTGTGTTTTCAATGCAGGCCTTCATTTCCAAGGGCCTGGAGATAAAACAAACAAACAACATTTTAGGCCCCCACTGCTGTCTGGCAGTCAGGGAAAATGAAAGCAGGATCCCAGTGAAAGCGTTAAACTGGCTACTTGGGACTGGACTGGATGACCTATTTGACAACTGCTCTGTCAACTTGACCTTGGGGAAACCTTCCATTCTCCAGTCTCACCAAAAAGGGTGGATTTAGGACATTACACCAATGACACCCTATTTGCTTCTAGAAGAACATCTGCATCCTGGCAAGTAAACCTTCCACGATGTGACTACCCTTTCTGTTTTTCAGTCTAATTTCCTAATAATCTCCTTAACAAACTACTTTCCAATCAAACTATTTTACTCTTTCCTTTTTTCCTTTGAGAGGCAGTCAAGGTTGAGTGACTTCAACAGGGTCACACAGCTACTGCGTGTCTGAGGCCAGATTTAAACTGAGGTCTTCCTGACTCCAGGGCTGGTTGCCCTATCCATTGTATCACCCAGTCACCCCTATTCTGCTCTTCCCATCTCTCACTTTGGCCTTTGTCTGAGTGTTCTCTGTTTGGAATCCACTCCCTTTTCACCTCTACGTCCTAGAATTCCTAGTTCCTTCCAAAGTCCAGCTCAGATGCCACCTCTGAAATGAAGACTTTCCTCATCCTTCTCTGTCCCCCACCCCCGCCCTGCAATAGCACTCTACAATGTATCTTCTCGTAGAATGTAAACTCCTCGAGGGCAAGGACTTTCGTTTTCACCTTTGTAATCCCAGTGCCTGGTAGTAAAATGCACTTATAAATGTTTGATCAATTAAATTGTATTGTCCCAGTGCTATGAAACTCATTAAAGCAGAGGTAGTTGGAGATGAGGAAGGCTTTTTTCTATTTAAAGAAAGGTACAGAGTTGGCTAATATGAAAGATCGCCTTTGAAGCAAAGCACCTGTGATGGCCGAAGTCCCACATCTCCTGGCACACTCTTCCAAACATTCTCTGAAGTATATGCTTATTCACTCATCTCCCCTCATAGGAAATAAGCTCTTAGCATGTGCCAATCTCTCTTTCTTAGCCAGGTTTTCCTGGTTCCTTCCCTTTTTTCTCCCCCAGATTTCATGGTGTGTTTGCGGATGGAAAATTGTATGTTAACCATCACAGCAAACTCGGGGGCTCATTTCATCACCAGCAATCAGCTGTTATACTCTGGGGAAACCTAATTAGGTATTACTGGACTTTTGATGTCGTTTCCATGGAAACCCTCATCATAATGGCGTGCATGCAGGCTACTTGCTCCAGGGAGAGGTTTTCTTTAAAAAGTAGTATTATTTTTTTTTAAATATTTATCTTTTATTTTCTCCTCTTGTTTTTTTCTTGTCCATGAAAAAAAGACAGAAATTTCCACTCCAGTGTATTTTTCCCTCCTGGAAAGAGGGAACAGTAGAATATTTTTAAAAGCATTTCCAGTTTTCTCTTGCTTAATTTTAAGAAAATATAGCTTTGCTCAAGAATGAAAGGGTTTTTTTCCCCCATTGGTAAATATCTAAGCAGCCAATAGTGAGGAACGTTTTTATGAAAGATTTTGCTTAAATAAAGAACCTAACAGGCCTTGAAGCTTTCCAAATAGAATGGTATAAAATGCAATTATTCAACTGTAAGCTTTTATTCATCCTGAATAATGATGACGATGATAACACCAACAATTGCTGACTTTTAGATCATGCTTAAAGGTTTATGAAGTGCTTTCTATGCCCTCTCACATGATCCCCATAGCCACTCTGAGAGGTCATAGGGTCATAGATTTAGAGCTGGAAGGGACCTTAAAGATTGAGTCCAACACCTTCTTTTTAAAAACAAGGGGGGGGGGGCAGTTAGGTGGCACAGTGAATAAAGTACCAGCCCTAGAGTCAGAAGGACCTGAGTTCAAATATGGCCTCAGACACTTGACACACTTACTAGCTGTGTGACCTTGAGCAAGTCACTTAACTCCAATTACCTTGCCTTCCCCCCTCCAAAAAAAATAAAATGCATTTTAAAAAAGATAAGGAAACTGACCACCGTAGAGGTCGAGTGATTTGCCCAGGGGCACATAGTACTAAGTACCTGAAGAAAGATTTAAATCCACATCTTCCTAACTCCAAATCCAGCTCTCTATTCATTACACCAGAACAAGGTATTATTATTATTATCATTCATTTTATAGATGGAGAAACTATGGAGGTAAATTGACCAAGTCCATCCATCTAGTAAACTACAGAGCAGCCAGGATTCAAACCCAGGCCTTTTGGTCTGAAATCAACTGCACTTTCCACCACACCATGGCTGCCCTTAGTAATGCCAATTGAGCAAGCAATGATTAGGCACCTGCTTTGTTCTAGGCACTGTGCTAAGTGCTAGAAATATAAAGAAAGGCAGTTTTACGCTCAAGATACTCCCAGTCTAATAGAGGAGACAATATGCAAACGACTACCTACAAGCAAGAAATAGAGAGAATAAATTGGAGCTAATTAATAGCGGTAAGGCACTATTATTAAGGGGGCATGAGTAAAAGCTTCTTGGAGATGGGCTTTGGCTGGGACTTGAAGGAAATCGAGCAGGAGAGATGAGGAAGGAGAGTAGTAGTGCCTGCCTTCAGCAGCAAAAATGAAAATAAAAAACAGCATAAAAACTCATTCAGATAATCAAAAGTACACTAGACATTCTTTTGTGAGTTAACATGTTAAAGATCTCAGTTGAAGCAAATGTGACCAGATATCCCAGACCCTGGATTTCTCCTATATCCCAGTGTTGGGAGCTGTCAAGATCCAAACCAAAAGCAGTACATGCTACTGGTTGAGTTAAATGAATGTTCAGCATTGACTGTCAGGGGAAGCTACTTTAATGGTATGAAACCTTTAAGGGACTTGTTTCCTAGTAGAGATATACATCTTATGAGTTTCTCTTCCCATTATATCACTATCTTTCAAACCCACAACTCTCCCCTTTGTAGCTTTATTGCCCTACTCTTAATTCTGACAAGGTTCTTCTCTCTCACCAAGCTTTTTGAGGGCATTGAACCTAAAGAACAGGGCAGGGAATCTTCGACTTCACTCTAAGTCCTCAAGTTCAACCCTTTGACAGAATCCAAACTTGACAGGTTTGGAGTCACTCAAAGGACCATGCCCAAGGACCCAGAGGGTCATATGTGGCCTCAAGGCCATAGATTCCCCACCTCTGCTATAGAATCACAGTTTTAGAGATGGAAGCAATATTAAGTCCATACCTTTCTAGTTCAAGCCCCTCATACAACCAGCAACTAAACTGAAGCCTAGAGAAGGAACATGAATCATTGAAGGTTACAGAGCTACTGGGGGAGGGAACTCCTGGATGAGGAAAGTCCCTCTACCAATGCACATCAATACCTTCTTTGCAACTTACAATCTTGGATAGAGGAGAAATAAGAGGCAAAGTGACTTGCCCAGACACACACAGCCTATATGTGTTAGAGGTAAATCTTGAGCCCAGGTTTTCTTGATTTCAAGACCATCTCTCTATCCACCACACCATCTCTCTTGTAGCCAGTAAGCAGCAGAAAACCAAGTGTTGATCTAGAATAAGGATTTTACATAGGCTCTGCAGAGGGGAATTGACTAGAATCTAGCTCTATAAAAAGAAATGTGTGTCATACATTATGAGCCCAGTTCTGGTCATTGCACCATAGTCTGCTTATCTTTGTTTGGTAAAGTCTCTTAGAGCATACAAGATGGTGCCATCCATTCAAAAGGCATTCAAACTTAGACTATTTTAGTAGCATAGGATTTTAGAGCTGAAAGTGGCCCTAGGAATCATTTGGCTATAGATCACATAGAAGAAACTATCTAATCTAACCTTATCATTTTTCAAAATCAAATTTTATTTTTGGAAATGGCTCAGCAATTACATGTTCTCCATCCCACCTCTCACCATTGGGAAGAAGAAAGAAAAACAAAGCCCTTATAACAAATATTGGCAGCTAGGTGGCACAGGGGATAAAGTATGGGACCTGGAGTCAAGAAGACTCATTTTTCTGAGTTCAAATCTGCCTCCAGACACTTCTTAGCTCTGTGATCCTGGGCAAGTTACTTAACCCTGTTTGCCTTAGTTTCTTCTTCTGTAAAATGAGCTGGGGAAGGAAATAGCAAACCATTCCAGTATCTTTGCCAAGAAAACCCCAAATGGGATCTTGAAGAATTGTATACAACTGAAAAACAACTGAACAACAAACATTTTTTTGTACCTATCGGAATTTTTACCTTTCCCTTGATCTCTTTAGCTAACATCCTAATTTTGAAGATAGGAAAACTGAAGCCCAGAGGTCCCATAGAAAGAAAGTAGCAGAACTGAGATTTAAAACCAGATTTTCTGACTCCATATCTCATCTTTCTGTATGCCAAACTCCTGGTAGATAGACCCTGAAAGTCCTAAAAGTGACCTGAATCAACAATAGGATCACTACGTCTTTAGGATGTAAGTATCTGGAAAAGCACAATCACCTCAGGAGAACAAGGTCTCAGTCACTAAATGTTAAATACAAATCATTCATCCTCATATTGATTCTGCATTAACTAGTGAAGAAGATACTGACTCCAGAGGGGAAGGTAGAAAAATGAATCTATTGAGAACTGAGTCCTCGTTTAATATCAAAAGACACACAGGGAAACAAGTGGTAGAAGGACTAATTGAAAATCTTTCATGAATGGGCTCATGTCCTTGTGCTTGGGGAGACCCTTCCTTCTCCCTCAGCCTGCCAGCTTCTCACTTGGTGATTCCCCAGTCAGGACACTTGAGTATGAATAATAACTCAAGTGCCTTCTCATCGAAGATTTCTGTGACATCATTGCCATGTTTCTCCTGAGTTTATTTGGTATGAACACTGTAGCCATTGCTTAAATGAAAGAACTTAAATGATGGAGGCCAGAACACCAAGGCCATGTGGAATTCTGAGAAATGCTAGACTTCCTTTTGCCCTCCGAGGTTAATGAACTTCTGAAAATGAAAAATCAGAAGGACAACTTCTTGCCATGCCTGGTCAGGGAGCATAGATTACCTTTGTTGTGGGCCATTGCTCGTCTTCCTCCTGAACTCCGAAGGTACAAAAGGTACAACTTATCTCACTGGGCCCTGGGCAAATTTCCCAATACTTTTCTTGTCATGAGAGGCAGTGTGGTAGAGTGGAAAGAACATTGATTTTGAAGTCAAATGGACTTGGATTCAAATCCTAACCTCTAACTCTTATTAACTATGTGACCACAAGCAAGACCAGGTGTGGGAGACCTGTGACCTCAAGGCCACATGTAGACTCATGACTGAGTCCAAATTTTACAGAACAAATCCTTTTATAGGGGGATTTATTCTGTGAAATTTGGATTAAGTCAGAGGGCTGCAGTTGAGGACCTAGAGGGCCATATGTGGCCTCAAAGCCGCAGGTTCCCCACCCCTGGGCAAGACATTTAACTTCTTTGAATCTCACTTTTCTCACCTGTAAAATGGGGATAAAGATACTTGTAGCACTTGCCTCAATGTTCTGTGAAGCTAAATGATACACACACACACACACACACACACACACATATATAAGCCACTTTCCAAATCTTACAGTGCTATTTAAATCCCAGTTTAAGTGCTCTTATTTAAGACTCTGAACTTAGTAGAAATTCATTATTAAAAAGGCAATTCTGAACTCTCCAAACCTTGACTGTGGTCCATTGCTCCATCACCACCAGGGCCTTTTCTCAGACTCACCACAAAACACTTAATTGTAACTCAGATAGGTTGAGATGAACCACACATAAATGGTGTCATAATATTCGCTTGGATCAGAATGATAAGTTCCATATTGGGACAGAGGCCACGAAGTGACCTTTAGCTTCACCTCTCTGCTCCATAGAGGTTACCTTCTCTTAGAGAATCACAGGTTACAGAATCCTAGAATCTCAGGATAAGAAGGAAGGTCCCAGGTCATGTAGCCCAGCCTCCCTCCAAATGCAGAAATCTCCTCTATGGCATCCCTGACATATTGAATTCTAGACTTCCAATCAGGAAGACTTGGGTTGATCCCACTAAGACACTTACTAGCTATGTGTCCTTGGGTAAATCATTCAATCTTTCTGGCTTTAGTTTCCTCATCCTTAATATGAGAAGGAGCTGGACTAGATGACCTTTAATGACCTGTCCAGCTCTAAATCTAGGAGCCTATATTTGATCATATGTGGTCATGCAATGACCACTTACTTATTGAATTGAACTGAAGGTCTGATCTTCCCTGTAGATAGAGAACATACTACTTTCATTGAGCAACCCATACAACTTTGGAGGATTTGGTCATCTCCATGTTATCCCTAGGACAAAAGGCCCCTTTAACTCATGTTGTTAAATTCTTCCTTCTATTGAGCCCAAAGCTGTTCTATATAACTTCTAGCTCTGATTCAACTATGGAACATTCTCCACCAAGAAGCCATTCTAGAGCTTTGGGTTCATTCTTAAATGACTCTAGAAGATGGTCAAGTCTTGTTACCTTGGTACATCTCTAGGGCAGTGGTTCTTAAATTGTAGTCTCGGGATCCTTTTACATTATAAAAAACCATTGAGGACCCAAAAGAGCCTATATTTACATGGGTTACATCCTTGATATTTACTGTTTTGGAAATTAAAATGTCTTAATATTATTACAAAATTTATTTTACCTCAAAAACCCCTCCACCACCTCCACCGAAGAGTCTAAGGGACCTCTAGGAGTCCTTGGACCTTACTTTGAGAACCACTGCTCTAGAGGAACCCAAGTTCAAAATCTGTTCAGTCATTTTTCAGTCATGGCAAACTCTTTGTGACCCCCACTGGGAGTTTTCTTGGTGGAGATATTGGAGGGTTTTGCCACTTATTTCTCCGGCTCATTGTATAGGGTTAAGTGACTTGCCCAGGGTCATACAGCTATTGAGTGTCTGAGGTCAGATTTGAACTCAGGAAGATAAGTCTTCTTGACTCTAGGCCTGGTATTCTACTGTACCACCTAGCTGTCCAAATTTCATAGTTAACTTTAGATTTTCCCCTGCCTGCCCCACAGAGAACTCCCCCAGAGACTCCATCCTAGACCACCCTGTTGGACAGGAGGACACAGACTCCTTTACAAAGACATTTGTTCTGTGTCTCATCACTTTGTCAGATGCTGCTTCAACTGTAGGCCTTGAAATGACTATTGTATGGGAATTACTATTCTGCAAAGGCAAGTCCTCCAATAGATCGTCTGGCAGCACCTTGAACTTCACGTATCCCAAATCAAACTCATGCTTGTCCTCCATATCACCCCACCCTCAGCCTAGCATTCCCTTTGCTAACTTTTCATCATCAATCTTGCAATGACTATCACTTAAAACCCCAGAGTTATCTTCCAACTAGTCTTCCTTTGTCAATATTACTTCCTTTTCTCAAAAGACTTCAGAGTCTCATCACTGCCCGCAGAATAAAACATAAACTTTAAGGCAGGAGGTGGCACAGTAGATACAGTGTCAGGCCTGGAGTCAGGAAGACCTGAGTTCAAATCCAGATTCTGACATTATCTGTGTGATCCTGGGCAAATGACTTCATCTCTATTTGCCTCAGTTTCCTCATTTGTAAAATTGCAATAATAATAATAGCACCTTCCTCCCAGGATTGTTGTGAGGATCAAATGAGTTTAGTAGAGTAAGTTCTATATAAATGTTTGCTATTATTATTATCCCTCCCCTAATCTAGCTCCAGCCTATGTGTCTGGCCTCCTTTCATGCTATTCCCATTCATATATTCTAAATTCCAGCTAACCTGGGATCCTCTCTGACTTACGCTATGCTTGACGATTTCTGTGTCATCGGTTCTGCATTCCTGTCAAAGTCCTTCTGTGTTCTGAAGGCCCAACTCCAGTGCTGCCTCTTCCATGAAGCCTTCCCTCATTCCCCAGGCTAAAAAAGATCTTTCCCTCCTCAAATATTTTA
This sequence comes from Pseudochirops cupreus, assembly GCA_028627135.1. Lineage (NCBI taxonomy): Eukaryota > Metazoa > Chordata > Mammalia > Diprotodontia > Pseudocheiridae > Pseudochirops > Pseudochirops cupreus. The sequence goes on from CM053584.1 coordinate 131,184,775, forward strand.
TCATCCTTTGCCCTTGCCCCTTCTTACAATTCTCCTTTGAATGAATGAATGTATGTATAAGCATGTACTTAGCACTCACTACATGCAAAACATTATACTAAAGTTCTGGGGTCCCAAATAGAAAAGCAGAGACAAAGAACTCACATTCTAATAATGGGAGACAAAACATAGAGTAAGACTTTCAGTTGCAAGTTAGGTGGAAAGGTCTCGTGGTCCTTAGGGTGCAGGGACAAAGCAGATGGTCAATGCATCTTTTCTAATGTTATTTCCACTCATAAAACTGTGTCCAGGTCTGATGCAGAACCATTTGACAGTGCCAAGGAATTAGGTGGAAATGCCTTTCTTTTCTGACTCCTCAACAGCTCTGGCTGCTGAGGAGGCAGAGGCCACAGCATCTGCAAAAGTCATGGCCAAGTCCTATCCCCTTTGCTTTATAGCTCTTTGTTTAACCAATCAATAAACATTTATGAAGTACCTATTATGTACCAAGCACTGTGCTAAGAGCTGGAGATCCAAAAAGAGGCAAAAGACAGTCCCTGCCCTGAAGGAGTTTCCAATCTCCCCAGTCTCCTTTAGATTACACATTCCTTGAGAGCAGGGCCTCAGCCAAAAGTGTCTGTCTTTGCTTACCAGGGTGCATCGAATATACTAATCATTTAACATGTGTTTGTTGCTGATAGTGATGGGGTAAGTACTGGCCCCTATCAGATCATGGGATTTAATGCTGGAAGAGAACCGAGAGATCATTTATTGTTTAACCCTCTCATGTTACAGATGGATGAGAAAGCCCCAGGAGGCCCAAGATCACACAGCTAATGAATAAGGGCCTAAATTTAAACCATGACTCCCAATTCAGTGTTCTTTCCATTACACCACACAGCCTCTCTACTAGAAAGGTTTTTTCTACTTCTTATGAAAACCTCTTTTGTATCTAACCAGCTCTATCAAAGACCTATGAAAGAGAAGGATGCTATTTGAAAAGCTAAACAGGAACATGAAACTTGAAGAGCTGATGAGAACACAGTTTTTGACAATGGTACTCAAGGTGGTCTTGCCTTGATCCCAAGGTATCCAGGCCCTATTGATGTTGCATTTCTCAACACAAATACCAGACTTTTTCTTCAGATCTGGGAAGATCATATCCTGATTCTTATCAAGCAAGCAAAGGGCTCTGTTACTAGTTCCTTTAATCCTTGGCCCAGAATGAACCAGGTTTCTATAGTAACTGGATGCAATCTTTCATTACAGAATGGATAGTTTCCATTTTGTGTTAGAAGAGTTGGCCATGCTGGTTTTGTTGCTATGGTGTGGTCCTTCTGTCAGCAATCCAGAGCAACGGGGACCCTTTAATCTGCCATTAAGTCACACTAATGAGTGATGGAGTCCTGGAAGTAGGAAAGCCTAGATTCAGCCACATTGAAACTATTTTTTTTTTAGAGAGATAGAGTAGGGGAAGAAGGAGAGAGGAAAGAAGAGAGAAAGAGAGAGAGACAGAGAGGGAATGGAGGTTATTTTTTAAATCTCATTAAAGCCATGCTGACTAGATTGGGAGCCACTGTGGCAGAATGTAAAGAGCCCTGAATTTAGAGTCAGAGGACATGGGTTCTAACACTGTTTCTTAACGATAATGATAATAATAATAACTAGCATTTTGATAGAACTTTTAAGGTTTATAAAGTGCCTTACAAACATTATCTCATTTGATCCTTACAACAATTCTGGAATGTAGGTGCTGTTATCATCCCCATTATACAGATGATGAAACTGAGGCATAGAGAGGTTGAGACTTATCTACAGTCATACAGGTAGTAAATGAGGCAGGATTAAAACTCAGATCTTCCTGATTCCAATTCTATCACTCTATACATTTCAACAACTGTGTGGCCTTGGGCAGGTAAGTCATCTCACACCTCAATTTCATCATCTGTAGAATTCAGGAGTTGGAAAAGATGACCTTCAAAGTCTATACTTTGCATAGTAACATACAAGTAATGCAGGTAAAACACAAAGTAATACTCCTCATTACCTAGGTCTTGCACTCCTCATATCCAGTGTCTTGTCAAATCCTGTCATTTATAACATCTCTTGACTATGTCCCCTTCTCTCCATTTACATAGCCACAAGCCTGGTTCAAACCCTTATCACCTCTCACCTGGACTCTGTCAATAGCTTCCAATTTGGTCTCCCTGCCTCAAGTCTCTTCTCATTCCCACATGTCATTCACTCAGTGGAAATAATTCCGCTACTCAATAAACTAAAATGTCTCCCTTTTCCATCCAAGATCAAATATGAACCTTTTGCAACTTGGCCCCTCCCAACATTTCCAGACGTCTTATATATTACTGCTTTCCATGTTACAGCTATGTTCCAGCTACATTGACTTCCTTCCTTCCTTCTTTCTTCTTTCTATTTCCTTTTTTCTTTCTTTCCTTCTTTCCTTTCTTCCTACTCCTCTTCCGTCTTCTTGTTCTTGTTCCTCTCCCTCTCTCTCTCTCTCTCTCTCTCTCTCTCTCTTTCTTTCTTTCCCCTACTTTCTTGTAAATGTCCATTTCTTTTTTCGCAGCTCTGTATGGCTTACTTGTTCTTTAAATACAAGATTCCATTTTCCGATTCTGTGCCTTTTCACTGTCAGTCTCCAATGTGTGGATTGCTTTTCCTCCTTACCTGTGCCTCTTCTCTAATCAGTTTCTCTGATTTCCTTTAAGATTTAGGTCAGATCTTACCTTTTGGTCCCCCTTAATACTAATGTCTCCCATTTCAGATTGCTTTCCATCTATTCTGTATATTCCTTGTATGTACACAGTTGTTTGCACATTTCTTTCCCAGTAGAATGTGAGTTCTTTGAGGGCAGGGACTGTTTTTGCCTTTTTTTAATCCCCAGTGCTTAGCGCAGTGACTGGCACATAGTAAGAGTTTAATAAATGCTTGTTAATGTCATTGACTTCCAGCTCTCCAAAGCTGCTTCTATATAATCCTATGACTGGCATCTATTTTCCTTATAGCAGGAATATTACAGCAGGAAGCTCCAAGCATAAGAACTGAGGGGAAACTCTACATGCTCTTATCTTTAGATTTAATCAGTTTCCAATTAATTTCGTTTTAAATTTAATTAATTTTTCATTGCAAACCATCTCCCTTCCTCCCATTCTACACTAGAGAAGGTTACTATATGACAAAGATTTATAAATATATGTAAAACTGTACTATATATACTTCTTTTTGTGGAGGTGGATAGCATCTTCCTTCATAAGTCCTTTATAGTTGATTTGAGTATTTATAACACTCAAAATAACTTGGTGGTTCACCATTTATTCTTTGAACAATTTGCCTTTACTAGTACTATACAACATTCTCATGGTTCTGCTCACTTCAATTTTCATTGTTTCATGCAAGTCTTTCCACGTTTTTCTAAAATCAACCAGCTCATCATTTCTTATAACACAATAGTCCATCACAATTCAGCCATTCCCCAATTTCTAGTTCCTTGCCACCACAAAGAGAGCTGCTATAAATATTTTAGAACATATAGGTTCTTTTTCTTTCTCCCCGATCGCTTTGGGAAACAGACCTAATAGTGGTACCAGTTTAATTCCAAATGAATAAATATTTTATTAAGTGCTTACTGTGTGCTGAGTGCTAGGATTGGGGGGAAAGGAGGAAGAGAAAGGATACCAAGGAATGTTGCCTGCCCTTCATGGAGTTTACGATCTAATGGGGCACATGATACATATAAATAATAATAAATAATAAATTACATTTATTATGTTTACAAAGTGCTTTCCTCAAGCAGTTGTGAGTGTAGGAATTATCATCATTTTACAGATGAAGAAATGGAGGTTCAAAGAGCCCGAAGTCATATGACTTGCAATTACATGATCAGTCCATGAGAGGGGCAAACAAAATGCTCTTCTGTGAGTTTGGAAGGTTGATGGAGAGGTTCTGACTGTAAAGCCACACATGAGCAGCTTTCCAGAGGACTGCAGCTGTGAACAGTTTTCAAGATTCTGATTACATAGTATAGCAAACTCTCTATTCAATAACAAATCAGAGCAAAACATTCACAGAAAATCAAGGTACAGCATTCAGAATGTTACAAATTATCACAGAAAATCAAAATACAACATTCACCATGTCATAACTCAACAACTTATCACTAAAATGGCCACATAGTTTTCACCAAAGTTGTCACGTAGTTTTAAACAAAGTACAATCATTTAGTAACTCAATCATTTAGTAACTCAATCATCCAATCATCCTTAAGGAGGTCTTCTTAAGGGACAAAAAGTACAAAAGTCAAAATTCTCTACCCATGGTATACAATTAAGTTACAAATTTAACAGTCACTACTCATTACCCTCTTAAGGGGTACTAGAAAGTACAAAAACCATCCACCCCTAGGTCACAAGTAAATTACAATTTCATCAGTCACTACTCAGTCAATTTCATCAGTCTCTACTCAGTTGCCATGGAGAGGTCTTTTCATCTTGACTTGGGGCAGGCTTTCCATGGTTCCTCTTCCATGGTCCCAGCTCCCACCCAAATCTAACTGACTGCCGCTTGAGTTCAAAGGCAGACAGCTCCAGCTCTTTGTCCAGCTCTCTGTGCAGTTCTCACTCCATATTGAAGCTCACAGTGTCCAGCCCACCTCAAATCTCTCACAGTCTCTGTTCCTGGGAAGACAGGGCTTACAAAGCCACAATAACATTCATACACATTAACAAAGTCACAACAACATTTGTACAAAGTACCAGTACCACAGTCATGCTTCCTCAGTCTTTGGTAGCTCCAGCTGGCCCTTGAAAGTCTTGCCACCACAAGTTCGAGTTTTGCCACCACAAATCCAAATTCTGTGTCAGTTTTCAGTTCTCATTTCTCTTCTCAGTTCTTCTCAATTCTCAGTTCAGTCTTCAGTCCAGCAGTAGCAGGCCAGCCTCCAGATGCTTGTCGAGAGAAATTCTCTCATTCTCTCTCTCTCCTCCCTGCCCCCAGCAGCAGCTGCCCTGCCTCCACAATGCTTATCCCAAGAAGTTCTATCTGTCCAGCTTGTGCTCTTCCTTATATAGGTATTAGCTCCTCCCTGTTCAGCCCCTTCCTGTTACATCAGCAACAGGGGTTCATATCTCCTGTTTCTTTACAGAGGCTTAATTTGAAACTAGGTGCTAAGTACCTGCCACCTTGGCAGTAAGAAGGGATCTTCAAATTTCATTACTATTACATTGACCAACTACAGTGATGAGGAAAGACTTCCTATAGGAAATGGCATTTGGGCAGGGTGAGTAGGATTTCAATGGGCAGAGGGGTTCATGAGCAAGAGGGCAGGCAGCAAGATCGTGTGGACTTTAGGAGCAATGTGTACCACTAAGGCAGGAGAGGGGGTGGGTATGGGAAATGTCATCAGGGATGAGAAGGAGCATCAGAGAATCATAGATCTGGAGTCAGAAGGAATGTCATAGATCATCTATTCTGCTCCCTCATTTTACAGATGAGGAAGCTGAACCTCAGGAAGTAGAGTCATAGGTTTAGAATTAGGACTTTAGAGGTCATCTAGTCCATCCTCTTAATTTTACAGGTAAGGAAAGTGAGGTCTAGAGAGGTTGTTACCTGCCCCAGGTCACTCGGGTACTAAATGACAGAGATGGCATTTGAACTGAGGTCTGTTGTAGACTCCACATCCAGTAACCGCCATTTCCATCTCATCTAATCCTCATGCAGGACTGATTTCTTTTGAATCCAAGCTAATTGCATAGGGTAATGGACCTTAGAGCCAGAAGAGACCTTAATGTTATAATCATGATGATGATGATAACCAACATTTATATAGGGCTTTAAGGTTTGTAAAGTGTTTTACAAATAATATCTTGTTTGATCCTCACAACAATCCTGGTAGGTACCTGCTATCATTATCCCCATTTCACAGATGAGGAAACTGGGGCTGAGAGAGGTTGTGAATTGCCCAAGGTCACACAGCTAATAAGTCTTTGAAGCAGGATTTGAATTCAAGTCTTCTTGAATTCAGGGCATCTAGGTGGCGCAGTGGATGGAGTGCTAGGCTGGAGTCAGGAAGACTCATCTTCCGGAGTTCAAATCTGGCCTTGGATACTTCACGAGGCAAGTCACTTCATCCTGTTTGCCTTAGTTTCCTCACCTGTAAAATGATCTGGAGAAGGAAATAGCAAACCACTCCAGTATCTTTGCCAAGAAAACCCTAAACGAGGTCACGAAGAATTGACACAACTAAGAATGACTCACTCGACAACAACTTCCTAAACTGAAGTCCAATGCTCTATCCACTGTATGAGTTCTTGACCTGGGGTCCGTGGATAGCTGAAAGATCAATAGATAGATTTAAGAGGTGACAGGGAGGGTCTCTGAACTTGGATAAAAAAAAATTACATCTTCATTTTCACTAATCACCAACTGAAATTTAAAATTTCCTTCAATTATTTAAGAACATGATTATGAGAAGAGGTCTATAGGCTTCACTAGACTGGCCTAAACAACCCCCTCAGTTTACAGTTATGGAAATTTGAGCCCAGAGGAGTGGTTTACTCAAGGTCACACACACAGCTAATAAGTAACAGAGGCAGGGATTTGAACCAAGGTCATGGGACTCCAAATCTAGTTTTCTTTCCATTGTACCATACTGCCTCTGCCCTGTACCTATGGCAGGCCCACAGACATTTTGCAAGGCTGCCTCAATCCTGCCAAGCAGGCCATTTAATCAGGATGCTTTGAGTGTCTGTTGTCCTTTGTGACCAGGCTCACTTTATTATACCACTCACACTGTACCAAGCTGCAGTATCTTGCCTTTCCCAAGCTCATTAAAGGCCAACATAATTAGCTCTGTTATAGCAATACCTTTGAGTAGTACTTGGAACACTTGGAATCTTTGTATGGGGCTGGAAATAAGGGAGGAAGGGCTGACACACAGAATCTTGAGAGAATTCTAATAGGGCTTGGGCTAAACAATTAAACCTATGGAAAGCATCCCCGTGCTTAGTGGGAAAACAAAGGTAGGAAAGGGTACAGCAATCACCTGCTACCACCATTGTTTTCAATAGCTAAATCTCCAGGCCTGCCTGGATTTCTTGTCACGTCCACCAAATGGCCCCATGGGATGCCTGAGTCCAGTGGGACCATCCCATATATAACTTTGGCATCATCATCATCAACAGACGCCATTCATGGGTTGAATGTCATCCGAGTGTCAGGAATAGGGTTCTGCATCCTTACAGGCAACTGTTCTGCTTGTCCTAATAAAGACTGGCATTTATATAGAGTGATTTATCCATGTTGTCTGTCTAGATTCTCACACACACATGTGAGAGCCTAGGATAGTAAATGTAGAGCTGGGCAGGACCATAAAGACCATCTAATTGGGCGGCTAGGTGGCGCAGTGAATAGAGCACCGGCCCTGGAGTCAGGAGGACCTGAGTTCAAATCCGGCCTCAGACACTTAACACAAAACCTAGCCATGTGACCATGGGCAAGTCACTTAACTCCAATTGCCCTCCAAAAAAAAAAAAAAAAAAGCAAAAAAAAAAAAAGACCATCTAATCTCATCCCTAGAGGAAAAACTGAGACCCAGAGAAGTTAAATGATATGCTCAAGGAAGGAGGGAAGGAAACAGGCATTTATTAATCTCCTACTGTGTTCCAGGCACTAGGCTCAAACACTATGATAATATTAGCTAACATTTATATAACACTTACGATGTGCCGGGCACTGTGCTGAGCATTTTACAATTATTATCTCATTTGATCTTCACAGCAATCTTGTAAGTTAGGTGCAATTCTTATCCCCACTTTACAGATGAGGGAACTGAGGCTGAAATCAATTAAGTCACTTACCCAGGGTCACACAGCTAGTAAATGTGTGAGGATGGATTTGAACTCAGGTTTTCCTGATGCCTGACTCCAGGAACTGCCTGACTGTTTAAGAACATAGATGGAGGTGGATAGATTCTAGAACCGGGACTGGAAAGGACCTCAGAGACCATTCATCTTATTTTATAGGTGAGGAAGTTGAAGCCCATAGAGGTTAAGTGACTTGGCCAAATTCTCGCACTTAAAGGCAGGATTTGAACCCTGAATTTGGTCTTCTGACTGACCTAGATAGTTAACAAGGGCAGAAGTGCCTGTCATGTTACCCCTACTTTACTGGTGAGGAAAGTGAGGTTCAAAGGTGTTATAGGATCGTAGGAGTAAGAACTAGAAGGGCCACTTTAGGATTATTTAGTCCAAACTCCTTATTTTACAATTTAGAGGGTTGTAAAATTTCAAACTGGAAGGGTCCTAAGAGACCTAGTTCAACTCGACAAATGTCTATTGTGGTCATCTAGTTTAACCCCCTAACTTTGCAGATGGGGAGACTGAGGCCCAGAGGGAGGAAGAAACTCTTCCAAAGATATATCAGTAGTAAATAAGTGAACCAGCTTTTTTTTTATGCAGGTCCTTTGATTCCAAATCTTTCCATTACACCCACACAGTCTAAATCCAAACTCACAGAATCACAGAATATTAGAGCTAGAAAAGACTTGATTTTAAGTATTTTTACAGATGGGGAAACTGAGGCTCAGGGAGATTAAGTATCTTCTCAAAGTCCCAGTTAGTAAGTAATAGAAACAGAACTTGAGCCCTTAGAGCCCTTTGGCTCTGAGTTTGGCTGCTCTATCCATGGTCCCATGTCACCAGCATTGTGGCAACTGGCCAATGATGAGTCAAGTCAGTGACAGCTCTGACATTCCACCAACTCATTCCTGGTTCCTCACCTCCAAATCCATTTGTCCCCATCCTCTCCAGAACTTCTTCCATCTGCTTTCCAGAACACCCCGGGTATTATTTATTCCTTCTAGGTGGAGGGGGTTCTAATGGCAGGCGGCGCAGACTCAACCACCACATGTTACACTTGGTCTTTGTGGTTCTGTGGCAGCCCTAACTGTGGTTTTTGTTCTCCGTTAGCTCTTTGTGATTGACAATGGCGCAGATGACTGGCGGATAGCCATGACCTACGAACGCATCCTCTACATCAGCCTGGAGATGCTGGTTTGTGCCATCCACCCCATCCCTGGTGAATATAAATTTTTTTGGACAGCCCGCCTAGCCTTCTCCTATGCTCCTTCCAGGGCTGAGGCTGACGTGGACATCATCCTTTCTATCCCCATGTTCCTCCGGCTGTACCTGATTGCCCGAGTTATGTTGCTGCATAGCAAGCTCTTTACAGATGCCTCATCACGGAGCATTGGGGCACTAAACAAAATCAACTTCAACACACGTTTTGTCATGAAGACTCTCATGACCATCTGCCCTGGGACAGTGCTCCTAGTCTTCAGCATTTCTCTGTGGATTATTGCCGCCTGGACAGTACGAGTCTGTGAAAGGTAAGCCTGAGAGGAAGTAGATCCAGCCTTCCTGAGGTGGGGAAAGGACAGAGCTCCTGTGATTTTTCAGTGGTGGAAAATGCACAGGATTCAGAGTCAGAGGGCTTACGTTGGAGTCCCAGGTCTGGCAGTCACTAGTTATGTGACCTTTAGCAAGTCACATGGTATCTCCAAGCCTCAGTTTCCTCACCTGTAAAAAGGGGATTACGATACCAACACTTCTCACCACTTAATGTTGCTGGGAAGAAAATGCTTTGTAGATTTAAAATGTTATAGGAAGTGAGTCGTTATTCTTATTCTCATCCCTGTGCTTTTAAATCAATAAGTTTGTTGTCTATTCTATACAATTCCTGGAAGTGTGCACCTTTGCCCTTTCTTATATGGTTTTATGCCTGACTGGTATGAGCTCACCTACTGCGGATAATTAGAAAGTACACATGAATACTAAAGAAACATCGCTTATTCTTCCATGGATTTGGGTTTGAGCAATAAAATTGCATCCAGACCCAAGATGAACTCTATGTTACGGAGTGTTGCCACCAACGTTATCCCTAGGGTCCTGGCCAATTAACTTTGAAGCCTCCCCACACCTTGCAGTCTGCTGAGTAGTGATATAGGGAGGCCTTCAATGGGAGAGAGGAACTGGCCCCCAAATAGCTGGTACTTAAAAAAAAATCCAGGTCATGGATCATAGTCAAGTCAACAAGTCAAGCCAGCAAGCATTTATTAAGCACTTACTATAACCAGGAAGAACTTTAGAGCTGGAAAGGTTCTTAGAGAACATTAAATCCAACCCTCTCACTTTATTACTGGGGAAACAGGCCCAGAAGAGTGAATCAACCTGCTGAAGCTAGTTAATGCCAGAGCTGGGACCAGATACCAGGTCTTCTGACTCACAGTCTAATGTTTTGTCCCTACAGTCCCAACCTCTCCCACTCAAGGCCAAAGAGCAGGATTATACTTCCACACCCCCTTCAGGTGTTCTTCTATGACTTTTCTCCTTCAAAAATGCCTTATGGCCATTCTAACGTGTTCCACCTAGAAACAAATTATCTAGAGGGAAAAAGGGAGTAACATATGGTGGGACTGGCTCCACCTTTGTATACCTTTGAGGTGACCCTTTTATCCACTCCGATGCCTAGCTCATTAAAATTTAATATTTTACCCACCAACCTGTCTCCTGATTACTGATGTCCTAGAAATGATACATCCAATCCATTCATCTATTCAATGGGCATTTTAATGCCTGTTGGGTGTAGAGGGGAAGTTGTAGAGCTGAGATATGACATGGCCCTTGTTCTCATGAGCTTTGGTCTAGTTGTTGCTTTTTGTGTATGTGAGGCATAGGGAGCTGGGGCAGGGAAGGCCCTGGTAAACACGGATAAATAACTGGGATATATAATATTCTATAATAAGTGCATCAGAGACATATAAAACCCGGGACAAAAGGTAATCAGCAGCAGGAGCTCAAACAAGTTAAGTTTTTCTGCCCTGACTCATATTTTCTGTTTATTTTTAAAATTCTGATTCATTTAGAGACTAGTTTCTGTCAGGCCATTGGCCTGGGGCCCCACAGCTAGACTGTAACGGCATCTTCTGCTGCAGCTGGACAGCTCCCTAGGGATGGGGGTTGCACATTCCATGACAGCAAGTGGAGCTTTGGGAAACACAGAACCTCCGTGAAGAGCAACTCGGCATGTACCAGACCCAGCTCCCCAGGCTCAGGATAGTATTTAGCAACTGGCAACTGGCATAACAACATATGCTTCAAGTGGGATGACATTCAGCAAGGTTTTCTTTATGTTCTCCCATAAAAGCAGACGCTGCCCAAATGTGAAAAGCATTTAGGGCCGCTGAAAACCATTAGGGTTCTTATGTTTGACTTCAGGCAAGGAGATAGCATGGCAAAGTAGAAAGGGCATGGATGGGGAAATGGGGGACCTGGGTTCAAATCCCAGCTTTGCTACTGGTTAGCCACGTGACTCTGGGCCAGGGACATAAGCACTCTGGGCCTTACTTTCTTCATCTGTAAAATGGAGAGATTGGACTATGGAAATTCTAAAATTTCTCCCAAACTTAGTTTCCCTAAGGAGGATAAAAAATTCCAACTCCCCCCTCCCACTCCTATTTCCCTCCAGCCATGGGTAAAATTATTTGTAATTTATCTGTTTTATTTTGTGTCTCTAACTCAACAAGGCCTAGAGCTTAGGCAATATTACCCCAAACATTTTTCTTCCAATGAACTTCACTATTTTATTTATTTATGCAATTGAAGAGCTAGAAGACACCATCAGGAATCCTCTAGCCCCATGATTTTACAAAAGAGGAAACAGATATCCAGAGAGGCTGGGCGATTCGGCTGAGACCATGATCCCCGTTAGTAGTTGAACTGGGCCTTCAACCTTGAGGGAGATCTGCCTTCCATCTTGACTCCCAGTTAATTCTGGCTCCCAGTTCATTGCTCTATCTACACTGTCACACTATCTTCCTTTGTCAAATAAAAGGAACCTGACATTTTCGTTGGTAAATAGAATGGTTCATAAGTGTATTGACATTTCATGTGCTTTTGAATGGCCTTTTATATGTTGTTTTTTCTAATCTGAGCAGGGTTAATATGGCCCATGGGCACTTAGGTGGCGCCATAGTGCCAGGCCTGGAGTCAGGAAGACTCATCTTCCTGAGTTCAACATCTAGCCTCACACACTCAGTAGCTGTGTGACCCTGGGCAAGTCACTTAGCCTCTTTGCCTGAGTTTCCTCATCTGTGAAATGAGTTGGAGAAGGAAACGGCAAACCACTTCAGTATCTTTGCCAAGAAAACCCCAAATGGGGACACAGAGAGTTGGGCATGATTACAGTGACTGAATAACTACAATCTGGCCCGTTGGCAGATAGATGAGAGGCAGCACAGTTTAGTGGAAAGCCCAACAGAACTAGCTCCTACACTTATTAATTGTCACCTTAACTCTCTGAGGTCTAGTTTCCTCATCTATAAAAATGGGGATATTAATTCTTGTCTTACAAACCTCACAGAGTGGTTGTGAAGAAAGCACATTTGGAATCTCAACATGTCATACAAATGTAACTAACTCATGATTCAAATCAAGGTCTGAAGCACAGAAAACAATGAGGAGATTCATGGGATATGCAGAAGTTTATACTTTTTTTCTCAAAGGTAATTGTATGTTTTTTAATAAGCCTTTGACTTAGTTCCTATAGGAAATTAAAGTGTTGCCTAAGCTTTGATCCCTTGTGTAAAATCAAATATAATTGAAATATACTTGTGGGAATCCAAATAGATTCTCATATTATTGTACTCATTTTCAGTTGTGTCCAACTCTTCATGACCCCATTTAGGGTTTTTTGGGCAAAAATACTAGAGTAGTTTGCCATTTCCTTCTCCAACCCATTTTACAAATGAGGAAACTGAGACAAATAAAATCAAGTGACTTGCCCAGGGTCACACAGCTGCTTAGTGTTTAGGCCAGATTTGAACTCAGGAAGACTGTGTAGTTGCCCACATTTTCATTTATTAATGCTATAATCAAGGGGGATAAGACATTTCCTAAAAAGACTGACAATGGCCTTATTGTCATAAGGAGGAGTATATGTATGTATGTGTATATATATATGTGTGTGTATACATACATGTATATACATATATATATATGCACACACATATATACATATACAAACCTGCAGGATGCACAAATTGGCTTATTGTCCTCCCTGCTACAATATTAGCCAGTGTTCAGTCCCTAGCTGTATACATACAACTTGGAAGTTGCTATGGAAATGTCCCTTTAGTCAGAGACATTTTGAAAGGCATTTCCCATTTCTTATATTGTAAGTTATTTGGCAAAGAAATATTTTTTCACTTTTCTGGCTTCCAAGGAAGAATAGAGGGATTTGGAAATTTCACCAAAATAGCCATTGATCTATAGAGAACAAAACAGAGCCCTAGTTATCTGAGGGAGTGAAGACAACCATAGGCTTGTTTGTGTTGGCCTCCAGCTAGACATTACAGCTAGACTCTGAGGCCTGACAGTTGTGGGATTCGGCATTCTCTGAGAGGACCCTCCTAGTGATATGCCAACCTCCCACAGGCCCTCACCCATCCATGAAGCTTCTAATTAAATACTTGCAACTATGAAGTAACAGAGTAGACTAGATTGGATGATTTTTTTCCCTGTTGTCCTGATTGCTAACAACAACAAGTTGGGGAAATCAGGTTTCCTGTCATGTACTTGGTAGAGGAACCTGCCAGCAAACACTGGTAGATTCATCTTTCTATGCATAAGCATGTGGCCATTTGGGGATCCTGCTGGTAATTTTCCTTAGGATGTTATAAAGCTGCAGTCTTGCTATTTGTACTCTATCCTCCCTTTGAACAGCTGTTTTAGATTTGTTCACTCTCTCATTTGCTTTAATTTAATTCTCTCTGCTTGGTGGAAGGGACTCCTTTGCTTGTGATGTACCAACCAACCTTGTACAAACAGCATGTAGTCATGTACTAGAGGGCTTTAGCATAGCTGTCTGTGTACATTTCAATTGCTAAAAATACTTTCATACATCAGGAAATCTCTCATTTCTTTTTTTTTTTTTTTTGCTTTTTGGAGGGCAATTGGTGTTAAGTGACTTGCCCAAAGTCACAAGGCTAGTTAATGTATCAAGTGTCTGAGGTTGTATTTGAACTCAGGTCCTTCTGACTCCAAGGCTGGTGCTCTATTCACTGAGCCACCTAGCCGCCCCTCTCATTTCTTTCAGGTGGATATTTTCTCCCCCTATGAAAATCATAACCCTTCCATGCCTTAGTAGACTATTTACATGAGGTGCCATGTCCAAAAAAATGAATCATCTGGAAGGCAGCCTTCTGGTGTTGGACCTCTCCAAACTGATCTAGTCTGATCCTCAGGCAATAGCTGCCCAGTTTTATAATGGGGTCTGAGCTCACAGACTTTCAGAACTAAAAGGACACTGAAGCCATCTAGGCTAACATGTACAAGAGCAAGATTCAAACAATGGAACCATCAAAAAGCATTTATTAAGCACTACTATAAGCCAGACAGAGCACTAAACAAAAATGAAATGGCCCCTGTTGTCAAAAACCTTCCATTCTATGAGGGGTGGTAGGTGGGAAACACTCTGCATATGTGTATCTATAAATACATACATACATATATATATATATATATATATATATATACACACACACACACATATAGATAGATAGATAGATAGATAGATAGATAGATAGATAGATAGATAGATAGATAGATATTATAAATGTGTGTGTATGTGTAGCACCTACCCCCCATGGGCTAGAGTCTGGACAGTTACCTAAGGGGTATCACCCTGTCCCTATACACATATATGTATGTGTATTTATGTATATGTGTATACAACATATATATGTAGCAACTCCACCCGCGTGGGCTGACAGTTCCCTAAGGGATAGCCCCTGTGCAGGTATACAGATGGTCACCTCAGCCAATCAGATGAAATGTCTTTCTCTGAGTACAAAATAAATACAAAGCAATTTTGTGAGGGAAGGCACCAACAACTGAGGGAATCATGAAAGGTCTCACACAGGACATGAAATTCAAGAGAACTTTGGAGGAAATTGAGGATTCTAAAAAGCCAAAGTGAGGAGGGAGGGAGGGCATTTCAGGCATGGGAGGCAGTCTGGACAAAGATACAGAGACAGGAGGTGGAATTCTGTGCCAGTGGAGGAATGACAAGAAAACTGGTTTGGTTGTTTCATGGAATGTGCAAAAGGGAGTCTGCTCTACTGTATCCTTGAAAAGTTGCCAGCCAACCTTTGCTTGAAGACATCTTGTGAGGGAAAACCCCTGGGCTGTAGTATCCTAGGTTGTCTATTCCCCTAGAGTTAATTGTTAAGATTTTCCTTGTATCAGGCCAAAATTTGCCTTCCTATGATGCCTGCCCATTGCTCCAATTCAATTCCATTTAATACCACAGACACTTATTAGGAGCCTACTGTGTGTAATTCATAGGACCAGCTGCCAGAATACAAAGACAAAAATGAAATACTGTTTCTTACCAGCTGTGCTCCCTGGATTCCAGTCCACCATCATCACACTCTCAGGAAAAGTTCATTATAGGAAACTCATCCTCCAGAGGGTACATTAGCTTTGGTACTCACACCTCATCCATACCCTTAGTAGACTCTGACCTGTGACTGGAGGACTAGAGAGCAGAGCAAAGAACTCCTCCCAAAGCTTCCATTTACAGAAGGTTCACAGCCCAGTGATTTCCTACCAGCTGCACTCCTTTGACTCCATTCCACCACTATCTTTCCCTATACCTAGTACCTTCTATATCCCACATTTTAAGTTTCCTTTTGTGTATTATTTTCCCTTATTAGACTGTAGGCTCTTTGAGGGCAGAGACTATTTTTCTTTCTGCTTGGACTTGTATACCCAGCACTTTAGCACGGTGCCAGGCACATATAGGCGTTTAATAACTGTTTATCGAATTGAATTCAAATAGTCCTTACCCTCAGGGAGTTTACATTCTACTGGAAGGATACAAAGTGTATGCAGATAAGGATACAGATAGTGGTAGTGGTAATGATAATAGTAAGTACAAAGTGCATATAAAATAATTTTAAGAGGAATACAATACTGCCAACTGTTGGATGACCAAGAAAAGCCTTGTATAAGAAGTAGCACCAGATTTGTCCTGTAAAACCAAACACCCTAAGTCTACTTTTTCTTCTAGGGGACAGGATTTCAAATACTTAAAAAATGTTAGGTAGCACAGTGGACGGAGTACCGGGTCTGGAGTTAGGATGACCTGAGATCGAATTTGACCTTAAATATTAACTGGTTGTGTGACCTTGGGCAAGTCATTTAAGTGCTGTCTGCCTCTGTTTCTGCAACTATTAAAGTGAGGATAATAATAGCACCTACCTCCTAGGATTATTAAAAGGATCAAATGGGATGTTTACAAAGCTCTTAGCATAGAGTTTGACGTATAATAAATAAGTGCTTAGTAAATGCTTGTTTCCTTCCTTCCCTCCCTCCCCGCTCAAGTCTTCTCCTCAGGGTAATTAACCATTGTTACCAGTGCCTGGTACATGATAATAATAATAAATCCTTTCTTCCTTGCTAAAATATGGCATGGGGAACTGAAACTATCTACAGAGACTTCCAGAACTGGAAGTTGGCCCCATGGCAGGATGAGCCATTGAGTTGTTGATAAACCAGTTGTACACCAGCTGACTTTTAAAATACAGTTTTCTGTAACTGATTTTAAAGACTCTCCAATCTCTTCACTTCCTAGGGAAGTGAGTGCTTTTCCTCTTTTTCTTGTTTAAGAATTTGTACTAATCCCCTGGGCAAACATCCCTTACAATTCCTTTTAAAAGGAATCCCTATTGAGTGCACTTCTTAGTCTCTGTAAGGCCAGATTGTTTGAGTGTGACATTGAGCTTATTGCATCAAATCCTAGAATACCATGGAGATTTCTAACAAAAAACCATAATCACTCCTAACCATCTACATAGGAAAAACCAAATGGATGAAGAACACCTATTGTCCAGACTATAATATGCAGTTGAATAGATAACACATATTGCTGCTCCATCCAAACATTGGACAATGAACTGGACAAAGAATTGAATTGCTCTTGGGAAAATAGTCCCAAGCTTCTTACTGAAACAAAGGACTATATTTTTAACACCAGTGCTCATACACTGATGCCATAAGCTCCAATAAATCAACAAACATTTGTTAAACACACTATGTGCCAGATACTGTGCTAAGTGATGGGAATACAACGACAAATACATAGCCCTTAAGGGGATTGCTTACATTCTAACAGAGAAGACAATATCAATATGTGTGTGCATATACACATATAATGTGTGTGTATAAATATATATATATACACACACGCACATTATACATATGTATGTATGTATGTGTACAAAACACATATAGAGCACAAAACAAGGTATGGTAGAAATGTCTTGTTTTACACAGACTAAACGGATTTCTCTTTAAGAGAACAGGGAGTTTATCCAAGGAATTTGGTTGGTTCAAGGGATTAGGGATCAAGTCATTGGTCTGGTGTCCTTGTCACCAAGGGATGTTATAAGGGATTCAGTCTTTGGGAAGATGGTACCCAGAGATTTAGCAGAATTCCCACAGTCCTTTGAGGGGGGTATCTTTCTGATCTATAGTGAATGTAGAGTCAGACCTGATTTACCAAATGGCATTTGCCACCTCTTATTTTGTAACTAGAAGGAGAAGAGAATGGGGTGGAGGAGGGAGAGAAGGGAGGAGAGTAATCAGCTTGAACCGATGGGTCCCAGGGATTCTTTTTAGCATTTTCTTTCATGAATGTCATTCATCTAACAACAATTGCCTTGGTTTACAGGATCTTCAGGGAAAATGTGCTAATGGGAAACCTGTTAATTTAAAAGAAGGTTCATTCCTGAGGGAATATGTCTTCATACCATAGTGACCAAGATGGGCAATCTCTTAAGCAGCAGTAGAATGTTGATGTTGTTAAAAAATAGTTTTGCAGCTGATAAGACTTCTCCAGGTAAAAATGGATCATAAATACCATCTGACAACCATTACTATGGCTTGATTAGAAGACTACCATCCTGCTAGTTCTTTAACAGACTTCCTAAACTATTAATACTTCATTTGGATGCTTTGTGTCACAAGCTGGTGGCATCTGAGAGAATAGGGAAGGTCTTTACAAGGATACAGCTGTCATTGACCTTGGGACACAGGTCATCCCCCAACCCTTTATGGTTCTTTGAGCCTAAGATGCCTCAGGCATATCCCAGCACAGATCGATGCAAAACTTCCACCTGAACATATGTAACACATGAGGACATAGACACGAATATAAATACACAAACAAACCCGATAGGAACTAACACATACACTCCCAGCCCCAGTTACCTCCACCATCCACCTGTCTTGCCTGTCTTCACACACACACACACACACACAAAGACAGACCAACAGAGAGAGAGAGAGAGAGAGAGAGAGAGAGAGAGAGAGAGCGCTTTGCTATTGCAATATAATTGGCTAGCCTAAACAGCAGTCCAGAAACCAAGTTCTAACTTCCAAATGCAACCTCATAGTTGGAGAGGGGGTGATTGCATTTCTACTCAGAACTATTGGCAACAGTCATTGTCTTTTTACCTCACAGATTCACTGCCCTGCCTTCCTGAATATGGTAACAGCTTGACTGGTATTCCCTCCATCAGCGATGATTTAATCCCTCTTGTCCCTTGTCATCCTGTTTGAACCCATGACACAAATCATAATAACCCCCATTTACATAACACTTTTGGGTCCAAAGCACTTTACTCACAACAATCCTGTAAGATAACTAGTACAGATATTATCATCCCCACTTTACAGATGAATTAAGACTCAGGGTTAAATGATTTATTCCAGGTCACACAACCAGTCAGTGCAGAGTCTGGACGATGGTCCAAAGGATTCTGGTCCCAAAAGGAGACTTCCTTCTATTCACAACACACAGTCTTTCACTGACAAGCTTTTTCTCACTTTTCTGATTTTCTGCACTTTCATCTTTCTCTTAGCTGTACCTCTCTTGTTTTTCTCTTTTTGCTCTATATTCAGGGTGTTTTCTCCCTGCTCCATTGTTTTCCAGGAGTCCTTAGCAACCTTCTTTAATTCCTTGGCACTGCAACAAGCAAAGGGATCACTTGCAGCAAGGGAGAGACCTCTTAGATGGTAAACGTGAGGAACTGGTTGGGGTTGGGGAGAGTCTATAAATAATCATTCTAAATAAAGTACTGAATTTGGGGCTTCGTGGTACAGAGTGAACTGTATATTTCAGGGGAAAACCCTTCATTTTTCCAAACTCATCACACTCAAAGCGCATTATCAGCCTATACTCTACCAAACGAAGCCCTATGAATGCTTCCCTATCAACTGTTATCTGTCTCACTCTGCTGGCATGCAGAGGAGGAGCGTGCAGATGTGGACAGGCAGGAAGGCCTGGGTTAAAATCTTGTCTCTGACATATGTTGGCTGTGTGACTCTGGGAGTCCTTCAAGCTCTCACTGTAGCAGGCAGTTTTCTAAGACTATAAGTGACAGAACATTTACCAGTCTGCTTTGGTAAAAGGAATTCCTCAGTACAGAGTTCCTTATATTTTCAGATCTATGAAATCATAGATCTGAAATGCTAATGTACCTCCAAAGCATTTAGCACATTGTCTGGCACATTTTTTTTGGTTGTTATTCAGTCGTTTTCAGTCATGTCTGACTTGTCATGACTCCATTTGGGGTTTTCTTGGCAGAGATAGTGGAGTAGTTTGCCACTTGCTTCTCCAGCTTATTTTACAGATGAGGAAACTGAGGCAAACAGGGTTAAATGCCTTGCTCAAGGTCACACAGCCAGTAAATGTCTGAGGTCAGATTTGAACTCAGGAAGATGAGTCTTCCTGACTCCAGGCCTGACACTCTACCCACTGTGCCACCCAGGTATCCCCATCCTAGCACATAGTATATACCATATGGATGCTTATTTCCTCCCTTTCCCCCTTTTCCTTCCCCTTCCCTTCCATGAGCAACATGGACCCAGAATCAAGAACATGGGTTTAATTCCTGGATTTGACTTTTTCTAGTTATATGATCCTGGACAGGTGCCTTTATCCACTAGAGCAGCAGTTCTCAACTTGTGGGTCGCAACCCCTTTGGGGGTCGAACGACCCTTTCACAGGGGTCACAGGGGTTGCCTAAGACCATTGGAAAACATACATTTCCGATGGTCTTAGGAACTGAGACACTGCTCCTTTATCAGTCTCCAGGCAGGTCCGCTCACATGCAGATACACCCACATACAAGTATTAAAGGGTCGCGGCCTTAGGAAGGTTGAGAACCACTGCACTAGAGCTTCACTTTACTCACTTTTAAATGAGGCTAATAAAATGCCCACCACCTACCTCACAGCATTGTTGTGGAGACATTGAAGTCTATGAAAATGGGAGTTGTTCATTTCTCTAAAGTGGGGTGACCCATTCACCAGTTAACTAACAACCTGTTGTCCCAAAGATAGGACAGGACGTCCAGTGCTAGCCCAGAGGGAAGCATCAGATACCAAAGGTCTAGGAGGGCTTTTAGTGGCGCATCGAGATGGGAGAAAGGCTCTAAGAGAGAACACTATAAGCCAGACTTGTACAACTTGGCAGTAGGTAGGGGTCAAAATTAAAATAGGCTAAACTATTCAGGCCACAGATAGGTTAGACAAGACACAGACTGATGATGGTTGGTTGCTGCAGGTCACGTGAAAAGCAGGATTTTGGGCCTATGGGCTTGGGGTTGTATGTTGTCCAGGCCTGCTCTGAGCTGTAATGGCAAAATAAGTTGGTGGCCTGACTCTAGCTTCAAGGGGACAACTCTTTTGATCATGTAAACAAACATCCTTGGAGGATAATGGGCTTAAAAACAGTCATCAATTAAGAGTGCATTAAAGCTCAAACTTGCCAATATCTTAATACTAATAATTCAATCAAAATATCACATATTAAATTGGACAATTTTTTTTGGCGAGCTAATTGGGGGTAAGTGACTTGCCCATGGTCATACAGCTAGTAAGTGTCAAGTGTCTGAGACCATATTTGAACTCAGGTCCTCCTGACTCTAAGGCTCTATTCACTGTACCACTAGCTGACCCTAAATTGGATGATTCTATTCGTATTGGAATTGGAAGACATAATGCTAAAATAATACTAAAATCAGTAATAGGAACTTGTACAAGCTTATGTTAGTAATGGAATAACCGATAACAATTAACAACTGAATAGTTATGATAAATCAACTATTATCATCACCATCGTTATTATTAGCCCAGCACAGGAGTACATAAAGATTAAAAAGAATCAAATGAAAGCTCAAATGAAATATGTGTAAGATAATATGTATTTATAGACCTTAAAGCACCATATAATTGCTAGCCATTGCTCTGTGAGCTCTATTTCTATATTTTTGTATGTGCATTGCTTTTCCTTGGTTTTTAAATTTCTATTAGAGGACCTGAGTTAAAATTCTGCCTCTGATCTTTATTAGCTTTGTGACTCCGGGCAAGTAAGTCTGTAATCGTTAGATAATTCCCTAAGGTATCATAGATGGGCTCTGATTTTCTCTTACTAAAGAAATCACCTATCTTTTGCATATTCCTATTTTAATAAATACTCACTTAAAAAAAGCTCCCACTGTATGCCCCCACGTTGCTGGAGATACAAAGGCAATAGTGAAATGGTCCCTGTTCTCAAGGAGCTCGCCTTCTGTGGAGGGAGGAAAAGGAATGAGGACAATACATACACAGATAAAGAAATAAAACATACATACGAGTGATTTCAGGTGTGTGTGGTGGGTGGGGAGAATGCCATCAATTGGGGATGGCCACTTTAGAGAAAGAACTAAGGTGACATTTCAGCTAAATGAGGCATTCTAAGAATTAGAGGTGAGGAGAAAGAGCATTCTAGTCATGGGAAAGGAAGGGGATAATTTGTGCAAAAGTGCATAGGTAGAAGATGGTATGTTATGTGTGACACATAGAAAGTAAGTCAGGCTGCATCAGAGAGCAAGTAACAGGGAATAATGTGAAATTATTTTAGAAAACCTGATTGGAACCCATTGATTAAGGGCTTTAAATGCCAGAAGGATTCAGATTTTATTCTAGAAGCAATAGGAGCTACTTATACTTTTTGAGCATGAGTGTGATTGTGCTTTAGGAATATCAGTATTTTAAAATATCGATAGCTGTTTGTTCCCCAAGAATGAAGGCAGAAATTGGTGTTTCCACACCATTAAACGGAAGAAATCAACATATCCTAGTGACCAAGTTTGGTCCTGGAGAAAACTTAGGAGCCTAGAAAAAAATCAGTGGAGTTGGGCAGGTAGAAAGAGGCATCTTAATCCCAGAAGAAGAGCATAATAGAATTATAGAACATTCATACTGAAAGAAACTTTGCTGAGGGGCCATATCCACTATAAAGCATTCTTGGATCCCTTCATCTGAAATTGATTTCTCCTTTCTCACATTTTCCTAGAGCACCTTGTCTTCCTTTGTTCCTATCACATTCTACTTTGCATCAGCTTTTGTGTGTGTGTGTCCATGTTGTATCACTTCCCCTTCTCCCCACTGGATTGTAAACTCCTCAAGAGCAGATCTTGGTTTTTCATCATACATCCTTAGCTCCTAGCATAACGCCTTGCATATAGGAGATGCTTAGTAAATGATTATTGAATGAAATTAACCTCAGAAATCAACTGGGCCTATTCTCTCATTGTAATCAAGGACAAATGTAAACACTGATCCCTTCTGTCTAAGGCCATCCCTTCAAAACCTCTTTCCTTATCTCTTCTCCCTTTACTCCTGGGCAGATTTCATTTGGACAATTCTAGTGAATATAATACATAATAATAATATAATAACACACTGTGTTATTTGGTCTAAAACTAGCATCCATTATATCCAATTCTGTGTTGTTTGATCTTCTAGGGCAGTGATTCTCAACCTGTGGGTTGCGACCCCCTTTGGGGGTCAAACAACCTTTTCACAGGGATTGCCTAAGACCATTGGAAAACACATATTTCTGATGGTCTTTGGAACTGAGACACGGCTCCTCTATCTGTCTCCAGGCGGGTCCGCCCACATGCAGATACACCCAAGTACGAGTATTAAAAGGTTGAGGCATTAGGAAGGTTGAGAACCACTGCTCTAGGGAAACAGAGTCCAGGAGAAGCCCTTCAAAGACTTTCCAGTTTTGATTTTCTTCTGTGCAGTTAAGGGTTTCTGCCTCAGTTGCGGGCTGGTAATGGAACATTGAAAGAGGTAGTAACTCCCAAACACCTAGGAATCTGAGCGTATGTTTAGGGAAATGATTTCTGTTTAAGTTTGTTGCTTCTAATAATATGGAAATCTGTTCTTTGGACTTGAATATTCCTTGTTAGTGAGCACTGAAAGAACTGTCCAACAATTTAGTCTCCTGCTATCTGGTGTGGTACACTATAGCCATTAAGGTATAGTCTTAAGAGCCAGGATGCCTGGGTTTTTGTGCTATACTGACATGGCCCGATTTTGACCTGGTAGTTCATCTGTCTTAGTTTTTCCGTTGATAAAAATATAATGAATTGGGTCCCAGAAGATCTTTAAATAAGTAGCGTTGGGTAGGTATGAAGTATTGTCCAACCCTTCCTTAAAAATGCCAAGGGATTGATGTAGTATTCCACCTTTTCCTGACTTGTATATTTGTATATACAAGGGGAGAAGGGGACCATGGACAGGCAATCGGGTTTCACAACCATGTATTCCCACCAAGTGGACTGTGATGGGCCAGTTTAAAGACTTACAACTGGATTGAGAAGAAAAAGAAACTTCTCAGCATCAAAAGATGAAAATGGAGCAGAACAGTGACAGGAGATGAAAATATGAAGTTAGGAGATTGATGAAGATTTATTTAGTGGGTCATGGTGACCTTGATGTGACTGGAACATTCTAGGAGCAAACAGGTTGGGTGGGTACTGACTATTGTCCCATCTAAGGACAGAATTCTTTCCCACAGGAACACATTTTACAATTGTTTCTTTCACATTAGCTATATCTGTAGCCTTCCAACAGTCCTTTGAAATGATGCCAATTCTGGAGAAGCACAACAAAAAAAGATAATATTGGGATTCTGATTCCACAAAACTCTCTTCTATCTATCCCCCAAGACACATGAGAAATTTTCTTAGAGAACTTTGGTTGATTCTATCTCCAACCACTTCTAATTATCCCCAAAATGATGTGATAAAAGTTCCTTTTTAAAAGTTCCAATTTAATTCTGTCTTCACTGAATGAATGAATGAGCACATGAATGAATGATTGAATTTTTTAAAACATTTATTAAGTATCTACCAAGCACTGTATTAAGTATATGCCACGCACTAGGGCTACAAATTAAAAAGAGAAATAGTTATTGTTCTCAAAGAGTTCATATTCTTATGGGAGGAGACAATGTATACAGGAAGGTTCAATTGCAGGTAGTTAGGAAGGCCCAGTGCTCCAAAGACTGATGCACGGAGGATTGAAAGGGCTGGCAGTCCTTAGGGCACAGTGGGAAGGGGCTACCTTACCAACAAATTCTTATCCCCTTTATAAGATCTAAAGCCTCTTTAAGGATCCTAGCTCCTCCTTTTCCTCCTGCCTCCTTAACCACTGGCTATTCCCCCGAGGTCCAATCCTTGGGCCTCTGTTTTTCTCCAATTGTACTTACTCCCTTAGGAAACTCATCCACTCAACTCAACTATTCCCATTATACAGATGGCTCCCAGATCTTTGTCTCTAACCTGAACTCTTCCCTGGGTTCTAGTTCCCCCTCTCAACATATCAAAACCAAACCCATGTCTCCCCTAGAATGACTCCTTTCTATATGTTTCTTTTTATCTTCATTCTCCAAGTCTCCCAGGCTTACAATCTTGTTGTTCATCCTTCATTCACAAAGAGGACCAATGACATCATGAGGGTGATGTCTTGACTTGTAAGTGAACTGGATTTGAATGAGGCAGGGCTGTGCAAATTTATCAGCCTCAGTCTCTTCTCCAGAATCATCACAGTCCAGTGGCAAGACATAGATCAAGACAACTGGTGTTGACCCCGGATGTAGTAAGAGACCTTGGCCTTTTTAAGCTGAGGTCTTTCCCAGGTCTCAGTTTTCCTGAGGCAACACCCATTCAGTGGTTTAAGGCTATATAAGAATTGAGGCAAAAAAATGGCCAAATTTGCCTTCACAAAAGAATTCACAATCTTCAGCTCCTCTTTTGACTCTTCTCCCTTGCCCCAGCACCAAATATGTCACCAAGGCCTGTTTATTATTCCTTCCTTCATAATATCTTTTAGATTCATCTCTTCCTTTTCATCGCCATGCCCACTATCACAAGCTAGGCCCATATAATTTCCCTCTTGACCTATAGTTGCTAACTGGTCTTCCCAAATCCAGTCTCACCATTCACTTATTAATCCTGATTAATATTCCTAATGTTTTTCATTATATGACTGCATTTCAACTCTTCAGTTGCTCACCAAATTCTTTTTCTGCTTGAGCACCTCCAGAGATGGGGAACTCACTCCCCAGCAAGGCAGCCCATTCTACTTTTGGACAGCTCTAATTGCTAGAGAGTTCTTCCTTATTTATTTTTAGCTGAAGTCAGTTTCAGTAATTTCCACCCACTAGTACTATGTGTAACACATGACTAATCCCTTTTTTACATGAAAGTCCTCCAAACTCTTGAAGACAATAATTATGTACCCCCTAAGCCTTTTCTTCCTCAGGTTAAACACCCAGAGTTCCTTCAAATGTTCTCCTGTGAATACTGTATAGAATTCCTTCACCATCCCTGTCTCCTGCTAGACATCATCCAGTTGGAGAACGTCCATTCGAAAATGTGCCACCCAGGACTGAACATCATGTTCCAGATGGAGTCTGACTAAGAGAGAGTGCAGGGGGACAATCACCCCCTTTATTCTAGAAAGGATGATTCTTTGATGCAGACTAAGATTGAATTTGCTGTGGGGGTGAGGATAGACAGACTGTTACTGTTGATTAAAGTTCACTGCTAACCCCTTATTCCCCAGATAGGAACTGCTGTCATGTCCTGGAGATATATTTATAGATATAGATAGATATAGATAAATACACATACATATACACACATATACATATACACAATGTATATATAAACATGTTATATATCCTATATAATATAATTCTAATATTTATCTATAAACATTATATCTGTTGTATATTCTACATATCATATATAGATATAGATATAGATATATTTATGTGACATGTTGTGCTATAGATCATAGGATATTATGGGATATAGCTTTTTAAGGGATTCTGATGACAGGCAATTTTGTGAGCTGTTAGGCCTGATAGGGGCAGTGAGAGAAATATCATTTTCTGTGAGAAAGAGACTGTTCCTAGGTGAGGGATAGGCACTTTAATCTAGAGACAAGAGTTCTTAACCTGGGGTCCATGAACCAGGTGCCAGGCCTGGAGTCAGGAAGACTCATTTTCTTGAGTTCAAATCTGTCTTGAGACAGTTATGAGCTGTGTGACCCTGGGCAAGTCACTGAACCCTGTTTACCTCAGTTTCCTCATCTGTAAAATGAGCTGGAGAAGGCAATAGCAAACCACTGTAGTAAACACTGTAGAAAAACCCCAAACGGGGTCACAGAGAGTCAGACAAGACTAGAACACCCCCCAAACAACAACAAAATTTGAATATAATTTGTTTCCTTTGTAAGTTGATGTATTTTATTTTCTGCATTTTAAAAAATCATTCTGAGAAGGGATCTGTAGGCTAGATCACCAGATTGCCCAGTGGTTCTAGGATACAAAAAAGGTTAAGAACCCCCACTATATGCTTTTAAATGAGTTCAGTTAGTAGAGGCATTAATTGAGAGAAACAATTTAGTGTTCACGAGTACAACTAATACTTGTAAACTGTCCTATCTGAAAAGATTGTTATGGTTAGCATTTGCATTAGCCACTAACTAGGCTTTTTGTTTTATAAAAGATGGCTCAAAATTAATTAAACCAAGTAAACAACATGCTTAATTTAAGTGACAAGTAACTATGAATAGCATTAAGTAGACAGACATTTGTTGTAAATTTTCAAATTTTGTTCTGTGTAATTTTCTTCTTTAGTTCCTGGTTAATTAATTTATTTTCTTACTGTTTGCATTTTAAACATTTTATTTTTAAAAATAATTTTTTATTGTTAACTCTGTTATTTTGTCATTTTTCAGTCAAATCCAGCCCTTCAGATACTGGTTTTCTTGGGAGAGATACTGGAGTGGTTTACCCTTTACTTCTCCAGCTCATTTTACAGATGAGGAAATTGAGGCAAATAGGGTAAAGTGACTTGCCCAGGGTCACATAGCTAGTCAGTGTCTGAGGACAGGTTTGAACTCAGAAGATGAGGTTTCCTGATGACAGGCCCAGCACTCTATATACTAAGCCACCTTACTGCCCATTATTAACTTTAACTTGTTAATTTAATTTCTTTTATCTGTAAAATGGGAATAATAATAATATTACATTACTTTACAAGGTTATTTTAAAGAAAGAATTTTGTTAACCATAACACATTAAATAAATGTGAGCTATTATTATTTACACAAAAAAATGTAGTGTGATGAAAAATATTCTTAAACATACAAATGACCATGATAACTCCCAACAACCTGAGTAATTCCCTTTCTCTCTCTGTTCATTCACATAAGTATTATAGTATACTTAGGGCTCAATTTTTTTTATGTGGCATTATTTTATATCGGCATTTCTCTATCTCTTTATAGTCACATATTCATAGTATGTTGGAACTAGAAGGGACCTTAGGGAATGAGTTGGACCTACTCTTTTTTTTTCTTTTTTGGAGGGGGGAGGTAGGGCAGTTGGGGTTAAGTGACTTGCCCAAGGTCATACGGCTAGTATATGTGTGTGTGTGTGTGTGTGTGTGTGTGTGTGTGTGTGTGTGTGTGTTAGCCACCCCAGGACCTACTCTTTTATAGCTAAGGAAAATGAGACCCAGAAAAGAGAAGGATTTACCCAAAGTCACACAGCAGGAAGCTAGATAGAGCAGTGAATAGCATACTGGCCTTGAAATCAGGAGGACCTGAGTTCAAATACCACCACCTCAGATACTTACTAGCTTCATGACCTTGGGCAAGTCACTTAACCCCGATTGCCAGAAAAAAAATAATAATACTCAGTCACACAATTGGTAAGTACCTGGGCCTGGATTCCCACCCATACCACAATGCTCTAATAATGGTCATCCTTATCGATGACATAATACTCCATTGCTGATGCATCACAGTTACAGCCATCCCCCAAATCATTGAGCATTTAGGTTGTTGCCAATTTTTCACTCTTACAATAATGCATCTATAAATTTTGTGTAAATAGTAATTTTTTTCTTTCTAAATAAAAAAGATTCAGTATATATTATTCCAAGGGCAGATAGCAGCACAGAGGATAGAGCACTAGGCCTAGAGTCAGAAAATCTGAGTTCAAATCCAACCTCAGACACTTACTAGCTGTGTGACCCTGGGCAAGTCACTTTACCCAGTTTGCCTCAGTTTCCTCTTGTATAAAATGAACTGGAGAAGGAAATGGCAACCTACTCCAGTATTTTTGCCAAGAAGACCCCAAATTGGGTCATGAAGGGTTGGACACAGTTGAAACAACACAACAACAACAACATATTTTTCCCAGTTTGAAAATTTCAAGGTCAAAGAATATAATCAGTGTTGTGAATTAAAAGTTTATATTTTGCTTTTAAAACAAAGAGGCAGTCACAAAACAGTATTATAAAACATTGGGAGACAATGTAGTAAATAGGAAAGCATATCGAATTTGGAATAAGAGAGAAGAACTTTGTGCCTTGGGACATATCAGTTAATCTCTCTGGGCCCTTACCGGATTGTAGATTTAGAGCCCAGCTGGCTCACTCTCCTCATTTTACAGCCAAGGAGACAGAGGCCCACAGAGGTTTAAAAAGCCACCCAAACTCACATGGTGGCCCAGCTGGGAGTTGAGCTTCTGTGCTCTGATTCTCCATCCAGGACTCTTTCTACTCGGACACGTCAGCTTCTTCCTCTCCAGATGTGAAGGTTGTACTGGGTGACTTGTACAATCCCTTCTCATTCTAAGTCTGTGGCTCTAGGATGGAGCTAGAATATGCATTTATGTTATTCTTTGATCATAGCTACTAAGTAATTGGCATGTTCTTTTACCAACCCTCAAAGTGAAAGTGAAATGTAGGTGTAGGGGATAAAGCCTTGCACTTGGAGTCAGGTCTGGAACTCAGAGGGCAGCTAGGTGGCGCCATAGTGCACAGAGCACCAGGCCTGGAGTCAGAAAGACTCATTTTCCTGAGTGCAAATCTGGCCTCAGACACTTACTAGCTGTGTGACCCTGGACAAGTTACTGAACCTTATTTGCCTCAGTTTCCTCATCTGTAAAATGAGTTGGAGAAAGAAATGGCAAACAACTCCAGTATCTTTGCCAAGAAACTGCAAATGGGGTCACAGAGAATCAAACATGACTGGAAGAAAACACACACACATGACAAATTTAACTAGGGTCAAGTCATTTGCCCTCTCAGTCTCAGTTTTCTCATCTCTATAATGGGAATAATATCGGGGCAGCTAGGTGGCACGGTGAACAGAGCACTGGCCCTGGAGTCAGGAGGACCTGAGTTCAAATCCAGCCTCAGACACTTAACACTTAATAGCCCGTGTGACCTTGGGCAAGTCACTTAACCCCAAATGCCCTGCCCTCCCCCTCCAAAAGAGGAAAAAACAAAACAAAATAAAATGTGGATTATAATAACATCTACCTCATGGGGTTGTTGTAAGGGTCAAATGTTTATATTTTGCAAACCTATAAATATGTATGATATGATTATGCATTTTAAATTATCTTAAAAACTGACTTTAAAAACTATGATATTTCATCTCTCCAACCTAACCCCCATGGGGGGGCTAATTGAGAATTCCCTCAATACTCAAACTTGAACAGTGGTAAGGGTATAACACTACTGTTACCAATTTATTCCTAGACCTTTGTGTCTGCTAAGCTAGTTTTTCCACCAACTGAAATGTGCCTTTGTTCTGGATTTTTCATCTCATCTCAAATTTTTCCCTTCTTGTTTTTCTCTCATCCTCCCTTCCCCTTTCTTTCCCCTTCTTTTCTCCCCCTCCTTTCTCTTCCCTCCTGTAATTTCTTCTGTCCTTCTTTCCAAGTCTTCCTTAGAACCCCCTCCTTCTCCCTCCCAGATATCCATATCCTACCAAGCTCCATCCCTCCATCCTCCAGACAGCTTTCTCTTTGGTCATAAAAGCCCACCATTTGATCTTCATTATATGCTACTTTGACATGGTTATTCAAAACATGTGTGTGTGTGTGTGTGTGTGTGTGTGTGTGTGTGTGTGTGTGTGTGTGGTCTCCCTACCTAGACTGTAAGCTCTTTGAGAGAAGGAACTTCTCATGGACTCTAGTTGGAAGGAATGCAGAAGTCCTCTGATCCAATTCCTACCTGTAATTCCCTCCACAACACACCTGAAAATGGTTATCCAGCTTTTTTTGAAGAGTCCTGTGAGGAAGGAGCTGCCCCTTCCCAAGCCCATTTGCACAGCTCCAATTGTTAAGAAGTTTTTTCTCACACCCAGGCTAAATTGGTTTCCTTGCTATTTCTATCCACGGATCCTAGTTCTGGTCTTTGAGAGTGAACAGAAAAAGTCTAATAATTCTTCCACATGACAGCTATTTAGATACTTGAAAGGAAGCTATTATGTGTGTCCCTCCACTGCACCCATCCCCGTCTTCTATTCTTCAGACTAAATAATCCCTGTTTCTCCAAATGATCCTCACATGACATTAACTTGGAACTCCTCACGATCCTGGTTGCCTTCCTTTGGACATTCTCCATCTTCTGAAAATCAATCAATTATTTTACAAACATTTATTAATCACCTCCTGTTTGTCAGGCACTGTACTAGATGCCAAGGCTATAAGTATGATAAATGGAACCATCCCTACTTAAGGAGCTTAGATTCTAACAGAGAAAACAATAAACACACAAGTAAGTCTATAAAGAATAAATAAAAGGGGCAGCTAGCTGGTGCAGTGAATAAAGCACTGACCCTGGAGTCAGGAGGACCTGAGTTCAAATCCAACCTCAAGACACTTGACACACTTACTAGCTGTGTGATCTTGGGTAAGTCACTTAACCCCAATGGTCTTGCCCTTCTCCCTCCAACAAAAGGATAAATAAATACTTAATAATATAAGGAAATTAGTAGGGGGTCCTAGGAGTTAGGGGGATCAGGAAGGAAGAAAACAAGCATTAATGAAGTGCTTGCCACATATCAGGCTTGCTACACATCAGGAAAGACTTCATGTTAAAGGTGGTGCTTGGTCTGCTTCTTGAAGGAAAAGACTCATTTTCTGAGGTGGAGATGGGTAGAGAATGCATTCCAGGTATGGAGAACAGTTGGTGCAAAGGCATGGTCATTGCTTGGTTGGCTGAATCACAGGATGAGGAAGGAAGAATCATATACAATGAGTCTGTAATTGAGGTGGAGGCAAGATTGTAAAGAGCTTTCATGGTCAAACAGAAGAACTTCTATGTAATTCTTTTTTTTTTTTTTGCTTTTTTGGAGGGGGGAAGGCAGGGCAATTGGGGCTAAGCGACTTGTCCAAGGTCACATGGCTAGTAAGTGTTAAGTGTCTGAGACTGGATTTGAATTCAGACCCTCCTGACTCCAGGGCCAGTGTTCTATTCACTGCATCACCTAGCCGCCCCTATGTAATTCTTTTTAAAATTTATTTTATTTTTAATTTATGGAATAAAATAAACATTTCCATGACATAATATGACAATAGGAAGCCAGTGAGTGGGGGAGGCAGTGGCTTGGTCAGATTCGCACTTCAGGAAAGTCTTTGATAGCAGTGTTAAAGAGGGTCTGAGGTGGGGAGAGATTTGAGGCTATAGAACCAGTTGGGAGGCTGTTACAGTCGCTAGGCAAGAGGCAAAGTTGTAGCTAGGGGAGTAGAGAGAAGGGATCCAGTGTGAAAGATACTGCAGAGGTAGAATGACAAGATTTGGCAAGTGATCTTAAATGGGGCAAAGGAAAGTGAGAAGTCTAGAATAGCACCAAAGTTGTGAACCTGGGAGACTAGAAGAAGAGTGATCCCTGGAACAGAAGCAGGGAGGTTTGGAAGACGGATGGGTTCGGAGACTAAGGTAATGAGTTTTTCAAGATAAAGGGCTTTTGATTCCATGTGGCATTCACGCAAAGAGTAAGGTCACTGTACCACCTCATCATCTCACATGAGGCTTGCCCAAAGGATACACATGTGGCAAAGGCATCTCACAACCCCTGGCATTCCAGGGGCATGAAATCCTTTCTTTCTTCAATAGAATCCTCATGCAGCTCCCTTTAGGTGTATTGTCTGTGTTAAGCAGGCCACTACTCAACAACAACACCCTTTTCTCAAACTGATGAATTCTTCAAATGCTGAATAGGGAGATTTCCTATTTCTATGAAGCTAGATGCCATGACCAAAGAAGGCAGGGAGGAGAGAGATCTTTCAGTGCCCAAGAATGATTCTCTCTCTGAAATTGGGATCTTTCTTCCTTGAATGTCCCAGGGGTTAGATATTCAATGTTTCTGGGTTGGAGCTAGCTTATCTGCCCAGTTGTTTGGTCATTTCAGTTCAGTCTGACTCTTTGTGACTCCATTTGGGGTTTTCTTGGTAGAGATACTGGAGTGGTTTGCCATTTCCTTCTCCAGCTCATTTTACAGATGGGGAAACTGAGGCAAACAGGGTTAAATGAGGGTCATACAACTAGTGTCTAAGGCTGGATTTGAGTCTTCTTGACTCCAGGTCTGGCACTCTATCCACTGCGCCATCTAGCTGCCTTATTTGTTCAGGCAATCAGGTTATTCCCTTCTCATTCAATCTGAGGGGTGTTCACACTTTGCAAAGGACCAGGTGCAGCCACAGCTTTCCAGTTAGTTGAAAACTCCAATATGACAGTTTAACCTCAACATCCTTGAGTAAATCCTGTGACTACATCAACTGAGTTGGAAGCAGAGAATCACATTCATTCCCTCTACCTGTCTTACACAAATTAAAGTAGCATTTATTACAACAAGATTCTAGCAGAGCAAAAGGATGTAGACCATCTCATGGAGTTCACTTAACTGCACTCATTATGTATAAAATAAGTCTCATTTACATCTCACCTAGAGGCCAGAGTAGGGCAGCTAGGTGGCACCAGACCTAGAGTCAGGAAGACTCCTCTTCATGAGTTCAAATGTGGTTTCAAACACTTATTAGATGTGTGACGCTGGGCAAGTCACTGAACCCTGTTTGCCAAAGTTTATCCTTCTGTAAAATGAGCTGGAGAAGGAAATGACAAACCACACCAGTATCTTTGCCATGAAAACCTCAAATGGGGTCATGAAGAGTCGGACATGACTGAAAAGCAACTCAACAACAACAAAATTGGATTAGGAGATGACAAGAGATTGATCCCTCTTAATCTTATGAGATTATCCCAGGCACCTTCCATATACTTAATGTCAATGTAACAAAGACTTCAAATGCTCCATCTTTTATGGAATATATTACAGCAATATTTGCTATAAATCAAGTTTATGTAAAGTGAATTCTATGTTACAGTTAACTTCCATTATAAAATGTCATATTCATTTCTATGGGAAAACAGCCTCCCAGTACACTTGGGGAGAAATGATTCATAGGTACGAGGTGGGTTCAAGATGATGGTGACTCTCATGACTATCTTATCATAATGCCAGGCACTACGTTTTCACGATGGGTCTGCTTGCTAAGAACATAGTCTTACTTTGAATCTCAGGGACTTGGGCTGCCCTCTATAATCAGGCATCTGACCTCATCATCAAAGTGACCAATGATCCTTTTTTGTTTTTTTTCTTTTCTTTTCTTTCTTTCCTTATTTCTTCCTTCCTTTCTTCCTTCCTTCCCTCCTTCCTTCCTTCCTTTCTTCCTTCCTTCCTTCCTTCCTTCCTTCCTTCCTTCCTTCCTCTCCTTAGCAATCAGTGTTAAGTGATCTGCCCAGGGTCATACAGCTAGCAAGTGTCTGAGGTTGGATTTGAACTCAGGTCCTCCTGACTCCAAGGCCAGCACTCTATCCATTTTACCACCTACCTACGTCTCAGTGATCTTTTCATTGCCAAATCAAATGGCCTTTGCTCACTCCTCATCTTTCTTGCTCTCTCTGCAACCTCAGACACTGTCAGTCACTATTTCTGAGAATTCTGAAGCCATTCTGTCCTGGTTGCCCTTCCACCTATCTGATCACTCCTCAGTTTCCTCTACTGGCTCTTTAGTTCACCCCCACTAATTGTAGGTGTCCCCCAAGGCACCATCCTGGGCCCTCTCCTCTTTTTCCTCTATACTTTCTCATTTGGTGATCTCATTAGTTCTTATGGGTTCAGTGATAATCTCGGTACAAGTGATTCTTATAGCTACATATTCAGTGTTCATTTCTCTCCTGAGCCACAGTCTCATAGTACCAGCTTGCTTTTGAACTTCTCCAATTGGAAGTCCTATAGCTATCATTACAAACACAGAACTTGTGCTTTCACCCAAATCCTCCCCTCTTCACAATGTTCCTCCTGCTCTCAAGGACACTATTGTTCTCTCAGTGACCCAGAATTGCCTCATTTTGTCACTCCCACTTACCTTATATGCTCAACTTGTTGTCAAAACTTTTTCTTTCTATCTTCATGCCATCTCTCATCTATGTACCCTTCTCTCTCCATACTCGGCCACCACTCTAATGCAGGTCCTCCTCCTTTCTCACGTAGATTATGATAGTAGCCTTCTAACTGGCCTCCTTGCCTCAAATCTTCCCCCACACCACTCCAACCCATCCTTCAATCTACCACCACTTTAATTTTCTTAAAACGTTGGTCTGCCCATGTCACCACCATATTCAACAAACTCCAGTGGCTTCCCTAGTCTGTATATATCTTATGTGTATAGATTATTATTTTTGGTTGTCTCTTTTTTTAGTCTATAAACTCTTTGAAAGCAAGGTCTGTGGGGCTCTTTTTGCCTTTCTTTGTATCTCTAGCACTTAGCATAATGCCAGACATGCAGTAATGTTAGACCAACTGAATTTTTAAGACTCTCCCATCACTTTATATCTGTTTCCCAGCTTCAAGATGGGGCAGCGTGACACAATAGATAGACTTGGAGTCCTGGATTTAAACCCCAGCTCTGACATTTACTGGCTGCATGACCATCAAGGAGTCACTAGACCTTTCTGTGCCTCGGTTTACCTCCCATACTTACCTCACAGCTTTGTTGGGAGGCTCAAAGGAGATGATATATTTAAAATACTTGGCAAACTTTAAAATATTCTAGAATAAAGGACCAGTCTTGAATTTGGGAAATATGAGGCTCATGTACTACCCCTGACACATGTGACTTAGGTGACCATGAGTAAGTCACATGGGTCACAGTACCTCTGGTCATTCTCAAAGCCTGTAAACTACGAGTGAGTTGCTAGTCTACATCAGCAGAGAGAATTTCCCTAACAGGGTGTTCCCTACACTGGTGAAATCACAGGTTCATACTCATCAAATATGTCAGTTTTTATTATTATAAGATCTTTTTCATTCCCAGGCATATCTGCTCCTCATATCCCTTTCCCTCATTCCTCTCAAACCACAAAAGTTCTCCCATTCCTCTGACTCTAACTGTGTCTGTGTTGAAAACTTCCAGACCTTCCTCTTCCTCAGTCTTCGAAGAACCTAGCCAAATTGGACCAGGATGTAACAGTTTTGCCCCCTGGCCTAAAAATCACTCGGGCTTATGGCCTGACATTATATTCAACAAGATTGCTCCTGCTTTTATCAGTATTGTAAATTCCAATTCTGCTATGTCCACACCATATGTTTACCCAGAGCATGGGATAGCTGTGTGATGTGGTACAGGGAGGAGGGTAGGGGATGTGGATGGAGATCCAGGAGCAGTATGCGACTGACAAAAAGAACACTAGATTTGAATTCAGAAGACGAGGTTTTTAAATCTTGCTACTGATATGTAATGCCTGTGTGGCCTAGAGCAAGTCTCTCTGGCCCCTGGGGATTTTCCTCCTCTGTAAAATGAGGGGATTGTCCTAGACAAGGGTCCCATGAACTCTCTCTATGTCTGTCTCTCTATTTCCCGCTTTCTCCTTCTCTCTCACTCACTCATTTTGATCATTGTATTTTAATATAATTGATTTCCTTTGCAATCCTATGTATTTTATTTTATGTATTTAAAAACATCATTCTGAGAAGTAGATTTCACCGGATTGCCAAATGGGTCCATAACACAAAAGTGATCAAGAACCTCTGCCCCAGATGATATAATGATAATCTTCAAACTCTAAATCTATCTTCTTATGGTTATATTGTACTTGTGCTGAATTCACTCTCCAGCACAGCTAGATGGTTGAGTGGACAGAGTGCAGGGCCTGGAGTCAGGAAGACTGGTCTTCATGAGTTTAAATCTGGCCTTAGACACTTACCAGCTGTGCGACCTTGAGCAAGTCACTTCACCCTGTTTGCTTCAGTTTCCTCATTTGTAAAGTGAATTGAAGAAGGAAATGGCAAACCACTCCAGTATTTCTGCCAAGAAAACCTCACGTGGGGTTGTGAAGAGTAAGCCACGGCTGAAATGACTGAACAACAACAGCCCTCATTCTCCACAAAATAATTATGGCTATAGGCTGTATCAGTATACCTAGATAGAGAATAGTGTGTGTGTGTGTGTGTGTGTGTGTGTGTGTACATACATACTCATTGGATAAAAGTAAGAATGACAACAATAATAATAGCTAACATGTACATTCAATTCTAACAATAACATTTGTAGCTTCATAATTTTACAAAGTGCTTTAGAGGATCGTCCAATTTTATCCTCACAAAAACCTTGAGAGAGAGATGCTGTTATTATCCCCATTTTACAGATGAGGGAACTGAAGTTCAGAGAGACTGAGTGACTTGTCCAGGGTCACACAGCTAGAAAGAAACAGTGAAAAGATAAGGAAATCATTTTCTTTATCATTTCTCCCAGCACTGCCTCTAATCCTGTGAGATTTAAATTCTCTCTTTCTCTCTCTGTATATATACACAGACACATGTATACATACATACACACATATGTGTGTATGTGTATGTGTGTAAATAGATACATAATCATACATGTGTGTATATAGGTATATACACATACACAGTACTTTTTTTTCTTTTTTTTTCACAGCACTTCTTAAGCTGGTAGCTTTCTATTTGTGCCTGTCGGTCCCGTCTATTGATCCAGCTGCCTTTCTATCTATCTCTTTAATTTCAGCTATTGGATTTTCCTCACCGTCTGGTTTAACGGGTGGGCTTTGCGGGGGAGGGGACTTTACGAAATCGTATCAGCTCTTTCCTTCATGCCGGAACGTTTTCTTTCCCAAGCCCTTCTCTTTGTTTCTTGCAACTTCCCGCCCTCTCATCTGCCGGTTTCCAATCCTGTGGAAGTATCAGAGGTGTGTTGTAGTTTTCAAGCGGCATTTGGTTGCTTAGCAACATGCCAACACTCTCCTTCTGCATTGCCTGTTTGGCGTGGCTGCCTTAGTCATCCTCCAGTCGAGTGGGCTCCCTTGTCCTTGTCGGACACTTAGGAGCAAAAAGGTCTGGGCAGACGCTATGCAACACGCATCCCACAGAGCACAAACCCTTTTTGGGCTAAGGATATCATATCTGTGCGCTTTCCTGTTATGCCCCAAGGGAGGCAAGGAACACCTTCCCGCTCACCAGTCCTTCCCTCTCCTCCTCCCCTGAGGAGCCCCAGGGATACAAGAAAATATCAGACTCCCCGAAGTCTGAAACCTCCAATTACGCCATTAGAAATTCCTTCTAATTGGGGAATCACCAGGTGAAGTTCACTAAAGCGGCAGCGTTTCTGGTAAGACCCTGCTGGGAGGCTTCCAGCCGAGAATGGTATTGCTTTATCTCCTTCCCGGCGGATGTAGCTGTGGGAGGGAAGGCTTTTCGTTCACAAGCTAAAGTGCCCGTAAGATAGGACACTCAAATGCTAGGGGAGACCAATACAGCCCGGGAGGTTAATGCATCAGTGCAGCAGCAGATGAGGCCACAAGCTACTAAGGAGAGCACCCTGAGCTGGGAAGTAAAAAACCTAGGTTCTAGTACGGCTCTGCCGCTCACTAACCCCCTGTGACTATGGGCAAGTTACTTCTCTGCTATGGACCTGGGTCTCTTCATTTATAGTGAGGAAGGGTCAAATTAAAACAACCTCTGAGGAAGCTTGCCCTGGGTCACATAGCTAATAAGTGTCTGAGGTAGGATTTGAATTCAAGGCTTCCTGACTCCAGGCCCAGCCTTGTTCTATCCATTGTGCCCCCCTAGCTTCCCAGGGAGCCATGAGTAGAGTTGGACTCAAACCCAGGCTCTCTGACTAGATTTGACTCCTCAGGGGTGGAGAGGGAAGGACTGCTCTTCGGGAAGGGGTTCCTTGTCTCCCCTGGGGCATTAAGCACTGAATGGGTGTTGCCTCAGTCAAACTGAGGCCTGGGAAAGACCTTAGCTTAAAAAGGCCAAGGCCTCCCACTGTATCAGGGTCATCTCCGGTTGTCCTGATCTGTATCTTGTCACTGGAACCAGATGGCTCTAGAGGAGAAAAGTGAGATTGGTGACTTTGCACAGCCCTCCCTCACTTAAATTCAATTCACTTGCAAGTTGTGGCACCCTCTTCCCTCTTAGAGAAGGAAAGATGAACATCAAGAACAAAGACAATTCTGAATAGACTGAAGGTGCTGAACCATGAGCTACAGTAGCCACTGCAGATCATAGTTTTGTGTTCCAAATCTGCTAGTTACTCTCTGGGTGGCCAGGGGACACAATGTTGATAGAGCTCTGGGCTTAGATTCTGGAAGGCCTGAGTTCAAATCCTGCCTCAGACTTACTAGCTGTATGACCCCAGATAAGCCACTTAATTCTGTCTGCCTCAGTTTTATCAACTTTAAAATGGGGATAATAATAATAAATATCATCTCTAAAATGGAGATAATAATATCTCACAGAGCTCTTGTGAGGACAAAATAAGATAACATATATACTGCTTTGCAAACCTTAAAGTACCATACTTTAAAAAAAAATTGTGTTTAAGTGACCTTGAGAAAGATAATTTACTTCCCTGGGCTTCAGAGAGCCACTCTGGGGGTGAATTCAGTGACTTTCAAGGTCTCCTCCAACCCCAAGTCCTATGACCTTTAGGAATAAGGCATACCAGAAGATCTCCGTATCTATGAAGCTCCTTATGTTACAGCTAGTCAGACCAGCATTGCCTAGGTTGGATTGGGTCACCTCCCATAGAGGAGGCTGGGAAAATTCCCATGATTCTAAACCACTGGACAAAGTGTCCAGGGACAGCAGGTCACCCATGTGCCTGGAAAAACACAAGGTGTTTAGTTTAACCTTTAACATGGGACCCTATCTGCTGAATGAGACTGATTCAGAAGGTAAATATACTTCTTTTACATTTTGCTGAAAATCCTTTCATTTCAGGGATTCAGTGTAGGGCAGATCCCATGAGTAATACTGTCTAGTTGATGGTGGTCCCTTGGAGGAACAAACTCCATGAGGGGGAGGGCTCCTCAGCTCCCTCACCAAACCCTGATAGGGACTGGATCCCCCTGGGAGAGAGTGAGGAGCTGCCAGGAAAGCTCTTAAAACAATCCCATTTGGTCACCCAGAGGGGAGGCTAGGATAGCAGCCTCCAGGTGGAGAATCTCTCCTTCATTTCGCTCTTCCCACTCCAGAAAGCTCCTCAATTAGAGAAACAGAAAACAGGGATCCGGGCCCTCAGAGCCATTTTTCCCACAGCAGAATCTCTTCAATCTGCTGCTCAGGGAAAAGAAGGCAGGAGATGGAAAGAGAAGAAGGAGTGGAGATGGAAACCTTTTGGTTCAAGCCCTCTAGCTGTAGCATTTTCCCTTCCTTCTGTCTGTTTTCACAAGTCATGGAGTGTGCCAGTGGTGTGTATTTATGAGTTCCTCCCAGAAGAAATCATTTCTTGGGGAAAAAAAAAAGGACAATGCACTAACTTTCACTTTAGCCATTTTTTTTTTCCCTTCAGTCAACTGACCACTCCAAGCCAATCTTCCTTCTCAGGCTCTACTTCGGACTTGGGAAGTGAGTGATGTGTTTGTGATATTCCACAGTATATAATTCAGTGACTTTACTTGTTTCTTACATAAGCCTCTTCTCTTTCCTTTGCTTCAACCTATTTTCCTCTTCAAGAACCAGGGTCTTACTTAATCCAACCTACTTCAGTAGGGTCTTCCCTAGAGAGACCACAGGATCATGGGACCTCAGAGGCCACTTAGTCTAACACCCTCATTTGACAAATGAAGAAGCTGTGAGGCCCAGGGGGTGAGGTCAGTTGCCCAAAGTCCCACAGACATCATCATTATCAGAGCTGAGGGGAGAGATGAGGCCCTCAAGAACAGGGTGGTAAAGAGCCATGAGTCTGTGTCCTCAGAGAAATGTTAGAAAAAACTGGGCATATTTAGTCAAGAGAAGAGAAGATTCTGGGAAAACATGATCTGTCTTCAAGTATTTGAAGGAGGAGCAATTGGACTTATTCTGATTGACCCCTGGAGCCAGAACTAGGACTGATCCATCAACAAACATTTATTAAGTACCTGTGATATGTCACGAGTTGTGATAGGTACTAAGGATTTGTTCTGTTGAGTTGGCATTTCAGTCACTTCTAACTTTTTATGAGCCTATTTGGAATTTTCCTTGGCAAAGATTCTGGGGTGGTTTGTCATTTCCTTCTCCAACTAATTTTACATATGAGGAACTAAGGCAAAGAAAGAGGGGTAAGTGACTTGCCCAAGGTCACATGGCTACTATGTACCTAAGGTCACATTTGAACTCGTGAAGATGAGTCTTCCTGATTCTAAGACCAGTGCTCTATTCACTGTGCCACCCAGTTACCCAGGTACTAGGGACACAAGTGCAATAAATTAAGCAATTCTTACTCATAAGGAGCTTACATTCTAATGGATGATTAGAAGTTACAAAGGAGCCGATTCAGGCTTTATGTCAGAAAAAAAAATCCTAACAATTAGAGCTATCCCAAAGTGGAATGGACTGCCTGGAGACTCTCTTCTTGGAGGTCTTCAAGAAGTAGCTAGAGGCACCCTCGCTGGGTATGTTATAATAAGCATTCTTCTAGTGTATGGGTTGAACTAGATGGCTCTGGGATTCTCTTCTGTGATTCTATGAAATTATCGTGAGAGAAGCCATTCTCCAACTCCCAGTGCTTGTCATCACCATCTCTCTCTTTGAAAGAAAAAAGCATCAAGCTTCTTTGCCCCCGACCAGGCTAGGGTCCAGAGAAGCAAGGAAAGAAAAGGAAAGGAGGATGGGCAATCCATAAACACATGGGGAAAACTGCTACAGACAGATTTGAAGACAGAGGCACTCCTTTCCTATCTGGGAGAATGCAAGATGATGGGCCACCAGGGTGTTTTGTTCTTTCCATATATTCCGCAGATCCTGATACAGATTAAGAACTCAGTTAATACTTCTTAAAAGGATCATGACATTTAGCCCTGGAAGAGACCTTAGTCCAGTGTCATATAGGTATCAAGTCAAAAGACTTGGGCTCAAATCCTGGTCTTCACAGATGATTGATTCTAAGTCCAAACATTTCCAAGCCCTGAGAGATCAAGGCATCATTGGCTCCTTCTGCCCTTGAACTTGGCTGGTTGAGAAAATGAAATTGCTTTCAACAGTGGGGTTTGTTTATAAATGAGAAAGCAGTATCATTTCTACACTTCCTCCTCTTCCTTTTTTTTCTACCTCCGCCTCTTCTTCCTCCTTCTCATATTGGCTAGAACCTAGGGTATATAAATAAGATGAATAGGAGATAAGATAGGAAGACAGATTGAAATTGAATTATGGCAGCAGTGTTGAGTGCAATGGATTTGGAGACAAAGGACCTGTGTTCAAATCCTGAGTCTGCCAGTACTACCTGAGTGAGTAACCCTTCTGGAGTCTTCTCTTATCTTAGGCAACCATGTGGTGAAGCGTATAGAACATAGGGCTTAGAGTCAGGAAGACCCAAGTCAAATCCTGCCTCCGACACTCCCTTGCTATGTGACCCTGGGCAACTTACTTTATCCCTCTATGCCTCAGTAAAAGGGGATAATAATAGCAACAACCTCATCCAGTTATTACGAATTTCAAATTAATTAGTATATATGCTATTAATTATTATATATAAGTGTTATTAATGGTTTTTTTTTGCAATTGAAAGGGCTAAACTGACTTCTGAGCTCTCTACCAGCTCTAAATCTATGATGCTGTAGTTTCATGACTCCTAATTCAGTGCCTCTTCTACCACACAATGCTGCTTCCCCTTGCCTATTGATTGAGAAGAATTACAAGAGGAAGAGAGAAAAGCAGGAGAAATTTTAAGAGATTCAAGAGAACAGAAGGAGGAGAGAGGGAAGAAGAAGAAAGGGGCACTCGATAGAATGACACATAGAGAAAATGAAGGAAAAGGAGAATGGAAGAAAATAGAAGCTCAAAGAGATAAAAAAAAGAAGTGGAACAGAAAGGTATTAAGTATAAAGGAATTCTTAAAAAAGAAAGCATAAAAAGGGAGGGAGGAGGGAAGAATAGAGAGAAGGCAAAAATGGAAAATAAAAGGGGAAAGGAAGGGAGGTAAGGAGAGAGAGACAGAGAGAGAGAGAGAAAGAGAAGGGGAGAGAAAGAGAGAAGGGGGAGAAAGAAAGAGAGAGAGAAGGGGAGAGAGACAGAAACAGAGAGAGACAGAGGGAGAAGGGGGAGAGAGAGAAACAGAGAGAGACAGAGA
>CM053584.1:131228174-131273400 GCA_028627135.1 Pseudochirops cupreus
GAGAGAGAGAGAGAGAGAGAGAGAGAGAGAGAGAGATGAGAGAGAAGAAATGAAAAGGAAGGTGGCACTGAACTCCAGTGCAAGGTACTGTAGGCCTCTAGAATATTTATATAATTCTGTCTTTTTCCCTGTCAGGACTTCAAAATATCTGTGCTTTTAGCAGTGTGGGCACTCCCCTCACCAGCAAAGATTGCAACTCCTGAGTATCTTAGGAGACTGCCTTCATGAATTGCTGACGCCAAAAAAAAGGGAGAAAAATATCAGCCTTTGGTAGCCAATCTTC
The DNA here is from genome assembly GCA_028627135.1 of Pseudochirops cupreus. Classification (NCBI taxonomy): domain Eukaryota; kingdom Metazoa; phylum Chordata; class Mammalia; order Diprotodontia; family Pseudocheiridae; genus Pseudochirops; species Pseudochirops cupreus. The sequence continues at coordinate 131,228,458 of CM053584.1, forward strand.
AGGGAATGAGTCTCTGCCATTCTGGGTATGATAGTTTCGATGAGAATTCTAACAGCTTCCTAGAGAAGAGCATTGGTGGGAATAAAATTACGATGTGTGGGTATGTGACATTTTTAGCATCTTAAAAACCATGTCATCTTTGTTTCTCTGATCGTCTCAATCACATAATCAGTTTTTTTGGAAAGAGGGAAAAGCGCCTGATTTCTTCCTGCCACAGTAGGTACTCTCATTATTGACCAAAGGCAAGTCTGAAGAACCTGACCTTTCATTGACCCAAAGCCTTCCTCTCTATTAACAACAGACGTGGCCAAGATTCCCAAAGGGAAGGGGGGGAAAAAAAGAAGAAACTGTGAGGAAATGTTCCTTTTTCAACATGTTGGTTTTCTTCACGTCCAGGCATTTTATTAGAATTTCCAGATCAGGAAATATGGAAACATTAGGGGAGGAGAGAAGAAAAGGCAACATTATGAATGGAGACACTGGTTCAGAGGGTCTTGCCAGATGAAGCAGCTGTTCTTTTCTTGAGGAACTTCACGAAGAAGTTGACAGTAACCTGTCTTGGAGGGAGGGGTGGATTGACTGCAGTAGCCACAGCAGCTGAATGCTGTCAAAGAGAGAGAAAACATAGACATAAAATTCTCCTCTGACATCTCATGCTTGCTCAAGACGCTTAAGGCCCAGAAAAAAAGAAACTAAGCGTACTTAATACTTAGCCATACCCTGCTATGGTCCTTAGAGGGTACCTCCTTCATGCACGTCTGACCATACAGGCATCATTCCTGCAGTCCTTGAAGGCACTGGAGATGACTTACAAACTTCTAAGTTCTAACAAAACAAACATATCCCCCCTCCTCCACACATGCACCCACACATACAAACACATACACACACAAATCCCGGATAATCATTGGAAGACAATAATTGTCAAGTCCAAGGCAAGTTGCAACACGCTCGTCTTCTCCCAAAGAGGATGGCTCTGCTTTGTTTTTCCCTTTTTGAAAAAGAATGTGACAGCCTGCAATGCTGATACTGTCAGCTCTCAGTGCTGGAAATAAAGGGCTGGCTGAAGAGTTGCTTTGGAAAGATCCAAGGCTGTTATGTTACCTCGAATTACCTGGGAGAGGGAAACATTCTTATTTCCCCCTGAATTTCAAAACCAACTTGGGAAGAACAGCAAGGCAGCCATGAATCTGATCCGGCCCAGGGATTTTCTTTTCTGTATACATCTTCCTATGAATATTCATTTACTTATGAAGCCTCCAAAGCCGTTTACTTTCTATTTTCGGGAAGGTCTTTGTTGGGGAAACTGTATTTTTAAGAGAAGAAAGAACTTTTTTAAAAAACTGAAGCAAATTCACCAATCAACAGAATAAGCAGCTGGGGGGACCATTCCTTTTCTGTGCCATTCTTTCCCAGATGACTTTGAATGTCAACAGCCCTCATGCTTCCCTCCCACTCCTATGATCCAAAGGATTTCTCAAATATTCCTCAATTAAGCCTTCTGCTACCTTTAAGAAGTGCAGATTCCATCCTCTACATAAAGCTGGAATCAGGTGCCCTGGTACAGTGATTTGCACCCCTGAGGCAGAAATAAAAGACTGAGCTGAACTGAATTGAAGACCTCCCAGCCAGTCAGAGGAGGCAGGAAGGGTAACAAAAACATGGGGAGTTGATGTCATTTTCTCCCCTTTAACAACTGTCAGGCTTTCCTAATGTGTCCTGGAGAACATCCAGTTCCCTTGGGACTCAGAGACATTCGTCTTACTAGTAGTGATTAAGCAGGTATTTAAAATCCAGGTGGTCTCCCAACTTACAATACCTGACTTACTAATGACCCATGCAGCTGGCTAGCCACCTTCCCCTGCTGAGAGAGAGACAGAGAGACAGAGAGAAGGGGAGAGAAAGAGACAGAGAGAGACAGAAAGAGAGCTGCCTCTGATGTGAAAGAACTATGCATTGAAAAGTAAACAAAGGGTAGTAGTTGTGAAAAGCAGAAATAACTTTGAGGGAACTGAATGATTCCCAGGGGGCAAACTTCCAAGTGAAGCTGACCTGCCCCTGTGGTAACCTTCCTGCCCCTAAAATAATCCCTCTCCAAGTTGCCTGAATCTTTTCATTTCCCTTTGTTGTATTCTCCAAAATTCACTAATGACAAATTAATTTGGAATAATGCTCAAATATTTCTGGCAGACTTAAAGAGTTATATCTTGATCATTTACAACTTGGTGAGAATTAATCCAATTGGATTGCTTTCTTCCTAATGCATCTGAGACTGGCTGCAAGGAATGGTCATTTTTTCTGGGGGAAATGTAGGTATGTAATTTTGAAATGGGGTTCTGCAGGGGCAAGGGTGGGGAGGATTTAAGACAGCAGGATATTAGGATTAAGAACCCAGAGAGAAGGAAAGCAGACAGCTGTACAGGAAGATGCAGCGTCCATACAGCTGTCCGCAATCATTAATGACTCCCTTCCCCCATAAGAGAATGCAAAGAGACTGAAGGTCTTGCTATTGATGGTCATGATCTAGCACTATTGAGAAATAGTTGAATAAGCAAAGAAGAAGGCTATGTGAGTGAGAAAGTGGGTAACAGTGAAATTGAGTTCATATGCATGTGTGGGTAAGAGGGACTGGTTACAGAAATATGGTGAAGGAGTGCCTGGGATAATATCCGTTTATTTGGCAGCCCCTAGAGTAGAAGGCAGGAGGCAGCTAGATAGCAAAGTGGGTAGAATTGGGGGATTGAAGTCAGGAGTTAAAATCTGGCACTTACTAGCTGTATAACCTTGGGCAAGTCACTTACCCTCAAGAGAAGGAAATGGTAAACCACTCCAGTATCTTTGCCAAGAAAACCCCAAATGAGGGGATGGAGGGTGGCACAGCTAGATGGCACAGTGGATAGAGCACTGGCCCTAGAGTCAGGAGGACCTGAGTTCAAATTCAGCCTCAGACACCTGACACTTACTAGCTGTGTGACCCTGGGCAAGTTTAAGCCCCAATAGCCTTGTGAAAAACAAACAAGGAAATAGGGTCACAAAGAGTCCAACATGACTGAAACGACTGAACAACAAAAAGAAGAGAAGTCAAGTCAAGAAGCACCTATTACGTACTACGTACGCACCAGGCAATGTGCTCAGCGCTAGGGATACAAAGAAAGACCAAAAACAAAAAACCAGCCCCTGCTCTCAACGTGCTCAGTCTAACAAGGGGAGAGAATACGCAAAAAGCTGTGTGCAAACGGGACATAGGAAGTTTGTACTTGGGTTTGGGGAGTAGAGGGAGATGGGCAATGGGGGCTGGCAGAGGGTAGCATGTTCTGATTGCAGTTTGAGCCCTGAGGCCATATGTCAGCTGGACGCTAAGGTCCGGTTCTCTTCCGCAGAATGACACCATCCTTCTGTGCTCTGTGATGACAAGTCCCTTCTCTGACACAGATATCTGATTGACTCCATTCCAAACTCCCAGTAAACGCTAGATAGTAGAAGGAAAAAAAAAAGCTTGGGGTTGGGGGGGCGGGGTAGGAGGAAGAGGGGGAAACAATGGATCCAGAGTCTGATATGAATGTAATTAGAGGCAAATGGAAAGTATTTGTGGGTATATGTGGCAGGGTCTACATCACTTGATAAGCCTTATGTCCCTCTCCTATCTGGACTTTGGTGGCTTAAAAAAAAAACAGGAGAGGGGCAGTTAGGTGGCGCAGTGAATAGAGCACCGGCCCTAGAGTCAGGAGGACCTGAGTTCAAACCCGGCCTCAGACACTTGACACTTAACTAGCTGTGTGACTTTGAGCAAGTCACTAAACCCCGATTGCCCCTCCCCTGCAAAAAAAAGGCAAAAAAGAAAAAAGAAAAAACATGAGAACTTGGAAGAGGGTCACAGAAAGGAAGACAAATAGGTGCCTAAAACTCTGATTATTTAAAATGTGACATCAGGGCCTCCAGTAAGTAGCAAGACTGCTCTTACACAACACATTCACCAGCATTTATATTCAGAGCCATAATCAGGATGGGGTGTTACCCCCAGAAACTGATGTTTAAGAATGTGAGCTTCCTCCCCTCGGGCTGTATTTCATCCCTGTTCCTGAATCTTCCAGTCCTCATTGAGGCCATACGGTAAGGAAGGTTGGGGGTGGGGAAGGTGGGCCAGGGAGAGCTCAAAGGATCAGTGTTGTAGATCAGCAGATGTCAGAGGAGAATCCCAGCAACCTTCTCTCCCTCTAAGACTTGGCCCATGTTTGAACTTTTCCCCCAACTCTCATAGAGCCCTGAGCGGAGCTCTCTAGGATTATGCCTACCCCTTTCCCTAAATGAATTTCCCCTGGGTAATGGGATTCCTAGCTATGGCAGTGTTTATACCAGAGGTGGGGAACAAGCGGTAAGCCTTGAGGCCGCATGTGGCTCTCTAGGTCCTTAAGTGCAGCCTTTTGACTGAATCCAAATTTCAGCTCTGTGAAGTTTGGATTCAGTCAAAGGGCCACACTTGAGGACCTAGAGGGCTACATGTGGCCTCCAGGCCACAGATTCCCCATCCCTGGCTTGCACTGTCACCACTGGTTTCTCTTATAATGAACCCCTGGGTCCATTGCAGCATTTTTTCTGTTTCTCACCCCCACCCTCTTTGCCTCTATTTTTCCCCCTGTAGAGATAATGAAGAGCTCAGAAAAATGTCATTCACAAATAAAGAGTCTGATCAGGTTCTTTCATCATTGCTCCCCAAAACCAGTATCACTGTGTGGGAAGGTAGTAGGAAACAGACATTGCAAACATCGTTGAATCAACAGGGCTTGATTCAAAGGTGGAACTTGCTAGCCTCCTACATTTGCCCTGGGAGTGTCTCTTTCCACATTCTTCCAAATAGCAGCTTATACACAAATCATTAGGGTTCCAACTCCCAGACACTCCCTCAATCTCTGTCATAAGTCTTTCTTCCTCACACAAATTCCACTCAGTCATGTTCTGTTCTCCCTTTATCTCATTCATATTACTGAGTCACTATGTCTACTGTGCATCCCCCAGGCCATTCTCTACCACCAGGCCAATCCGATCACCAGCATGAAGAGAATATCTTGATGCCGCTTAATATGCCAATGAGCTTGTGGGCAGCTGGAGCCTGGCATAGCCTCTGCCTTTCAATGTGGGCATTCCCTGCACCTTATAAAAGGAAAGGAAATTCCTTTCACTCTCATTTTGTTTTTTTTCTTTTTTTTCTTCCTTCGAGCCCCATGAATCCCTGCTTAAAAACTCAGGCTGGAGGTGGCTAGCTGGTGCCAGGAATAGAGCACCAGCCCTGGAGTCAGGAGGACCTGAGTTCAAATCCAGCCTCAGACACTTAACCCCCCCCCACCCACACACACATACATCTAGCTGTGTGACCTTGGGCAAGTCACTTAACCCCAACTGCCCTACCTTCCCCCCTCCAAAAAGCAAAAAAACCAAAACTCAGGCTAGTTGGGTTAGCTAGCTGGTGGAGTGAATGGAGCACCAGCCTGGAGTCAGGAGGACCTAAGCTCAAATCCCACCTCAGAACAAGTCACTAAACCCCAATTGCCTTGCCTTCCCCCTCCAAACAACAAAAGTAAAAACTCAGGCTAGTACTCTGAATACTATAGTTCATTTGCATTATGACTTAAATAATCTTTTATGAGCTGGACTGGGAGTAGAACCACCATTTGTGACATTGTTCCTATGGGAAAAGGCATACCAAGTTCCAAACCATTGACTTACAGATGACCTTTTGAAAGATGACCCAATTATAAGTAGGAGATGGCCAGAAAGTGTTCTTTGGAGCTGATTTATGCTGGTAACTAACCCCAGACTGTATACATCCTCCCCAGGATTTCAGACTTTATTCTTCCAGTCCCGTCTCAATTTCCATCTTTGGCAGCTAACCAACTTTGACAGTTATGGGGCAAAGCAGCATACAGAGAATGGGGGAGAAAAGCTGCTGTTTCTCTGCTCCACAGTCTTCCATCTCCTGCTCTCCCTTCTGGCAGCCCGTCGCAATCAGTGCCCCAATCAACAAGTATATATTAAGTGCCTATTTGGGAAGGAGAGTGCAGAAATGGAAAAATCAAGCAAGCAATGAGCATTTATCAAATTCTCTGCTATATGCCAGATACTGTGCCAGGAATTGAAAATGCAAAGACCAAAATGGAACAATCTCTGCTCTCAATAAGTATGTGTTCAGTCAATTGATCCACAAGCATTTATTAAGTGCTTAGTGTTTGCCAGGAACTATGCTAAATGCTAAGGATACAAAGAAAGGTAAAAACATAGTCCCTGCCCTCAAAGTGCTTCTATCCCAATGGTAGAGGCAACATATGGAAAAAATGGTAATATATATATATATATATATATCCATATATATATATATCCATATATATATATATATATATATATATCCTGCTTGTCATTTCTTAGAGCACTATATATATATTTTATATATATAATATATATTATATTATATACAAATATATATAAATAAAATAGATATACACACATGAGCGTATATATGTATGTATGTACATATGCGTATATGTATGTGTGTGTATTATAATGGAAATGTAATCCCAGAGGGAAAACCCTGGCAGTGGTGAGCTGGAGTAGCAAGAAAGACCCCTTGCAGAACGGGTGATCCATTCAATTCAGTTCAATTCAATAAACATTTATTAAGTTATTAATAAGTTATTAAGTATTACTTAATGTCCCAGGCACCATGCTAAGTGCTAGGGATACAGATAAGAAAAAGAAAGACTGGCCCTGCCCTCAAGAAGTTTACAATCAAATCAAGGAAGATGACACACAAAAGGAAGCCGGACAGCTGAAAAAGGAGGGATGCATTGAAAGTCACCAAGGGTACTTGGCATGGGACATCTTTTCCAAAGAGTTCAGATCAAGCAAAAGACCAAAGCCAGGCTCTCTATAAAGGAAAGCTTTGCTTGGAGTTTAATGTTTGCCTTCAGTTGATTGGTAGAGTTGAAAGGTGTTGAGTATCCAACATTGAGTTAAACAGCATGATGATCAAGGGAAACACTTATATCACAGGGGTGCATAGGCTATGGGTTTATTGTTCTGGTATACCCTGGGAGAGCATTCCCATTGGCCCTTCCCCTGGAAAGGCGACTGGTTGTATTAAGAACAAATGGTGATTTACACAAGCAAAACCAATGCAACCAAAACTAGAAGGAAAATAGGAAATTGGGGAAGAAATTTTACAGCAAGTTTCTCTGATAATTGCCTCATTTCTCAAACATAGAGGGAACTGAGCCAAATTTATAAAAATAAGAGTCATTCCCCAGTTGATACATAGTCAAAGGACACGAACAGGCAGTTTTCAGGGAAAAAAAAGCAAAGCTATTAATAGTCACAAGAAAAAAAATGCTCTAAATTACTACTGATTAGAGAAATAGAAATTAATACAACATTGAGATGCCACCTCATACCTATTAAATTGGCTAACATGACACAAAAGGAAAATGATGAATGCTGGGGCGGGGGGGGGGGGGGAAATGTGAAAAATTGGGACTCTAAGGCACTGCTGGTGGAGTTATGAACTATAACCATTTTGGGGAACAATTTGGAGTTTTACCCAAAGGGCTGTAAAACTGTACATACCCTTTGACCTAGCAAAGTCACTACTAGGTCTGTATTCCAAAGAGGTTTAAAAAAAGGAAAGGAAAAAGACCTATATGTACAAAAATATTTATAGCAGCTCTTTTTTGTGGTGGCAAAAAATTGGAAACTGAGGAGATGTCCATCAATTAGGGAATGGCTGAACAAGTCGTGATGTATAATTGTGATGAAATACTATTGTGCTCTAAGAAATGACAAGCAGGACGTTTTCAGAAAAACCTGGCAAGACATGTAAACTCCTGCAAAGTGAAGTGAGCAGAACCAGAAGAACAGTGTTCACAGTAATAGCAATCCTGTAAGGATGATCAACCATGAAAAACTTAGCTACTCGGATCAAGACAGTGATCCAAAACAATTTTGAAGGACTCATGATGAAAGATGCTATCCACCTCCAGAGAAAGAACTGATGAACTCTAAATGCAAACACTTTCTTCACTTTATTTTTACAGTTTTATTTGTGTTTTATTTCACAAGACGGTTAATAAGTATCAGATTATCTGCCTTCTCAAAGAGGGGAGGGGCATGAAAAAGGGAGAGAATTTAGAACTCAAATTTTTTAAAAATGAATGTGAAAAATTTTTACATGTAATTGGGAGATATTTGACAAAATTTTTTAAAAATTTAAAGAACAAATAGGCTGTACATTCCTTGCAAGGGTCAGTGGGAATGCATCCCCATAGCGTTCCGGCTCATGCTCTTCACATACCTATGGGGTACACATATAAGTAAGTGAAGTAATTGGAGGGAAGCACTAATATATCAATCAAGCATTTAATAAGTGTCCACTAGGTGTCAGACACTATGCTATGTAGCAATAATTATTATTGTTGTTCCAGTAGTTGTCAGTCTTGTCTGACTCTGTGAACCCTTTTGGGGTTTTCTTGGCAAAGATACCAGAGGAGCTTGCCATTTCCTTCTCCAGCTCATTTTACAGATGAGGAAACTGAGGCAAATAGGGTTAAGTATCTTGTCAAGGGTCTCACAGTAAGTATCTGAGGCCACATTTGAACTCAGAAAGATGAGTCTTCCTGACTCCAGGCTTGGTGCTCTGTGCACTATGGAGGCACCTAGCTGCCCAGGCAGTACTGAGGCCATACCTGCCCTCAAGAAGCTTACATTCTACCAGGCAATAGAATGTGTTTTGTAACACTAATATCTGGAGGGAACAAGAAAAGGTTCGTGTAGAGGTAGTACTTGGGATCAGCTTTGAAGGAAGCTAGAAATTCTAAGAGATGAAGGTGATGAGGGAATTCTTCCCAGGCATCAAGGGATAATCTTACAAAAAGCATGGAGACAGGAGATAGAATGTTGTGTATGGGGAAGAGAAGAGAGGTCAGTTTGGCTAGAGAACAGACTATGAGGAGAGGACAAAGGTATGGTAAGTCTAAAAAGTTAGGAGTCAGATTGTGGAGGATTTTAAATGAGCACAGGAATTTCTGTTTTATCCTAGAGTCAATGAGGGTCCACTGCATCGAGATGAAAAATGAACCCAAAGAAGATGAGGTGATGGCTATGAGAATGCATATACTCTAGAGAGGGAATAGGACCCAGGACTGAACTGTGGAGGATCAATAGAGTTAGGGGACCAGAAATGTGTGATGATCCAATAAAGGAGACTGAGAGGTACAGGTAAGCAGGTAGGACAGAGTGGTGTCACAAAAATCCAGAGAGGAAAGAAATATCCAGGAGGAGAGTGGCCAGTGGTGTCAAAGAGAATTAACCAGCAGTTTTAAGTGCTTACTAGGCACAGTCAGGAAGGACGATGATTAAGAAGAGTTCATTTAATTTAGCAATTATTGTTGTTTGGTCATGTCCAACTCTTCATGATCCTATTTGGGGTTTCCTTGGCAGAGATACTGGACTGGTTTGCCATTTCCTTCTCCAGATCATTTGACAGATGAGGAAACTGAGACAAATAGGGTTAAGTGACTTACACAGAGTTACACAGCTAATAAGTGTCTAAGGCCAGATTTGAACTCACAAAGATGAGTCTTCCTGACCCCAGGTCCCAGCACCCTATCCACTGCACTACCTAGCTGCCCAGATTCAGCAATTATAGTCACCTTTGGAGAGAACAGTTTCAGTTGAGTGATGAGGCCAGAAACCAGATTGGAAGGGTTTGAGACGTCAGCATTGGCCTTAGTGTCTGAGGGCCGGGGTTCAAACACCAACTTTGATACCTATTAACTATGTGATCATGAGCAATTAAGCTAATTTTTCTGTGTTTCTGTTTCCTCATCTTTAACACTGCTTGCACTAACAGGGTCAGGAGGGTTTGTAAACCTTCAATGTAAGCTCCAACACTAACCAGCTGTGTGTGTATGGGCAGTCACTTGAATCCTCTGAGTTTCAGCTGCCTGTTATATGAAACGGGTATATTCTTATACTACCAACCTTATAGGGTTGTGGTGAGAAAAGCATTTGAAAACTGCAGTATTTCATAAATACACATCATTATTGCTATTGCTAGTAATAATGATGATTGCTACTAGGCAATGCAACTGGAAAGCATTTCTTAAGCCTGTAGCATGTGTTAAGGTACTGTGCTAAACGTTAGGAATGATGCATGATGGAAACCATTCCCTGTTTTCAAGGATTATATTCCTCGTATGTGTATAAAAATACTCATATATATGCATATAATATGCACACACATACATGTGTATATATACGTATATATGTATATATACACATGTATATGTTTGTTATTCAGGGGGCCATACAGAATATAAACAGATTTTTCAAGGAGATAGCATGAGATCATAGATTTGGAACTGGAAAGAAACTTGGAGGTCATATAGTCAATACCACCTCCTCCCCCTAGGTAATAACTTAGCTTATACACTGGGCCTGGAGCCAGGAAGACCTGAATTCAGATTCAGTCTCAAACACCCACTGACTGTGTCACTTTAGGCAAACTTCTTAACCTTCATCTGTAAGATGGGGACAATGAAGGCACCTACCACCGAGGGTTGTTGTAAGGATCAAATAGGATTATATTTGTAAAGCACTTGGCAAACCCTAGTCATTCTTACTGTTGTTATGGGTCAAAACGAGTAGGACAGCAGAATCCTAGTACACTGGCCCTGGAGACTTAGACCTGGGTTCAAATCCAGCCAGCGAGGCTTACTACCTGTGTGATCTTGGGCAAGTCACTTTGCTACCTTAGGCCTCAGTTTCCTCATCTGTAAAATTTAGAGAGTCATACTAGGCCTTCAGACTTTAGATTTATGATTTTGTGACTACTTCTTTTTTATTTTTTTTAACTTTTTTTTTTTTAGTGGCAGCATGGCATTGAGGCTAGAGAGTTAAACTTAGAAAGACCTAGGTTTGAATCCGGACTCAGATACTTCCTGGTCATGTGACCCTGGGCAACTCAGCCTCTCTGGGACTCAGTTTCTTCCTCTGTCAAATGCGATTGGATTCAATAGTGTCTCACATCTCTTCCAACTCTAGTCTGTGATCCTTTGAACTGGGGGAATCAGGGAAGCCTTCCACAAGAGTGGGCACCTGAGCTGAGCCTTAGAGCAGGTTGAGGATACTAGGAGGCAGGGATGGGGAGGGAGCACTTTCCAGGTGTTGTGGGGTAGCCTGAATAAAGGCCAAGAAGTGGAAGACTAAATGTCAGAGTTAGTGCTGAGAGCGGTGGAAGACCCCTGAGCCTTTTTCTGCAAGAACTTTACAGTCTAATTAGGTATCTAATGGGGAGACGGGATAAGGATACATAAGGAAACACCTAGCAACCTGGGCAAGAGGGCCCAAAGAGTAGTACGGACAGTCAGTCATTCAATAAACACTGGGGTTACAAAAGGAAGCAAAAGATTTTCCCTGTCCTCGAGGAGCTCACAAACTAGTGAGACAACCAGCAAAAGAAATGTACAAACATGGTTAGGAAGATTCACCTTCATAAGTTCAAATCCAGCCTCAGACACTTACTAGCTATGTGAGCCTGGGCAAGTCACTTAACCCTGTTTGCCTCAGTTTCCTCATCTGTAGAATGAGCTATAAAATAAAATGGAGAAGGAAATGGTAAAAAAAAAAAAAAAGAAAGAAAAGAAAAGAAAAGAAAAATCACTCCAGTATCTTTGCTAAGAAAACCCCAAATGGGGTCACAAAGAGTCGGACAGGACTGAAATGACCCAATAACATGTACAAACAAACTATCCATAGGATAAAAAAGAAATAATTAACAGAGGAAGGAACTAGAATTAAGAGGGCTTAGGAAAGGCTTCCTGTACAAGGTGAGATTTTTAGTTGGAATTTAGTTGGGAAGCCAGTAGGTAGAGATGGAGAAGGGAATTCCAGTAGGAGGGAGCCAGAGAAAATACCCAGAGCTGAGAAATAGAGTTTCTTGTCTGTGGAACATGGTGAAGACCCATCAGTCAGTCAACAAGCACTTTTTAAGTGTTTACTATATGCAAGGCATTATGTTGAGGGCTGGGGATTCAAAGGATGGCCAACACCAGTTCATTAATGGGAAGGACAACATGGAAATAACTAGGGACATACAAGATATATAAAGAGGAGATGGAAAATGATCAGAAAAGGGAATTATTAGCAGCTGGGGGGGGGGGAGGGAGATGAGAAGAAGCCTCCCACAGAAGATAGGATTGGAGCTGAGTCTTGAAAGAAGCCAGAGTTGGAAGTGAGAAAGGAGAGCATTCTAGGTGTGGAGAACAGTCGATGCAAAGGCCCAGAGGTGAGAGATGGCATCTCCTGTTTAAGAAACAGCAAGTTGGCCAGTGTAATTCAATCATAGGGAGTGTAGAGGGGAGTAAGGTCTAAGAAGCGGCTCCAAAGTGTACAGAGCACCAGGCTTGGAGTCAGGAAGACTCATCTTCCTGAGTTCTAATCCAGCTTCAGATATTAAGTAGCTATGTGATCCTGGGCAAGTCATTTAACCCTGTTTGCGTAAGTTTCCTCATCTTTAAAATGAGTTGGAGAAGGAAATGGCAAACCACTCCAGCATCTTTGCCAAACAAAAAACAAAATAGGATTACAAAGCGTGGGATATGACTGGAAAAAAAAAATAACTCAACGTCTAAGAAAAGCAGAAAAAGCTTTAAATGCCAAACAGAAGTCCTCATAGTTTATGCTGAAGGTAATAAGGAACCACTAGAGTTTATTGAATGGAGGTGTGTGTGTGTGTGTGTGTGTGTGTGTGTGTGTGTGTGTGTGAAAGAGAGAAAGAGACATGGTTAGACCTATGTTTTAGGAAATCATTTTGTCAGTTAATTGGAGGAAGGGTTGATGAGCAAGGAAGACCAATTAAGAGTATTTTCAATAGTCAAAGTGAAAGATGATGGGTCTGAACTAGGGTGGTAACTATGTAAGTGGTAAAAAGGAAACATGTAATAGATGTGAAGCAGAAGTAAGAATTTAGCAACAGATTTGATGTGTGAGGGAGGGATCATGGATGATATTTTGTGAGTCTGGGTGACTCTCAACAGTGATAAGAAAGCTCAGAAAAAGGGAGGGTTTTTGGGGGGGCAGAGATAATAAGTTCTGTTTTTTACATGTTGAGTTTGAGATGCCTCTGGGAAATCGAGTTCAAAAGGTCCCCAAAAGATAATTGATGATATGGGATTGTGGGTAAGGAGAGAGAATCAGGAAGGAGATATAGATATAGATACATAATAGATATCTATATGTAGATATAGATATAGAGTCAATGATAATTCATATATTAGATATAATAGATATATATTGAGATAATAATTGAATCTGTGGGAGATGATGTGATCCCTAAAAAATAGGGTAACTACAGCGAGATAAGAGGTCCCCAAACAGAAGCTTGGGTGGCTGGAAGGTGTGACATCAATGAAGATCTCACAAGGGAGGTTGAGATGGAGTGGTCCAGAAAGACAGGAGGAAAACTAGGAGAAAACTTGAAAGGGAGAGTGTATCCAAGTAGATGTTATCAAGGGTCAAATGCTTCAAGAATGTCAAGAAGCATAAGGATTGACAAAAGGCCACTGTATCTGTCAAATCACTGGTGAAATATAGACAGTAAGCATTGGAGATGTTTAGAGGAGGTTGTCCTCCTTAAGCCTAGGAGAATGTAAGCATATTAAGGGCCAGGACCATTTTTCATTTCGTCTTTGTATTTCCCACACAGTGTCTAGACATGTTGGGCACATACCAGGAATTCAATATATTCTTGGTAAATTGAATGGTCATTCTGTCTGTGTAAGTTTCTGGTTCTCTGACCAGATTGTAAATTCCTAGTGGACAGAGACAGCGTCTACAATGCCTTGCATATAGGAGGTGGTTAATCCTCACTTGTTCAGTTGGACCAGAGATTGGAAAGGTGGGTGTAGGGAGAGTGCCTAGCATATTATGGTGAGTGTAACAGCAAAAGGAGTAAGGGCTTCAGAGCCCCTAGATTTGAGGGGCGTAAAGATCCATTTTACATGACTGAGTGCAATGCAAACAGTAACTCCTTGGAGAGGGCCCCTTGTGACTGTGTTTTTTCAGTATTCTTCCTGTTCTTAACTTATCCCAAGTGTCTGAGAAAGGCCTCAGGATTTGATCTGGGCCTTTGAAGGATGAATAGGATGTAATTGGGTGGAGAGAAAAGGAACAACATTCTAGGAGCTAAAAGGGCTAGATCAAAGTCATGGGATTGGAGAAACATCTAGACCATTTGGGGAGTTGGCCAATGTGACTGGAGTGGAGTTTGTCTCTGATCATTGCTGAAAAGTAATCTTCTGTTCTTACAATTTTCTAACAAAGCAAAATAATGCTGGGCCAGCCGTCCCAAAATAAGATAGGTCAGAGACCCTAAATCAGTGAGATCAGTGTGAGAAAAGTTTGCCAAAGAAGCAAGTTCTAAAAAGCCTTTGAGAAAGGATGAGGGGCGGGAAGTGGGGGCGGCAGTCAGTCAATTTCAACTCATTTCCTGTCAACCTGTTGCTGTATTAGATCACAGACTCTTTGGAAGGGGACAGACAGATTCCAAACCAAGCTGAAGGATTTGGCAGCAACTTTGACGAAAGTTTGCCTGTAGAAAAGGAACAACTGGTTGACTTGACTTGCTACCCTGAATGAATAAAACAGACCTGACTCACATAGTAGCGTTATAACTAACCATTTTGGTGTCTAGAACAAGGGGCAAAGAAATATTGCCCTTCGGGACAAGCAGCCTGAAAAAATATCCTGTACCAGCTTTTAAAAGACAAATTCAATCTAAAGGAGAGACCTGTGGGAGAGAGACCCTTGGACCATGGAAGCCATTTTGGGCAGTGCTGTGAGCAGCCCATGCATGGAGGTGCTCCATTGGGGTGAGACTGCAAGGGGTGAGGAGCGTGGAGGAGAAGCCTAGAATCTATTTGAACTAATTATTCTTCCTCCCTAGGTGCTAAGCTCAGTCATTTCTTTGCTCCTGAAGCAGTCCAGCTGCTGCCAGTGCTCTCTGAATTTTGGTGCCCCCAAGGCAAAGTCCCAATTGTGCTACCCTAGTTATAACTTTGCTTTCTTTAGTATATAAGAGAAGGTAATGCAATCTTAGAGTTTGGCAAACCTGTCAGAGATAGATGACTATTCAGCATTTTCTGTCCTTTCTGATATTATAGCCACTCCAAAAAAAATAAGACTATTCCCAAATGGCAAATAACTTATTCCAGATTTTTTCTTCCATGGTAGAAAAGGAGTGTATCATGAGTTGAATTTAGAGTAAATGTACAAAGGATGCAATGATCTTTTATTCTCTAGATCTACTTCTCAATATCTTCCATAATTCTGATTAAGAGTTTTTAGCTAGTATATGAGAAAATTCAGGATGAAGCAAAGGGAATTACAGAAACCCAGAGTAGGAAGGAACTTCATAAGGCACTCAGCCCAAGCAACAGTCCTCTACCCAACATCCCCAACTGCTCAGTGATGGGGAGAATTCTCTATTCTACCTTTAGGCTGCTCTCTTCGGTTTTTTGCGGGGTGGTTGAAGGCAATCGGAGTTAAGTGCATTGCCCAGGGTCACACAGCTAGTGAGTGTCTGAGGTCAGATTTGAACTCAAGTCCTTCTGACTCCAGGGCCCAAACTCTATTCACTGTACCACCTAGTTGAGCGTTAGTCTGCTGTCTTTGTTAAGAAGTTTTCTAGACATGGAGCAGATGACTCAGATCTCCTTAGCCAGCTCTAACTTCCAGACTTGCATCTCCAACTGCCTATTGGATATCTCAAACTAGATATCGCAAACATAGACACCTTAAACTCAGCACGTCCAAAACTGAACTCATTATCCCCCCCCATCCCCCCCAAAACCATCCCCTCTTCTAATTTCCCTATTACTTTTGAGGTACTGCTATCGCCCTAGTCACCTGGGCTCAGAATCTTAGCTACCATCCCTGATTCCTTACTCTCTCTCTCTCACTTATCCCTATCCCCCAATATCCAATCAGTTGCCAAGCCCTGTCACTTTCCACCTTCTGTCACCTGATTCTGCCACTACCTTATTCAGGCCCTCCTCAACTCATACCTGGACTATTGCAATAGTCTTCTGGTTGGTCTTACTGCTCTAAGTCTCTCCCCACTTCAGTCTATTCTTCACTCAGCTGTCAGATTGATCTTTCTAAAGCTCACATCTAATCATGTCATCATGTCAATAAATTCCAGAGGCTCCTTATCACCTCCTAAACAAGATATAAAATCCTGTGTTTGACTTTCAAAACCCCTCATAATCTGGACCCTGAATACATTTCCAGTCTTCTTTTTGTTTTTGTTTGTTCAGTCATTCAGTCCTGTCCGATTCTTTGTGACCCCGTGGACCATAGCATGCCAGTACTGTCCAAAGATACCTTAATGGTTTGCCATTTTCTTCTCCAGTGGATTAAGGCAAACACAGGTTAAGTGACTTGCCGCAGGTCACACTGCCAGTAAGTGTCTAAGGCTGGATTTGAACTCAGGTCTTCCTGACTCCAGGCCTAGCGTTCTATCCACTGGGCTACCTAACTGCCTCTTACATCTTACTCCCTTCAATATACTCTGCAATCCAATGACACTGGCCTCCTGGCTGTATCCCCAACACCTAGCACACTGCCGGCACATAGAGATGCTTACTAAGTGTGTGTCAATTGGTTGATTTATTATGCAACCATATGTGTACTTAAGGTACTGAAATGAGAAACCCACAGAGCTTGAAGATAAGACCAAGGATATCTTACTCCCCTCTGCCTGACTCTGCAGTCAGTGACACTGGCCTCCTTGCTGCTCCTTGCACAGGACACTCCAGCTCCCAACACTGCATGTTCTCTGGCCATCCTCTGTACCTAGAAGACTTTCCCTCCTTATTTCTGCCTCCTGTCTCACCTTCTGGAATAATCCTTTCCTTGTCTTTCTTAGTCTCTCTCCCTTTCCTCAGTTGGTTAGCTCCACCTTAGCTTGTCTGTATCTTGTTTGTACACAGTAGTTTGCATGTTGTTTCTCCCATCAGTCTGTGAGCTCAAGATCAAGGACTGTTTTTGGCTTTCTTTGTGTCCTCAGCTCTTAATACGGAGCTGGACACTAACAAATGCTAGTTGATTGATTGATTTCTACAACTTCTGTTTATTGATGGAGGGAGGGATATACATTTAAAATAAAAGGATTTAGAGGTGGGAGGGATATTAAAATATTTCATCTAATCTCTCCTTTTTAGAAATAGATCAACTGAGATACAGGAGTAAGGAGGGGGAGAGAAATGACTTATTTGCCCAGTCACTTAGATCAGTAATGGGCAGGTAGGTAGCACAGTGGATAGAGCACTGAGCTTGGAGTCAGGAAGACTCATCTTCCTGATTTCAAAACTAGCCTCAGACACTTACTGTGTGACCCTAGGCAAGTCACTTAATACTGTGTGCCTCAATTTCCTCATCTGTAAAATGAGCTGGAGAAGAAAATGGCAAACCACACTAGTACCTTTGACAAGAAAAGCCCAAATGGAGTCACGAAGAATAGGAACATCACTGAACACACCACATAGATCAGTAAATGGAGTAACCAGGTTTGATTAAAAGACTGTCTTTTTCCTCTTTTTGTATCCCAAAGGCTTAGCACAATGCCTGGCACACTTAGAATTTGCTTAAGAAATGTTCATTGACTAACTACCTGGAAAGAATTCTCATATCAATGAAAGCAGAGGTCCTCGACATACAGATGTAATTCTTTATCCTAGTCTTCAGGGTCCCTGTGTAAACCCCTTCTCTTTTCTCCCAAATCCCACCATCTTGACAATCTAATTTCTCATCCTTCCCCTACCCAGAGCTTCTGCTTCAATCAAATTTGTTGAACTCCAAATAGCTTGCAAATTTCTGTTCTGGTACTTTTCCATATTGGAACTGGATAGTGGAACTGAGACACCAGTTAATCAGTCTACAAATGTTTAGTAAGTAATCATTGTGCTCTATACAGTGTGCTAAACCCTAGTATATAAAGATAGGCCCTCAAGGAGCTTATGTTCCAATAGGGGAAGCAACATGAAAATAGCTAGGTATGTATAAGAACTATATAGAAAAAGTGGAAAATAACCTCAGTGATGAAGTTTTGAGTTGGCAGAGCTGGTTCAGGTGTAAAAGAATTCACTTAGACCTTTTCTGTGACCATTGGGAGCTTTATTGAGGCAAAAGCAGTATGGGGTCTCCTAGCAAGAAAGGTAAGTGAGACCCCAGTATTTGGGGGAGTTACACTATATAGAGGTTTCCAAATGATGATGTAGTTTTAAAGGTTTTTGTGGGGGTTGAAGATTAGGGACAAGATAAGGAAGATGAATGACACAAGTTAAGAGAGACAGAGGAAATGTTATGACCCAGGATGGGGGGAGACTAGGAATTTTATGGTCCAGGAAAAGGGGGAAGTTTTATAGTATTTCAAGATAAGGGAAAGAGACTTTCAGATAGATACCTTCAGGTTGGAGAATAAACTAGGGGCTTCACAAAGTACTGGAAAGGCAACTCTTAACCCTTAGGGCACCATTTGTATCCTCCATAGTCCAGGAAGGAACTCGCAGCTGGGTGTGGAGAGTGAAGTCTGGGAAAGAAAGTGGGATCTTAGTTGAGGTTGAAGAAAGGCAGGGATTCTGAGAAGTGGAAGGAAGGAGGAAATCATTCCATGCATGGGAGACACCAAGATGTTAAGATCCTGGTCAATGAGAGCCTGGCCCTAGGAACATGAATGGGAGATTTTTGGATGAACTCACAAGGATGCTTGTTGAACTTGCTTCTAGAAGTCCGTGATGGCCACGGAATGAAGAGGCTTAGCTTTCAGAGCAAGTACAGTACTGGATTCAGAATCAGGAGTTCAAATCCTGTCCCATATACTTACTAGTTTTGCGACCTTTTAGCAAGTCACTTAACTTCCCACAGACTCAGTTTCCTCATCTGTAAGATGGGGATAATACTACCTCCTATTTCACAGAATTGTTGTGATAATCACCTGGGATAACATACATAAAGAGCTTTCCAAACCTTAAAATGCTACATAAATGTTGTCTATTGTTATTATTAGCTAATATTATTCTGTAACTGTTCTTGTCCATTTACTGTGTGGTGAAAAAGATCTTTTGGTTGACTGCTGAGCCAGAACTGAGAGTGTACATAAAAGGTCCCAATAGCAAAATTTGTTCTCCTTCCTTTCTGGTAACTAAGAGATGTAAAGACCACTCTGGAGGAGAGGGACAGTTGAGAGGAGAAAGAGAATAAGAGGATGCCTTTACCAGCCTGTAAATAGAAAGGAAATGGTCATAGAATTCCTGAGCATCCTCTGAAGTGGAGAGCTGGGCCCTTCTGCTCCACATTGTCACAAAATTCCAGAAGCAAGCTCACCAAACATCCATGTAGGTCTCCTGCTAGTCTCCTGCACTCCCCTACCCCGCCATTATACTAGGTATATGTCTCAGCCCTCCCCTGTGCTTAGTGACACCCCCCCCAGAATAGTGTAAGTGTGTGATGATGCGGAATGTGTGTGTGTGTGTGTGTGTGTGTGTGAGAGAGAGAGAGAGAGAGAGAGAGAGAGAGAGAGAGAGACAGAGAGAGAGAGAGAGGGAGAGAGAGAGACAGACAATGTGGAATAGCCTACTGGGTTGAAGAATTTTCCTTTTCATAGCTCTGGGACTTGTTTGTCCTTCTTTCTCGAAGAGGATCATGCCATTAGGGAGGTGATGCCATAACATGCAAGTGAATTGAATTTAATTGAGGAAGTGCTATACAAAGTCACCAGCCTCACTTTCTCTTCCAGAGCCAACTGGGTCCAGTGGCAAGATATAGATCAGGGTGACTGGAGATGGCCCTGATGCAGTGGGGACCTTGGCCTCTTCAAGCTAAGATCTTTTAAACATGGGGTAAATGAAGCTCGCTCTTCAGTCTCCATGACAAAGTCTAGACCTTCAAATTTTCCACAGTGGGGAAGATATGGCTGGTTACAGGGATATAGGAAAGTACACAGACCCTCTTTAATATAGAAACAACTTTTTTGGACCTTTATGGGACACTTTGGGGAACTTGTGTAATCAGAGAAGATGCTGTCTTTCTGATCCTGCCCAGCTACTCCAATCAAAGTTCCAAGTATATTGGAAACAGAGTGAGAATCAAGAGCATTATCACCAGTTGCACCCCGCCAGGGCCATTTAGTTTCATGTGAAGAAGCATAGAATCAAACATTTTATTCAGAGCATGAAAGGGAAAAAACAAAATTGGGAACAAGACCAGATGGGGTTCTCAAAACAATCCAGTCTCCTTGAAGAATTGTGGTCAAAACAGGTGAGAGGCAGAGGGGGGCAGAATTCTATCCCTGAGTATCTGGTTTCTATAATGATCTTATTTTAAATTCTAGCTTCAATACTCCCAGTTCCCTAAGTTTAGTGGAAAGAGAGGCAGGAAACTGGGTTGTCTCCCTCTCCTTAGAAATTCCTCTTTTACAACTCAGACCTCTAATTTCCCATTATTTCATTTAGTAATACCACCCCTGGAATACCTTCTTTCCCCCAATCTGATCCAGTTCAATGAGAATTCATTAAGCACCTACTATGTGCATGGCATAGTGGATAGAAAATCAGTCAGGAAGACCTGGGTTCAAATCCTGCTTCTGACTCATACTAGCTGTGTGATGTTTTAGATGAGTCACTTAATCTCCCAGTGTCCCAGGTGGTGCTTTAAGGCTATAAATTACAAGAGGTCAGAAAAGATGTTGATCTACATCAGCAGAGAAAATTTCTTCATGGGAGTGAAATCACAGTCCAGTCCAAAATGCATATGGCAATGTACTATGTACCAGGGCTACAAAGACAAAAGTAAAAGATAAACTCAAAGAGTTTATATTCTACTGGAGGAATACAAAATAGCAACAGATAATTGTGTGGTACAGATAGGAACTAGACCTGTGATTTTATTTTTATAAGGAACTCCCAGATAAGAAAGTTTCTTCTACCAATGTTTTGTTGTTTTCCAGTCATGTTTGACTCTTTGTAACCCCATTTTAGGGTTTTGTTGTTTTTTTGGCTTTTTGTTGTTGTTGTTGTTTTCCAAAGATCATGGAATGGTTTTCCATTTCCTTCTCCAGCTCATTTTGCAGATAAGGAAACTGAGGCAAACAGGGTTAAATGACTTGCCCAAGGTCACACAGCTAATAAGTGTTTGAGACCAGATTTGAAGTTATAAAAATGAGTCTTCCAGATACCAAGCCCAGTGCTCTATCCACTGTGCCACCTAGCTGCCCTTCCTAACAGTGTAGGTTGGTCCTGCTCTGCCATTTATAGTCTCTCTGTTGCCTAGAACATTGAAAGGGTAAGTGACTTGCCCAAAGTTAGTTAGTATGTGTCAGAGGCAGGACCAGAACTCAGGTCTTCTTGACTCCAGGGTCAACCCTCTCTCTATCCACTGTTACAAAGGGATTCCTGTAGGAGACAGGGAGCTGAACTCTGAAGGAAGTTAAGAATTCCAAGAGATAAGAGTAACAAAGGAATGCATTCTAGGTAATCTCAAACAAACACATGCACACACAGGTACACACACACACGCGCACACACACACACACACACACAGGTACACACACACACACACACACACACACACACACACACACACACACACACACTACCATCTTCTTCCAAAGCTACTCAAGACTGACGTCCTCCAGAAAGTCTTGACCTTGCTTGACTCAGACAACTCCTTTATTCTCTGTCCATACAGTACTTAGTGTGCACTCTATTCATTTGAATTTGTTTATGCTTATTTGGTTTTTCCTTGGCATTGTCATTAGACTGTCTCTTCTCTCCCATATCTAATCTGTCACCAAAATTTATTGAGATTTCCTCTGTAAAATCACTGTAGTTCTCTCCTTCCCTTTCACTCTCCCCCTACCACCACTCCTCAGTTCATGCCCACGTAACCCACATCTGGATTATGGCAAATACCTTCTGAGAAGTCAACCTGTCTCTAGCCTTTCCTTCTTTCAGTTTGTTCTAACCCTTGGCAGATTAATCTTTCCAAAACCCAGCTTTTCTAATAACTTCCATCGTTACAACTCTGTGTTATCGTCATCATCATCATCATTATTTTTGCACATGAGGAAGCCAAGGTGAAGTGATTTGCCCAGGGTCACCTGACTGGTAAATGAGGGCAGACATTCAGGGCAGCTCTCCTGAGGTCAATATCAGTACTCTTTCTGTTATAGTACATTGCTCCTACTTAGAAACTGGCAGTGGCTCCCCATTGTCTTTCTAATCAAATCCAGACTCCTCATTCTGGTGTTACCTAATATGGGTTGCATCTTCTCTAGTCACCTTTATCTCCTGTTATATGATAACGCACATCATCCAAAGCAGACAGATCTCCTTGCCCTCTGTCATTCCCCATACACAAAGTCATCATTTTTCACTGGAATTCCTTCCTCTTGTCCCATTTTTCCATGTGGTCAAATCTTTCAAACTCTGTTTCAAGTTTCATCTTCTCCATAGAGCTCTCCCCAATACTGTTGGCACACGGAGGTCTTCCCCTCTTCCTGATCTTCTATAATATTTATTCTGAATACTTTTCATTTTAAAATTGGATGATAACCTTCCTTCTTTTCTTCCCTTCTTCTTTCATATGTATAAGCTGTGTTCCCACAATAAGAAAGTAAGGTTCTTAAGTGTAGTGAACCAGACCAGATTTCTTTTGTATCCATCAGAATGCCAGAAAGCATTGGGTACCAGGTACTCAACAAATTCTTGGTAAATTGAGCAGTAATTTCTTATGTGTGGATTTTTGTCCTTCCAACTACATTATAAACTCTTGGTGGACAAAGGTGATGTCTTCTATACTTTCTCTGACTCCAATTCATGACCATGATTTTCATAAATAATAATAATAATTCTTGATTGTTTAAAAACATACACAATGCCTAGTGTGGTGGCTTTTATTCAACCTATTACTTTGACTGATATCTTTCATTTTTGTTTTTGTAGCCCAGGTAGAGAGGAATGTTGTATAGTAGATAGGTAGTTGACCTTGGAGCCAAGAAGGATTGAGTTCAAGTCCTCAGGTACATACAGACTGTGTGACCTTGGGCTTTATCTTTAGGTGTTCTAGGTGACCCTATAAGACTACAAGTTGCAAAGCAAGTACTCACATTAATAGAGGGAGTTTCCTTATTTGGGTGTTCCTTAAAGCAATGAAATCAGAGGTCTAGTTCCATCCATGTCCTATCTCCAATTGATGCTTAATAAGAGATTGGATGGATTAAATTCACAAATTGGACAATGACTGGGAATACAGGTGTGGAGGAGATGATGGGGAGATATGCAGAAAACAGGAAGGAGCCAGTTCAATTTAACAAGCATTAGTTAATCCCTTACTACATGTCAGGTACTAGAGAAACAAAGATAAAAATAAGCCAGTTCCTTCTCTCAAGGTGCTTACATTAGGGAAAAGCAATATGTACATAGAGAAATAAATGTGAAATATACATTCAGAAAGTACAAAGTAATTTACAAAGAAGAGCACTTTCAACTTGTAGCTTCCTCAAATTAGCCATGACAGGTCTGTGTTACAGCTAGGAAATGGAACATTTTGAATTATACAAATACCCCCATTGAAGGTCATTAATGGTTCCATGAAAAGATGATGTTAAGGGAAACAATGTTACGGGAGGGGGAAGCGGTTGGTTCCCTTGGAACATTGTTTACACATGTGTAGCTAGCAATATGGGAACAGTAAAGAACATGACCAGCAGGAAAGTTGATACCAATTCTTACCTTAGGAAAGCAAACAGTGGGTCAGTTGGGCTTTGTGGCATCACAGTGAGGTTACTAATTAGCATTAATTAATTAGTATAGCATACTAATGATTATTAATAAACAACATGGATCAGGACAAAGTTGTGCTAGATATACCTGTCATCACAACTATTCCCCACTTGAGGTAGCCTGTATTAAACACTGAGTCAGAGCAGCCTCCCCTCCAGCCAAGCATAAAATTTATTTCTTAGGAATATGTAAAATTTCCTCACAGGAAATTGAAAGGTCAGGGAGTAGAGGTTTTGGGTTTTTGTACTTTTCCCCTGTTTCCCAGTTGAGTGACTTATCAAACTATATCATTTCAGATGAATTGCGCCCATCTACATTGAGCCTGTCTGTTTAGTAAGGGAAATTAAATTTCTCTCTAAGATCTCATCAAAACATATCTTATCAATTTCAGGGGGAGAGTTATAATAGAGTATAAACATGGCAGCATATTTCAAGCCTGCAGACCTCAGTACAATCACAGTCAGGGGTTGTATCCACTAGGTATCTGGAGACAGCCCTGAGACCTGATGCCATTAGGCCATTGACCTCAGCAGCAGAATCTCTGATTTTCTTGTCTTTCCTATGTTTGACTACCACCCTTGTCCCCTGAGTGACTATTCACCATACTGTGTGTGTTCCTCTTGGCAGGTACCACGACCAACAGGATGTAACTAGTAACTTTCTGGGTGCAATGTGGCTTATCTCCATCACATTCCTTTCCATTGGGTATGGGGACATGGTTCCTCACACATACTGTGGAAAAGGTGTCTGTCTTCTCACTGGCATCATGGTGAGTATTTATATATATAAATATAATTTTTTTTCCTTCCAACTTCTCTATCATTGAAACCCTATGAACTCACATTCCTTGTTCTGGCCACTACGTTTTTCACACTATTCTTCATGTTAAAAATTGATGGCGCTCTTCTTTGGCTGCATATGTCAGTCAACCAGTAAACATTTATTAAGCACCTACCACATGTCAGGTACCATATGAAGAATTGGGTATGAAAAGTCAGGATTTTTTACAGGTCATTTTTAGTTTCAGGCTTCTGGTCCAAAATCTCTGTCCTTCATGAAAGGAGTTTCCAAGTCCATTAAAAGGCCTAGGTCTTAAAGCCTAAAATGAAGCCTTGGACTTTTTACTTTGGTTACAGCTGGTCAAATGGAAGAAGCACTGATTGGAGTTAATGCCAGAAAACCTTGGTTTTGTGTCCTGGTTCTGCCATTTTTTACCCACTGGACACTGAGCTACTAACTCTTTGAGCCTCGGTGCTCTCATCTATAAAATGGGCAGACTGATATTTGTATGACCTACCTCACAGGGTTGTTGTGAGGATTTAAGTCAGAAGGGACATGAAGTGACTTGTAAAGCTTCTGTAGCTTTCAATAATGCTATAGAAAAGTCAGCCGTTGATATCGTTCTGTCCTCACGTTTTTAGTCAATTCAGTTCCATTCAACAAGCATTTATTGTATACCTACTGTGTGTTAGGCACTGGGGCTGCAAAGACAGAAATGAAACAGTCCCTGCCCTCGAGGAAGTAACATTCTACTAGGAAGAAATGGCAGGCATCTGATAAGTATATGTCAAATGTATACAGAGCAAATACAATTAAATTTCATTAGAGGGAGCGCAGTTACAAGTGGAAGGATCAGGAAAAGCTTCATGCAGAAGGTGCCAATAGAGCTGAGTTTTGAGGAAAGCTAGGCACGCTCTGGGATAGAGATGAGCAAAGAGGAGCATTCCAAGGAGCTCAGCAGGCCTCATGTGCAATAAGCAATGTGACTCCATTATTAGTGGACGTATGGCACTGATCCCTCGATATCTCCTTTCTCTGGCAGTGGGCAATGGGATGATTTAAGAGGACAGAACCCACTTCCTCACAGAACTTTAAGGCTAAGCAAATGCCAGCGATTATTCTTCAATGGTTTAATAGCAATCTTTCTTAGACATAAAGAGTTGGACCAACTGACCATGAATTTCCTTCCAATTCTCTGAATGCTTGTGTATCATCTTGGTAACTGAGAGGCAAATTCTCTCTCTGGGGTTTAAGTACATTCCTCACCAACTCCACTGCCCCTCCCCATTTTGCCATTAACCATTTTCAAGGCCTTGTCTCAGCTGACCTGAACTCAACCAGACTTTACCTGAATTCAGGGGAACACCGTTGTTGACTTCCCCAAAAGATTAACAGCCAGGTTCTAAAAGTAGGAGACATCTGTGCAGTCAACATTATTCATGTTGTTGGGTACCAGGCTGGTGACTGGTGTGAGACAAAAAGAGTAGGACATGATTCTGCTTTTTTCAAGAATAGATACCAGATGCTGAATAAAAGTTTGGGTGTCAAGCAGGTTTCAACACAAAAGTTAATAGCAAATGGCTTAGCACCAAGGCAGGGATAAATCATGGCTAAGTGTGAGCCTTAGGAGCAAACACCTCCAAGAGTTTAGGAGGAAACTGCACGGCACAGGTCCAACCTTCACCAACAAGTAGGGGGAAATTATTCTTAACCAAAGAATGCAAAATTGTATGGAATGATGAAGACTTTCCTGAGTCTCATCAAGCCATCCTCTGGAAGATTGGAATTTCTGCCACAGAAACATCATTTGGTCAATGTCAACCCACTCAATCAGTGACAGGCCCGGTGATTTGGCAGTCATCTGATTGATGCACCAAGCTGTCAACCTTGCTGTTATTTTTAAACACCAGCCATTCTCTCTCCCAGCACTGAAAGTCAACACATCCAGGAAACAACCCCTATACTGACCATTTCACGGGTTTCTTGACTATCTCTCATCTCCATGCTTCCTATCTGGAAAAGGTGAGTGGCATGGGCATGAATGGTTCCTTCCTGATGACCTTGGCTCTGCCCCTTCCTTGTCTTGTGACCTGAAGCAAATCAGTTAACCTGCCCAGTCCATTACTTCATTTGTTGGCTAGCTAGACAATGGCATCTTTGAAAGGTGATTCCATTTTCCTGGGGAACTGGTGGTAACAAAAGAAAAAAAAAGTATAGACAATAAAGGATCCACAGCCCCCTTCATTATTAAAAATTCAGGGTATCCCAAAAAAGTATAGACAAAGGAGCCACAGTCCCCCTTCATTATTAAAAATTCACAGTATCATATGTCTCTTTCTTTGAGCAAAACTCCTCTACTTAAATATGTGGATTTTTTTTTTTTTACAAAAGGGCTTTATTGTACTCATTGTCAATATTTCTCTCCTTTAATTTTTATATTTTTCAATCAGTAAGTATTTTTTTCTTCCTTTCAGCTCCCTCCCCCACTGGGAGAACCCCTCCCCCCCACCTAGTAACAAGTATGCATATCAAGTAAAAAAAATTCCTGCTTTGCTCATGTCCAAAAATGCCCGTCTCATTCTGCAGCTTCATTGTCAGTATTTTCATCCAAATGTAAATTAGCTGCCTCACTCTATAGTCTGCCACCATTGAGAAACCCTGGTGGTGTTTTTGTAACAAGAAACTTGCCTGTTCATGCGGAGTCATCCCTTTCAAGGGTTTAAGTCCCTCCTCCTCATGCTGCCCCGCCTCCCCAAACCTGCTAACACTATGTATATCTCCTGATTATTATTTCGAGTGTACTTACTAATGGTAGGCCTTACAGTTTGGTTACCATGGACACCATGAAGGCCAGGGCCAGGCCTACTCACAATCGAAGAGGAAGGATTTGTGTATGCATGCTGTAAATAGTCTTAATCATTGTTTTCTTTCTGCTATCTCAGTAGCAGTGCAATTATCAGCTATTAAGCAGGGGGTATAATTGTCTGAGCAACTTGATGTGACTGGCATAGAGTTGGTGGATTTGGAAGACTTCACCCTCTCCCCCTACACCCCCAAAGCAGATAGGTCAAAGTACAGTGTTGTTATTTTTTTCAATGGAGGAAATTTTATCACAGACATTCTGATGCACTGAGGCAGCTATATATAGTATTAATATACAATATATAATAACAAATATGTAATACATTTATTTTATACTTATAAAATATATAATAAATGTAATATATTTGTTTTATATTTATAAAATATATAATAAATGCATTACATTAATATGTGTCATGTCATATAGAGAGGCAGTTGGGTGATGCAGTGGATAGAGTGCTGGCCCTGGTGTCAGAAAGACCGAGTACAAGTCTGGCCTTAGATGCTATCTCTGTGACCCTGGGCAAGTCATGTTACTACTGTCTGCCTCAATTTCCTACTCTATAAGATGGGAATGATAATTGCACCTAATTCCCCCATCCCCTGGGGTTGTTATGAGAATAAATTAAGTAATTTTTGCAAAATGCTTTGCAAACCTTCTCACTATTACATTGAAGATCTAAAACAGAAAGGAGGCTGGGACTCTGGAGTGTTGTCTGTAAAGCTCCCTTTGGATTCTGAAGGCATGACATACAACCTGGCCATTCTAAGCCCGTTCCACTGTATCTTCATTACAGTGAGTCGGGCTCTCTGGGTCAGAATATATGGAGCATTAATGAGTTATGGGGGGCAGCTGGCAGAAACTGCTTTGTTAAAGCCTGTTAAAGACACTGAGGTCCAATAAAGGCTTCCTGAGATCAGTGTATTTATTTAGGCTTAAGGTGAGCCTCGGAGGAAGGGAATAATAAAGGGAATGACAAGGCAGAGTCACTTCTGCAGGGTGGTGGTAGGGAGGGGAGGTGGTGGTGGATAGGGAACAGAGAATTCAGCACGACATTTGGTGGGTTTCCATTTCAGAAGATCAACTTCTCTCCTGAAACACCCACACAGTTACCAAGGATCACTTAGTCTCAAACCAATTGATGTTATTCTAGTTGTTAAGAGGAATCTGCTGAAACCAAGGGATCCAGCTGTAAACTCTCCTGGCCCCTCTGTTACATTTGTCACTTTCATTTATGTGTTTTTTTTTCTGCTTCTTTACATAAGGACACATCATCCTTATCCCCTTGATGTTTTGGGTTTTTTTTTTTCATTTTTTTGGGTTTTGGCCCCTCCCCCAATTTTCTAAAGGTTTTCCAGCTGGGAAATGTTTCTTGGAAACCAGAAGCAGGAGAACAGGAATGGAGGAGTCCAGAGCCTCTGGCTTGTTTCCAAGCCCCATAAATC
The DNA here is from genome assembly GCA_028627135.1 of Pseudochirops cupreus. Classification (NCBI taxonomy): domain Eukaryota; kingdom Metazoa; phylum Chordata; class Mammalia; order Diprotodontia; family Pseudocheiridae; genus Pseudochirops; species Pseudochirops cupreus. The sequence goes on from CM053584.1 coordinate 131,257,428, forward strand.
AATTAGGTATTTTCACCCCATCTCAGGCCATTCTTTCCCCCATTGCTGGTCCCTGGGTTCATATTCTGCCTGTCATGTACCACCTGTCTTCCTAGGAAAAAGAGAAAAAAAAAACAACTCACAAGATCCACTTACCATTTCTTCTTGCTGAGAGAATGAGAATCAGAATAACTCTAAGTAAGACCTAGGGAATAGAGTTGGTGTCAACTCTGACTCAGTACTTGGCACATCCAAGGGTAAAAAGTCTGAGTCACAGATTTGCTCCGCATTCTGACCTCATGGTAGTCACATAAGCAGCTGCTCACCCTTTTCTGTCTTCTCCTTCACTGCTGTCTCCAACCTACTAGCCTGTCTCTAAATTCTCATGTTTATGCACAGTAAGCCTCTCTTGGGCCAAGATCAGCCATTTTGTGTTAATGTCCTGTTCCATCCCCTAAAACCGTGGCACCTCCACCCTCTTAACATTCATTCATCATTCATTGACTGCCTATAGAGTGTAAGGCACTAAGGGGAGGGCTACAATGATGAATAAGGCATGGGCCCTTCCCTGGAGGAGCTGAGAGTCTGTCAGGGAAGATAAAATATGGATGCCAATGACTATATGACAAAGATTACATGACATGGTGGAAAGCAGACTGGATTTGAAGTCATAGAATCCTAAGTCTAGACCAGGCAGGGACCTTAGAGGACATCTAGGCAATGCTTTTATTTTACAGATGAGGAAACTGAGGTGGGAGGGGTGGAAGTGACTTGCTCAAAGTCACACAGGCAGGATTTGAATCCCATTCCAGTGGTCTTCCCAACATACCCCACTACTTCTTGTCCAAAGACCTGTACTCAAATACCAGTTCTGCTCTTTATTCTCTATGTAACACTGGGCAAGTCACTTTACCTCTATAGATCCCAGTTTCCCCATCTGTGAAAAGGGTGGGGAGAGGTTAGACTTAGGACCTTTAAAGTTCCTTCCAGCCATATATCTACAAGTCATTTTGAATGTGTTGAATGGACCATAGGAGAGGTGCGGCTTAAGTGTTATGGGAGTAAAGAGGAGGGAGAGATTGCTAACCTCAAGGTGTGAGTCTGAAAGAGAGAAATTTTAGCAGGGGATTTCATGAAGAAGGCATTTGGGCTGGGCCTGTCAGGATGGGCAGGATTAAATGGAAGGAAATAGGGGAGGAGGACTTGCCAAAGGAAGGGATCAGCGTGAAAAAAATCAGGCATTGCTCAATGAAAGAGGAGGATCTAAAAAGCCCATCTCACAGTCCAATGCTCCCTTTCTCTAAATGTCCTGACGATCAACCATTAGTTTCTGGCTCAGACTATGGATGCCTTTTTTGTTTACTTGGGCATTTATTTATATGAGAGATGGCGTGTCCTGATGGGTAGCAAGCTGACCTCAAGTGAGAAACACCTGGGTCCAAGCCATGTCTCTGCCACATACATACTATCTGTGTGATTCTGGGGAAGCCGCTTCACCTCTCAGCGCTTCAGGCAGCTCCAGGAGATGGTATCAGTCAGTCGCAGTTGTTGTTGCTCAGTCATGTACAACTCTTCATGATCCCATTTGGGCTTTTCTTGGCAAAGATTTGCCATTTCCTTCTCCAACCCATTTTACAGATGAGGAAACTGAGGAGCAGGTGTTAATTGAGGGAGGAAATTCCTCACCACAAGTTCCCTACACAGATAAAGTTACAGATCTGGTGATAAAAGCGACAACACAACAACAATAACCTTGAATAGGAGGCTACATAGCAGAGGAACATCTATTTAAAAATAAATTTTGTTGATGTCTTTTGTTTCTTTATCACACGTATTTTCTAATGCATCCCTTCTTCCCTCTCTCAGAGAGCCAATACTTAGAAGAGAAGGGAAAAAAACCAGTTAATCAGAACTAACCAACCCATTTTTTAAAAGCCTGATTTTGTATGTAGTATTCAAATCAAATTAGATAATAATTATGAAGCACTTAGCACATAATAAGTGCTACATAAATGTTAGTTGTTATTATTATTCCACGCTTATGTTCTATGCCCTCCTATATCTGCAAGAAGTGGGGGAGGTGTCTTCTCACATCTCTTCTTTGGGCCCAGTCTTGGTCATTGTATTTCACAGCATTCAGTCTCAATTGTTTTGTTGTTCTTTCCATTTCTGTTGTTGTAGTCACTATGTGCATTGTTTTCTTGGCTTCACTTACTTCCTTCTGCATCATTTCATGTAAATCTTGCCAAGCTTCTCTGCATTCTTCATGTTTGTCTTTCCTTATAGCCTGGTAACGTTCCCTTATAGTTATGTAACACAGCTAGTTTAACCATTGCTCAGTTGATGAGACCCATCCCTTGAACAGCAGTATTTGTGTGGGGCAGCTAAGTGGCTGATGGGCATGGAGTCAGGAAGATTCATCTTCCTGAGTTCCATTCTGGCGGTAGATATTTACTAGATGTGTGATCCTGAGCAAGTCACTTAATCCTGTTTATTTCAATTTCCTCATCTGTCAAATGAGCTGGAGAAGAAAATGGCAAACCACTCTAGTATCTTTGCCAAGAAAACCCCAAATGGGGTCACGAAGAGTTGGACATGACTGAAAAATGACTGAACAACAATTTGTCTGGTGGTGCTGTATAACTACACATTACAGAACACCCCAGGCTCCAAAAAATTAAAGCAAAGGGTCACATAAAGGGAAATGGAGGGGTGAAGGGAGGCATGAGCTGACTGCAACATAAGCATCTGACCAGAAAAGGAAGGTAATTTCACTTATGTGGGATAATTAACATGTCCCATTGGGATCCACAGATCTAGATTCCTCCAGAAGAGCCCCCATTTTATTTTATGGTCCTTCCTAAGGAGGATTTACAGGAGGATATGGATGAGTCCCATAGAATGAGGGGTGGCTGGATTGTAAAGCATACTGTGGAGGGAGTCAAGGGAGCTAGCAGCCAGTGAAATATTGGAGTAGTAGGAGTTTGGTATGCACATTCATGGTTGCATGTGTGTGTATGTAGGGGCACACACATACATGTACACATACACCCTATGGTGAGAGTTGCACAGTATAAGCATTTCCCTTGATCACTCTTCAGAAGTCAGAAGGAAGGGGCTGGAACCTTGGTACACCATTTTCCAGAGGTTGTTGGCCCCCAATCTAGTCCTCAGGAGGCTGCCACTCTAGTCAAAAGAAACCTTTCTAAGAAACTAATCTTGGTTGCCTCCCTGACTTCATGTATATAACAGCTTCTATAAAGATGGAGATGAAGATGAAGCCTGAGATAAAGGAGGAAAAGAAACATTAAGCATCCATTGTTCTCCAGAATTTGAATTCAGGACTGACTTAAAACAGAACCTGAGGTAGTGGATATGATGCTGGACCTGAAGATGGGAAGAACTAGGTTCTAAGCCTGCCTTGCTGTTGTTATGTTTGTCCTTTGTTCTCAAAGAGGACCATGACATCAGGGAGATGATGACATGACTTGCAGTTGACTTTGATTCTAGTGAGGCAGGGCTGTGCAAGGTCACCAGCCTCACTTTCTCCTCCAGAGCCATCTAGGTCCAGTGTCCAGATATTGATCAGGATGAGTGGAGAGACACTTACCAGTTGTATGACCCTGAACCACCCATGTTCTCCCTCAGAGCCTCAGTTTCCCCATCTGTAAAATGAGAGGGGTTGAACTAGATGACCTGTAAACATTCTTCAAGCTCTAGAACTATGATCGTCTATTTAAATCAGAAGAAAGTGAGAAATGACAGCTTGTTCATCTACCTGCTTCCATGCCAAAAATTTTCCTAATTGTATAAGACAGATGGTCCTTCAATAAAAATGCTCTCATTTCCAATCAGAGGCTCCCTGCAGTTCAGCTGGATGGACTGTGAATCATGGTGAGTTTTTTGGTACAATCCATTAAGGAAATGGGGAAACATAACCTCACATATAGGTAATGAAATATCCTGATTAATTTTCAATAGATTGCCTACTAAGCACACAAGAGGCTTGGCTTTTTGTGTTCGTTTGTCGTTCAGTTATGTCTGACTCTTTGTGACCCTATTTGGATTTTCTTGGCAAAGATACTAGAGTGATTTGCTATTTCCTTCTCTAGCTCATTTTACAGATGAGAAAACTGAGGCCAAGAGGGTTAAGTGACTTGCCTAGGGTTACACATCTAGTAAGTGTCTGAGGCCAGATCTGAACTCAGGAAGATGAGCCTTCTGATTCCAAGCTCAGTGCTCTTTCCACTATGCCACCTCGCTGCCTCAACAAGAAGTGGGCCATAGTTTTATTCCAGCACTATTTACCTGTCTGAGACAGTTAGAATAGAAGCATTTTTTTTGAAGACAAAGATTTTTTTTATTATTGTCTTATTGTTTTATCTTTATCTTTTGTCTTTGCATCCCCAATACTTAAGGCAGTGCCATAAGTACAATAGACAATAAATGCTTGTTGAATTAAATTTAATTTAGGCATTGGTTTGCCTGTACACAGGGAATGAACAAAGATAAAATTTGTGGAGAGTTTCTCCAATCCCATATTTCTAATATTCTGTGATGCACTCGTATCTGTTGGACTTCTGGCAAAAGTTCTATTGTAACAAAATAAAGGAGAAGGGTCTTTCTGGTCTGGTTGAGAGGAAAGGTTGCCCAGGTATTTATTTTGGACTAGATTTTTCTGATGCTCTTATTGCTTTGCTTTTGAAAACCCACCTATCTAGTAATAACTACAAACTGGATTCTCCCATTGCCCAATTCCATTCAAAATTGGACACAAATTCCACATAGATGAAAAGAAGGCCCAACTACAAGAACAGAGGAGGAGAGGAGAGAAAGATAGTTCACACAGACCCTTCTCTTTTTCCTTCATTGTAATAGAAGTAGGTAGTTGACCAATCCTGAGAGAAATGCCAGAATCTTTTCAAGGGAGCATTTGTGAGATGAGAGGAAGTGTTGCCAGCTTCAGCTATGCCAAAAATGTACATAGGTTTTTTCTTTATAACTCTGTGGGAAAGGAGAGAAAGAGATGAAAAATTAGAGAGCTGGGAACAAAAATGGCTAAATGTTTTCCTCCCAACTGTTTGTTATCTGATATGCTGCAGCATCTTTAAAAAAAACCTTTCCAGCCTCTTACAAATAAGTGAATTTTAAAATACCAACAGATTTAATGAACCAGAAATGTTATGGGTCAGTTACCTATGTGAAGAGGCATGTCTCCTGCTCAAATTCTTGGACACAGATGACACAGCAACTAACATCATTTGATAACTAGTGAATCAAACCCTTAGTTTCCATAAACCTGTAGAACTGGGTCAGAGAGTAAAAGGATCAGTCAGTCTCTAGGAGGTTGGACATGGCCCCTGTCAGACTAACAAAGCAAAGAATGAGATCAGCTGCCCTGTGAGCTCTGTCAGAGTATTGATCAAGTGACCAAAAATGAAAATTGAGAAAAGTGAATCTATCCATTTCACTAATGCTGACAGAAAGCCCAAAATAGGACCTTCCATGTCAAAAATAAATAAATAAAGCAAAGAAGATAAACTGAAACCAATAAGTAAAATGTTATAACATGTCTACCTTGTTCTACCTAATCTCTCAAACAGTTATTGACTCAGATGACTGGAAGGAAATTGAAGGGTCAAGGAAATCAATTCTATCACTTATTTCCTGTGAAATGTTGGCCCTTTTACTTGCTTTCTCTGCACTTTCAGTAGAATGCTTAGCTTCAGTAGAATGCCTACTGTAATTAAGGAGGATGCCACTATTTTGGAAGATTTGAATACTGCCATCAGTTTGGGGTACCATATTTTTATTAGAAAGAACAGTGACAAATTGGGATGATTCCAAAAGAGGGCAAAGGGGATTGGAAGTTATATCATAAGAGGACTACTAGAAGGAAATAAAATGATTTAGCCTGGAGCAGAGAAGACTTATTAGGAACATTCTGTCTTAAGTCTAATTCAATTCAACAAGTATTTATTAGCTATCTATTCTGTAGCAATCACTGGGAGTTTCAGGGAGAGGGATTACAAATACAAAAATGTAGTTATCCCTGCCCACATATATATATGTACATACACATACATATATGCGTGTATATGTATATGCTTACACACCTATATGTATGTGTGTGTATGTTAGGGGAAAGGAAGAATATATACAGACTATTTATTTACAGATTTAGATAATGTCATATATTTTAATTATTTTAATAATACATTTAAATATTTGTATAAACATTAAAATATGTTTTAAAATCTATCATAAAATCTATTTTATATATTTATATAATATAATATAGAATATACGTTATATTATAGACATATTTATGTAACATAAGTACAAGTAAATTCAAGTATTTGGAGATCTGTCCTATGGAAGAGGAATTAGACTTCTCTGTCCAAAGAGCAATGGGTAGGAGTTACAGAAAGATAGAAATTCTCTAATTGATTAGGGCTTATTGGATTACTAGATTGGATGAGCATAGGCTCATTGATCTAAAGGTAGAAGGGACCTCAAAGGCCATCTGTTCCAACTTCTTCATTTTATGGATGAGGAAATTGAGGCTCAGGGAGGTTAAGTTTCTTGCCCATGGTCATACAAGACAGCAAATTATCAGAAGTTGGATTTGGTCCTCTGACTCCAGAGATAGTAAGCATATTATTGCACCACCTGGCTTCCTGATTCAAACTGTCCCTAAATAGGACAAGGGACCTCTGAAGGACTACTTTGTGAAGGATGTTGCAGAGGGAACTCCTGTTCAGACACCAGTTGGATTGGAGGGTCCCTTAAGATCCCTTCCAGCTCTGAGATTCTGGAATTCTGTATATGTCGTGAGGGTTTATGAATGGATCCTTAGGTTAAAGTGTTCTGTCTTGGTGGGTTGTTTTTTTTTTTTTAATGGATATACACTGCATGATGATTAAGTGCATGAAAGCCACAATGAAGTCAGAAAAGACACTGCTCTTGACAGTTTGACATCAGCAGACATGGCATCAGAGGTCTCCTCCAAGAAACACCGATTTTTCAAGACAGTCTACTCTTCTAACTTCATTGGACTTTTAAAAAAATCTTTTGATATTATGCAAGTCAACTCTCAGCCATCTAATGAAGTACCTACTTCATAAATTATCCAAGTGTTCCTTCCATCCCTGGGCTGTTCAGGGAGAATGTGTGTGTTTCTGTGCATGGGTTTGATGAGGCATGTGTTTTCCCCTGCATTCCCAAGCTGGAGAGATAAAGGTGGCAATTGGATCAGTGGCCATTCTGGATATTTCATGCCTTTTCTCCCTTCTGTTCATGACTGAACAATTGAGCATTTTTATACAGTCTCTGTCTCTCAGGTTGCTTAAAGCACTTCATACATTTTTAAGCCCTGTCCTGGAGGGAGATGAGATTATCACACATCTTTGGGGATGGAGGAGAGGGACCAAGAACCAGAGGCTGAGAGCCCTGTTCAGTGATTTGGGTTCAACAGTCTCCAACCACAAAGCAAGGACTTTGTAACTCTTCCACAATAAGAGAGTATTCTTTTTCCTTCTATAGTTGGCAGCTAGCCTGCTTTGAATCAAGCTGGTGGCTGGTTCTGAGGATGGTACAGTGGGGATATAGAACCTTTTCAACATTTTAGGGTGAACTTTGCTTCTTAATCAGCATGTTCTTTTCTTTGCTCTTCTTACTGTTCCCATCTCAGGGTGCTGGCTGTACTGCACTGGTGGTAGCTGTGGTTGCCAGAAAGTTGGAACTCACCAAAGCCGAGAAGCATGTTCACAACTTCATGATGGACACTCAGCTCACAAAACGGGTAAAACGTCCTTTATTCACCTCTGAAATGGGGGGAAATTAAAACCACTGAGGAGCAATGCCCCCCTGCTCCAATTTCCCCAAGTCATATCTCAGGCAGACCCATTCTGGCAATGTGCCTTCAAATGAAATCCAGCTTCAATGGGCCTCCCCTTCCTGTCCCCTTTAAAATGAAAAACTTTAATGCTTCAAGGATTTTTATCCTTTAATTTCTGCAGCACAGATCATGATCCCTCTCATTCTTTGTGGACATACCTTTAAGGATTTGTTATGATAGAAAAATATGTCACCTTATGGCCAGAAGGACAGTAATACAATTCATTACTCAATCAATCAATCTACAAGCAATTATTAGGCACTTAACTATGTGCCATACTTTGTGCTAAGCACTAGGGCTACAAAGTGAAATGCAGGTCTCAGAATTAAGGGCAGAGGGTTAATACTGCTGTCTTTTGTCAAGTTACAATGCCTCTCCTAGGACACCAAATAATTTTCCTGAAAATTAAATACATAAGCTATAATGGTGGGGTAGACATGTAATAAGGGTTAATAATATAATGGCTGCTATTTAGATACTGCTTTAAGGTTTGTAAAACACTTTACAAATATTGTTTCATTTGATCATCACAATAACTCTAGTCTCTGATAGGTGCTGTTATTATTTTATAAGTGCCTTCCTCTAGCCCTGGTAGGCTGGGACTACTGTCCCAAGGACAGAGATGTGATGTCTACTACTACTAACAGCTAGCATTTATATAACATTAAAAAGTTTGCAAAGCACTTTACAGATGTTAACTTATTTATCTTTGCAACAATTCTGGGTTGGTGCTATTTTTAACTCCATTTTACAGATGAAGAAACTGAGGCTGAGAGAGGTTAAGTGACTTGCCCAGGGTACCAGTAGGTGTTTGAGGCAGGATTCAAACTTCCTGACTCTAAGTCTAGAGCTCTATTCAGTCTGGCACTTCACTGCTCTGCAGATAAGGAAACAGTCCCAGAGAAAGGAAAAGACCAGCCTCATGCCCTTGCCGCTACCCCTTGTTCCTCATTAGGAAGCATAGCAAAGACTCTTTAAAATGTTACTGCAAATGTGCCTGATGCCTGTCTTCAAATAAGACTCATTAAGAGGCACAATTCCAGAAATACCCAAAATTCAAAACGATGGCTCATCAAAGCAACATCATCCAATTTTTTCCCCTTTTGGTTTTTTTTCCTAGTAATGGCTCTCCCTTGTACCTTTGTCAAAGTGGTTAAGTAGGATGACAAAACTGAAATTCTCATCTCCAAGTGAGCCAGCAGATCATTTAGCCACTGAAAGTGAAGCTCAACTCCAGCCCAAAATTGTCAAAAAAGAAAATGCTCATTTACAACAGACAGAAATTAGTCTACCAGGATGACAACAGGCCAAATGATCAAGTCAGGGATTGTTTATTTAATGACAGTTTTTATGACAAATTCTTTAGCACTGCTGTCTGAATGAAGGTCATGAATATGATTTCCTACTAGCTTGTCCTATCCCTGCAGAATGAACCCCCTTTTGAATTCAGTAGCTACCAGTCTTCCTCATTTGTTAGAGAGGGGGATTTATTCCTCAGCAGAATTTTTATTTAGTACTCTGAGAGGGAAATGAGAAAGCCAATGATTCATGTTACAGAGCAGTGGGAAAATGTGTTACAAACTGGGAAAGAGAGGGGAAAGGGGGGGGGAGGGGGTAGAAAGGGAAATGGGGGAAGAAGTGAGAGGGGAAAGGGGGAAAGATAGGGAAAAAGAGAAGTGGAGGAGTCAAGGGAGGTAGGAGAGAAGGAAAGAGAGAGAAAAGAAGAAAAGGGAAAGGGAGAGAGAAAGAAAGGGAAAGGAGAGAGGGAAAGAGGGAGAGGGAGAAAGGGAAATGGGAGAAGTAGAGAGGGAGAAAAGGGGAGAGTGGCAGAAAGGATGAGAGAACAAGAAAGGGGAAAAGGAGATAAGCTTCCCAAGGCCTCTCCGATTTCTACAAAACAGTTTCTCAAGAGAATTTCTTATGGTGTTTGACTGCTTTGTTTTTAATTGTGTATATTGAGCTTTATAGAGCCGACATAGAGGTTAAAAGGGAAAGGTACAGAGCAATATTTTTATTCTGTTGATATAGCAACTGCTGTACATACCATGTCATGGTTGTGGGTTAGCTGTTGTTCAGTTCAGCAAAAGGAAATATTTTATGTGCGTAAGTGGTTGTGTCCTTCATAGAAGGCTTACAAAGGCTATAACTATCTCTAAGGACTGTTGAATGTTTGAGTACAGAATCACACTACCTTTCCTCTTCCCCTCAGTCTTCTATTCCACATGAATAAGCCACACTCAGTAATTAAGGGAATCTGGGAAGATTATTTGTACTCAAATGGAAATACGCCTGCATCTATTATCCTGTAAAGTCCTTGGGCAAATCACTTTACTTCTCTGGGTCTCTGACTTTTTCTGCAGGGGTGGAGGGTGGAGGAGATTTTGCCTCCAAACCTTCTCAAAAATAGCTTTTTAAAATTCCCTAAACTGAGAGTACCATACCAAGAGAAGGACCTCAGGAAATTGAGTGAATAGCATTTTTTAAAATTTATTTACTTTTAAACTAAGGACACACTTGATATTTCCTCTTATTTCATGATCAGCCCTCCCTCAGTGAAGCAGACACCAGACTCATAGAAAATGAAGTCAATTTCAGCTCCTTTGTAATCTAGAAATCTCAGTGTGTGCAGAGGAGCCAGTTATGAAAATTAAACAAATCTTCTGGAACATAATTATAAAAGGTTATGAAGTTCTGGTTAATTTTTGAGCTTTTAAAATAACTCCCTAATATCCTCCTTCAGATCCAGTTACCTTCAGAAAGACAAGAATAAAACTCAAATCAGTCAATATTTATTGAGGTCCTTCTATGTGCAAGGTGCCTTGTGTAATCAAAGACCAGCCCCTATGGGGGCTCCTAAAGTTGATGCCATAATCATAGGATCATAGATTTTTTTTAAGCGTCAAAGATTTAGAGCTGAAACTTTAGAGATCATATAGCCCAATTCTCTCATTTTACAGATGAGGAAACTGAGAGCCAAGGAGATTGTAACTTGTCCAAGGTCATACAATAAGTGGCAAAGCTAACATTTTTTCTTCCAAAGAACTACATAGTAGAACAGTTCAATAGGTAGAAGCTTTCCAAATCAGGAAGCACTGGGACTTGAGAAACCTCTTTTACATCACCTTAACTGAAAGAAAACCAAATTGTTATTCTTGGCCTGCTGCTATTTGAGTTCAGTTTGACCTATTCACAAATGAAGCCCACCTTTCTTTTTCAGAATTAATTCCTTAGTCCATTTCCCATTGAATTCAGTTCTTTCCTAGTTTCTTTAAACTGCCCTTTGGGTCTAGATGGAATAATTCACAGATCAAAGAAACTTCCAAAGTTTGGCATGTGGTATATTCATAAAATCTCAGCAGATTCGAGAGAGAGAAAGGGAGAGAGGCGAGGGGAAAGAGGGACAGAGGTGGAGAGAGGGGTGGGAGGAGAGAGACTTGCCTCAGGTTCCTCATCTGTAAGAGGAGAAAAATAACAGCACCTACTTTGTGGGGCTGTTGTGAAGATCAAAAAGAAGGAATCCTTGTAACATGTTTTGTAGACTTTATAGTATATATAAATGCTATATAAATGCTAGTTGTCATAACTGAGGCAGCCGGTGGTACAGTAGATAGCACTGAGCCTGGAATCAGGAAATTCTGAGTTAAAGTCCAGCTTCAGACCCTTAGTAGGGTTGTTGTGGAATCAATTGAAATAATGCATATAATATAATAAGCATTATATAAATATTTATTCCTTTTCCTCATAATGAGTGTTAGGAATACTACTACCTTTATTTATTAGCAGGAGGAAAATGAATAAGAATAAAACCACAAGGCAGCTAGATTGCACAACTAGGTTGAACTTGAGTTCAAATGTGGCCACTTACTAACTGTATAACCATGGGCAAGTCACTTAACCCCAATTGCCTCAAAAAAAAAAAGAATAAAGTCATAAATGGAGTGGGGTCATCAAGCTTTGCCCCATAGCACTGATATGGGGTGGGGTTAGAGCTAGGGCTTTCATCTCTGGGCTTCACAATAATAATAGCTATCATTCATGTAGCGCTATAAGGTTCACAAAACCCTCCCCATCTGTTGTCTCATTTGATCCTCACAACATCCCTGCGAGGTAGTATTTATTATTTTGCAGATGAGGAAACTGAGTTTGAGAGAAGGCAAGTTGCTTGCCCAGGGTCGCCCACCTAGTAAGCGGGTAGGGCAAGGTTTTTGAAGAACTCAGTTCTTTCTGACTCCAGCTCTAAGTACTCTATCCACTACCCCACCTGGCTTCTAGTGGCACAACTGCTCCTTCTTGGAGACTCTCAGGGCTGCCTTCCTCCTCTCTCCCTGTCTCCCTGCTGAGGTTGTAGGATTGTGGACTATCAGCAATACCACAAGGCACAGGTCAAATTCTTAGAGGAAATGTGCTACCTGCCTCTTCTCTCCTGGTAGGTGGCACAGTGGATAGAACACAGGGCTCATCTTCTTGAATTCAAATATGGCCTCAAACACTTACTGACTGTGTGACCTTGGGCAAGTCATTTCCCCTTGTTTGCCTCAGTTTCCTCATTGACAAATGAGCTGGAGAAGGAAATGGCAAACCACTCCACTATATCTACCAAGAAAACCCAAAATAGGGTCGAGAATTGGACGTGACTAAACAATTCTCCTGGAGCAACTGTACGTGAGATACATTGTCCTCTTGACCATTTTTAGGGGTGTAACAGTAATCAATTTAGCAGATACTTAGCCCTTGGTAACTTAGTACCCTTAGCCCTAAGTTACCAAGGGCTAAGTATCTGCTAAATTGGTTACTGTTACAAGGGGAATCATGAAATATTAGAAATAATAACAGAATAACAACTCATGTATATATTAAATCATGTGGAAGGTGGTGCCAATATTATTATTTGCATTTTATAGATATGGAAGCCAGTCACAGTGCTGAGACTGACTTGCTGAAAGTTGGGGGTAGGATTTGAATTCAAGTCTTCAGAATCTATGTTAGTGTTTTTTTTCTGATGAAGTGTCTCTATGTATATAAGGATGTGAAATAAGAAACAAAAGGAAAGTTTACAAGGTTATAGAGAACTTTTGCTAGAGGTTTATAGAGATCAGTACTAGTAGGGTAACTGGAACTAGGACTCATTTCTTAGATAAGGAAACAGTTTAATGTAATATACTCTAAATATGGAGTCAGAAAATATGGGGTGAATCTTGGCTCTGATATTTGGTAACTGTGTGACTTTATGTAAATAATTTCAACTCTCTGAGACTCGGTTTCTTCACCTGTAAAATGGGAGTAATGATATTTGCAGTATCAACCTCTCAGTGTATGAGGGTGGGGTGGGAAGAGCAGTGATTTTTTTTAAGCTTTAAGACATTATAGAGCCAAAACTAAAGTGAAACATTTGGGGTTTGGGCATATCCAGGGTGCCCAAATTGAGACTGTCTCTACAGTAACATCTGGAGGTAGGCTTCCTCTCCTTGGTAGCTGCACACATCCACGGCACCTTCTCAACATCAGTCAACCCTTTCAGCATCATAGAAACCCTGGGCAGTGGTCTACTTTCTTCCCCTATGGTCCACACACTTAGGTGAGATTCCCCACTCTAGCTCCCCTCCTTAGCCCAGGCACAAAAATTCCTGGTTATAGCTCTAGCAATAGAAATTTATTTTTATTTGTCCCTTCTCCTGGAATGAGTAAGCCCTTTCTTTCAGATTCTTTCTTTTCTTTAATCATCCCTCTCTAAGGTTTATAATTTTCTTGGGTTTGTTTTTTTTTTATCTCTCATGGAATTCTCCCAGAAGTCAACTCTCCCCTGGGAGACTCTAAATCCCCTTTGGGGGGTTTGCCTCTTCTCCCCAACCCCAACATTCCAGTTCTTTGAGTGGGATGATAGGTGGTAATTGGACCTCTTTGGCTCAGGAAGAGTTCATTCAGAGGGACCTCTAGACTGGCAGGCACCATGTTAAGCCTTCCTCCTGACTCAGGCACCAAACTCTTGCTTCACTTCTCTACCGGGTAAGTAAGTCCTATATGGACTGCTTATATATTCTTCAGCTCAATTAAGCAAATTCTAATTAACCACCTGCTATGTGCAGGGCGAGGAAGCTAGGTGATGCAGTGGATAGAGCAATGGGTCTGGTGTCAGGAAGACCTGAATTCTAATCTGGTTTCAGACAGCTGTATAACCCTGGACAAGTCACTTAACCTGTTTTCCTCAGTTTACTCATTTGTAAAATGACCTAGAGAAGGAAATGGTGAACCATTCCAGTATCTCTGCCATGAAAACCCCAAATGGGGTCACAAATAGTCAGACGTGACTAAAACAACTGAACAAGAACAACAAATGTGCAGGGCCCTGTGCCCATAATAAGTTCAGCATTCCTACAGCTCTCTTGGGGTAGTAGAAAGAGAACTAGATCAAAGTGTCAAAGTCCAGAATTCCTAGATCTTCCTAACTCCATGACAAGCCCTATATCCATTACACCATGCTGCCTCCAAAGTCACTTTGCCTACCTAGGCCTCAGTTTCCTTCCCTGTAAAATGAGAGGTCTCTAAGAGCCATCCCAGCTCTAAGTCCAGCGTCCCTGAGTACCCCATCCCTTTCCTCCCTCTGCATCCTCCACCCATCGAGAGAATCCCTTCCCACAGCAGGATTCCACTGGGGCTTAAGCAAAATTGCCACATAATAGAAATGCTAATAATGGCCTCACTCTGGGTTCCACCAGCAGGACTCCCAGGAAGTGCTCTTCAAAGGCCTTTCACAGATGTTGGAGGGAATGAGCCACTCAGCCACAGGGTCTAACATCCTCCTTCATTTCCCCACCAAAATTTATAGGTGCTGTGTAATGACAGAATGGCTCATTCTAATTTCATGCAAGCTACCAGGCACAGGTTTCACGAGAACCAAGCAAGAAACCCATGTGATACAGGAGAGATTTTTATTGTTCTTGTTAATAATAGCTCACATCTGTGGAAGCTTTCAAGCTGACAGAGCACTTTCTCCACAACAACAGTAAGCTATTATTATGATTTTACAGGTGAGGAAACTGAGGCCCAGTAATGTTGTGGCTTGCCCAAGATTACACAGCTAGTAACCCTTAATGGGACTCACATCTGCTGCTTCTGCTTTCTCTTTCTAACACATGGAAATGCAGAATCTCACAGTCAGAAGGAGGAACGTCAGAAATCATCTGATCCAACTCACAGCCAACAAGTGGTCATCCAGCCTCTCCTAGGGGCTGTCAGTGCCACTAACCTCCAGAGGCAGTCTATTCTACTCCTGAACAGTTCTTAGTTGGCCGATTTTGCTTTCATCAAGCCTATACACCCTGCCCTCCCTATCCCCCATGTTTCCCCCATTCTGCCCTCAGGAGGCAGACGGAACAAATTTAATTCTTCTTCCAGTTCACAGCCTTTCAAGGCTCTTCCTATGTCCTTAATTACTCTTTTTAGCCATTTGATGATTACAAAGTTTCCTTTCTTCAGCTTTCTTCTAAATGACTTGGTAAGGTTATAACAACAATCATTGATTTATATGACAATTAGTAGTAATAGTAGTAGCAGCAGCAGCAGCAGCAGCAGCAGTAATAGTAGTAGTAATAGTAATAGTAGGAGTAGCAGTAGTAGTAGTAGTACTAGTACTAGTAGTAGTAATAGCAGTAGTAGCAGTAGTAGTAGTAGTAGTAGTAGTAGTAGTAGTAGCAATAGTGTAGTAGCAATAGTAGTAGTAGCCGTAGTAGTAATAGCAGTAGTAGCAGTAGCAGTAGTACTACTACTACTACTAGTAATAGCAGTAGTAGCAGTAGTAGCAGTAGTAGTACTAGTTGTAGTAATAGCAGTAGTAGCAGTAGTAGCAGTAGTAGTAGTAGTACTAGTACTAGTAGTAGTAATAGCAGTAGCAGTAGTAGTAGTAGTAGTAGTAGTAGCAATAGTGTAGTAGCAATAGTAGTAGTAGCAGTAGTAGTAATAGCAGTAGTAGCAGTAGCAGTAGTACTACTACTACTACTAGTAATAGCAGTAGTAGCAGTAGTAGTACTAGTTGTAGTAATAGCAGTAGTAGCAGTAGTAGTAGTAGTAGCAATAGTGTAGTAGTAATAGTAGTAGTAG
>CM053584.1:131273900-131392861 GCA_028627135.1 Pseudochirops cupreus
AATAGCAGTAGTAGCAGTAGTAGTACTAGTTGTAGTAATAGCAGTAGTAGCAGTAGTAGCAGTAGTAGTAGTAGTAGCAATAGTGTAGTAGTAATAGTAGTAGTAGCAGTAGTAGTAATAGCAGTAGTAGCAGTAGTAGTAGTACTACTACTAGTAGTAGTAATAGCAGTAGTAGTAGTAATAGTAGTAGTAGTACTAGTTGTAGTAATAGCAGTAGTAGCAGTAGCAGTAGTAGTAGTAGTAGTAGTAGTAGTAGTAGTAGTAGTAGTAGTAGTAGTAGTAATGATATTACCATTTAAGAAAAAAGACACAAAAGAGTGATGGATTTGGAGCCAGACAGCTAAGCTACCTATGCCATCTACTACCTTTGTGACTTTGGGCAAGTCAGTTATCTCTCTATGTGGACCTGAGCTTCCTCACTACAAAATGGAAAGGTTGGACCAGATAATATCTGAGGTCCCTTTCAGAAACCAGAATCCTATATAGTTTCTTGAAGTTTGCAGAGCACTTAAGATAATTTATTTTTTGAGGTTGTAATCATAATAATAATAATAATAGTTAATATCTTAGGAAGAAAGAGAGAGAGAAAGGAAGGAAGGAAGGAAGGAAGGGAAGGAGGGAGGGAGGAAGGAAGAAAGGAAGGAAGGACTGAACAACAAAATCAGATATTACTATTGAGCATATAAATCAGGATTTGACAAGACCATAAGATCACTGTTCTTTCCCCTGTCCCACACATGTTTCTTTGGGGAAAGAAATAAAAATACATCTTCATGTAAATATTTTGGAATCAGAAAAATTCTAAACTTAACATTGGAGGCTTCTTTTGTTGTTTAAGATTCATTTTCCATACAGATACTTACAGGATCATGCTCAGCTGTTTCTCTCTCAACAGGGTGTGTGTGTGTGTGTGTGTGTGTGTGTGTGTGTGTGTGTGTGTGTGTGTGTGTGTATGTTTGTGTGTTAGGGAGGGTGGTGTCAGAAGTCCTGGGTTCAGTCTCATCTCTCCCTCTCTGGCCATGTGCCCTTGAGCACTTCTCTCTGGGCCTCAGCTCCCTCATCTGTAAAATGGGTAGGTTGGTGGGTTGTACCAGATGACCTCTATAGTCCTTTCAACTCTAACACTTTGTGATTCTATGAGAGGGCCCTTACTTGTTTGTGGGTTAAACCATGAGGGCTTGAGCATTTTGATTGTCCTTCCTCTGAACTGAAGAGGATGGAATTGGTGGAAGGATTACTTCTTGTTGTAGTTGTTCCTTCATTTCAGTCATGTCTGGCCCTTCATGATCCCATGTGGGGTTTTCTTGGCAAAGATACTGGAGTGGTTTGCCATTTCCTTTTCTAGCTCATTTGACAGATGAGGAAACTGAGGCAAAGAGGGTTAAGTGACTTGCTCAGGGTCATTCAGATAGTATGTATCTGAGGCCAGATTTGAACTCAAGTCTGCCTGACTCCAGGCCTGGCTCTCTATCCACTGCAAGAGCACTAGTCAAAAGGCCATGGAGTCCTAGAGTTTGGCAACCCTGTCTTCCTTCTCTTCATTCCCTTCTCTGGACTCTGCATCCATATTCATCCTTCCAGCCACGTCTTCTGGCTCTGGGTTCCATAGGGGGCCCAAATCCATTTTGGAAATGGGAAATGCTATTTCTAAAAGCATGCCTCAAACCCAGGCTTTGATGGAGTCTCCCAACCATCGTGAGAATAGAAGGCTTTCATTCAAAGAAGAGGAAACCTCACTTCTCCCCTCAGCCTGAAGAAGGACTCCACTGACTGATGTGGAGAGAGGCTTCTCTCACATCCACTGCTGGACTGGAAAAGCTCTCTGCAGTTAAAAGCCTACTTCTTCTTCTCTCGTAGATATCGATCCACTTAGCTTTGTGCTAGGCCATTTGCTGGCAATTAATTTCCAAGACAGCAACTGGCACTTTCCTCTAACATTACACTGTCTTAAACATATTTGCACACATTCTGCTTACATCCAAACCCATAAAAAAGATGTGAATGCCTCTAATGAGGGCTCTGCAGTGCTGTGATTTCCACACAGGGCACCCGTCACCAAATGTTGGCCAATTCACCCTCTTCTCTCAATCTGCCTAGGATAGCCTGTGATCGCCAAAGAGCACTCGGGCCCCTTCCAGCTGGACAGCACTTCCAAAATACTCATTACTAGGATTTTTGTAGAAATTGGCAGAGTGCATGGAGCCCCCTATCATTGTTCTTGGCCTCAGACTCCAGTCCTGCCTTTGCAGCTTCCCCTCTCTGGACTTGGGTTTTTAGGCATTCAGGAACCAATGGCAGCCACCCTCTGGCTTGTGGGTCTCTTCCTTCCCCCTCTTTCCTAGATCTCAGGTCTGGTAGGGAATGGCCTCACTGCTGGAGTTTCCTGGATGCTCCATGGCATGTGTGAAGAGGGCTCGACTTGAATTGCAAAGTGCCAGATTTGAATTATGGCCTCAGGAAAGACAAATCATGTCTCTGAACTTCTGCTTGCTCATCTGTAAAATGAAGACCACGACAATAGTGCTAAAGTTAATAAGTGTGAGAACAACCACATATAACAGTTTAAAGTCTCCAAGTCATTTTCCATACATGATGTCATTTGAGCACCATACCAACCCTGTGAGATAGGTACTAGATGTATTGTTGCCCTCCTTTCCTCATGAGGAAACTGAGTCTTAGAGAAGTTAACTGACTGGCCTATGATCACAAAGCTAATGAAAGTTAAAGACAGGATTAGAACTCAGGTCTTCCTAACTCCAATCCAGCAGGCTATCCAGGCATGCATAGTTGGCATACTTATCAGATTCACAAATGATATCAAACTGGGAGGGATGGGTAAGGGAAAGAAGAAAGGGGGAAGGAATAAGCATTTATATAGGACCAGCCACAGGCCAAGAACTGTACTAAGGACTTTCCAAATATTATTTTATTTGATTCTCAAAACAATCCTGGGTGGTAAGTGCTGCTATTGTTCCCATTTCACAGTTGAAGAAACTGAAGCAAACGGAGGCAAAGTGACTTGTTCTGGGTCACACCACTAATAAATGTCTGAATTTGGATTTGAACTCAGGTCTTACTGATTCTGACTCTGGCATTCTAGCTACTGTACCAACCACCTGCCTCTGACTAATACACTAGATGACAGTCAGGATCCCCAAAGGTCTTACCAGGCTAGAGCAATGGGTTAAATTGACTGGGATAAAATTCAGTAGGGATAAATATGAAGGCTTCTCTCTGGATTAGAAAAATCAATCTATCAGTTTCACAAGTCTAACCCAAAGGATGAGTTTGGATAGCCATTTGTCTGAAAAAGATCTGGGGATTTCAGTGGACTGAAAACTGATTATGAGTTGGCAGAGTGTTGTGGCAGCCAATTAATGCAATCCTGAGCTTCACTGAGGGGCATAACTTCCCCACAGGAGGAGGTAAGTACAGGTCCCTCTGTCTTCTATCTGGCTGGAACATATTTGGAGTATTATAATCAATTCTAACACTGGGAGCTACAGTTCAGGAAGGAAGAAACTTGATAAACCACGGAGTGTACATAGGAGGGCAACCAGGTTGTTAAATAAAATAACATAAATGAGAATCAGTAATATAGGCACCTGCAAAAACCTTGATCCAATTCCTTCATTTTATAGATAAAGAAAATGAAGCCCAAAGAATATGACCCAAAGGATTGTATAACCTAGAAAAAGAGAAGACTCCAGGGGTCACAGTGGAGATATGACGGCAGTCTCCCAGTAGTAGGACTGTCATGTGGAAAAGGGATGAGACTTCTTTTTTGTTTGGTTGGTTCCAGAGGCCAGACCCAAGAGCAATGGGTAGAGTCTGCAAAGGAGGCAGATTTAGGCTCAATGGAAAGAAAAGCTTGCTGATAATTAGAGTTGTCCAGACATAAAATGAATGAGTTGCCTTTGGAGGTGATGGGATCCTAACTCTTACTGGAGGTCTTCAAGCCAAGGCTGGATGACCTGTTAGATATTTTATAATGGGGACTTCTATCAAATATGGGTTGCATTGGATGTCTGCTGAGGTCCTTGCCAAGTCTGACATTGCATGATTCTGTATAATTCTAATAATAATTCTACTACCTACATATAGGTCTGTGGCAGGGAGACTAGTTTGTCAATCATATGATTTAGCATTCAGACAGACCATAGATATCAACTGGTGCAACTCTTTCATTTTATAAATGGTAGATTGGAGCTCAGATATATTCTCTGACTTGCCCAGGTTCACACTAGTAGGGGTGGGATTTGAACTCAAGTACTCTGACTCCAGATCCACTGTATTTTCAGTTGTCAATAAGCTTATTTTTTAAAAATATTTTGTTTAATTTTTTTTAATTTTGTGTTCCAAATTCTCCCTCTACCTCCACTCCCCACTCAATTGAGAAGGCAAGTAATTTGATATATATGTGTGGTTGTGCGAAACATATTATACATGTTGTGAAAGAAAACATAGCCCCCCTCAAAAAAAAAAGAAAAATGAAAGTTTTTTTAAAGTATGCTTCATCTTACATTCAGACTCTATCAGTTCTTTCTCTGGACGTGGATAGTATTTTTTGTCATGAGTCCTTTGGAACTGTCTTAGGTCATTGTATTGCTGAGAATAGCTAAGTCATTCATAGTTGACCATTGTACAATATTACTGTTACTTTGTACAGTGTTCTCCTGGTTCTGTTCACTTCACTTTGCATCATTTCCTGTATGTCTTCCCAGGTTTTTTTGAAAGCATCTTGCCCATCATTTCTTTTAGCACAATAGTATTTCATCCTAATCGCATACCACAACTTGTTCCACCATTCCCCAATTGATGGGCATACCCTCAATTTCCAATTCTTTACCACCACAAAAAGAGCTGCTATAAATATTTTTGTACATATAGATCCTTTTCCTTTTAATCTCTTACAGACCTAGTAGTGGTATTGCTGGGTCATAAGGGTATGTCTAATTCAATAGACCTTTGGGCATAGTTTTGCTCTCCAGAATGGTTGGATCAGTTCACCACTCCACCAACAGCGCATTAGTGTCCTGATTTTCCCATATCCCAATAAAATTATTGTTAAGCAATTTATTAAGTACTTACTACATGCCAGACACTATGCTAAGCACTGGAGATACAAAGAAAGGCAAAAAAAAATAGTATCTTCCCTAATGGAGCTCATTCTAATGAGGGAGACAACATGCAAGCAACTATGCACATATAAGATATATACAGAGTAAATTGAAGGCAATCTCAGAAGAAAGGCACTAGCATTGAGGAGGACTAGGAAATACCTCATGCAGAAAATAGGATTTGAGGTAAAACTTGAAGGAAGCCAAGGAAGCCAGAAGGAAGAAATAAGAAGGGAAAGTATTCCAGGCGTTGGAGGCAGCCAGTGAAAAGGCACAGAGCTGGGAGATTAAGTGTCTTGTGAAAGTAACAAAAGACCCAATGACTCTAGATCACAGAAAGGGAAGTAAAGCATAAGAAGATAGGAAGAGGTTATGAAGAACTTTAAAAGTCAAATGTGAAAAAGTGAAGGGAAGAAGCATTTATTAAGTACCTGCTCTATACAAGGCACTATGCTGAATGCTTTACAAATATTATTTGATCCTCATAACAACCCTGGAAGTAGGGTGCTGCTATTATACCTGTTTACATTTGACGAAACTGAGGCAAACAGAGGTTAAGTGACTTGCCTAGGGTTACACAGCTAGTTAGTGTCTGAGGCCAGATTTGAACTCAGGACTTCCTGACTCCAGGCTTAGTGCTCTATCCAGAATGGCAACCAACTTCCTCACATATAGGATTTTATATCTGTTCCTGGAGGCAATTGAGAGCCACTGGAGTTTGTTGAGCAGGGGGTGACATTATTAGATATGTGCTTAGGGAAGACAATGAAGTTCAGGATGGCCTGAAGTGGGGAAAGACTTCAGCCAGGAAGATGAACCAGAAGGTTATATATACCCAGGTGTGAAATGATGAGGGTCCCCAAAGTGGGTCCTGTGTCCAAGAAAATAAGGGATCTTGTGTAAGAGATGTTGTAAAGGCAGAAATAACAAGACCTGACAAAAGGTTGGATATGTGTAGTGACTGAGGGCAAGATAGCAAGAGTGGTGCATAGGTGGTAATTCTGTGTGATCAGGTGTTAGTACCCACAACATTAACAAGGAAAGTTGAGAGATGGAAGGGTTTTGGGGGGAAAGATAATGAGCTCATCTGTGGACATGCAGAATTTAAAATGTCTGGAGGACATCTTGTTTGACATATCTCCTATGCACTTGGAGATCAAGAGAGAGGTTAGGGCTGGATAAACAGATCTGGGGATCATTTGCATGGAGATGATCATTGAATCCAAGAAAGCTGCTGAGATCACCAAGCAAGATGGTATAGAAAAATAGAAGAGGACCCAGGACAAACTCTTGGGGGATGCCCAGGGTTAGTGGGCATAAACTCATTGAAGATCCAGCGAAAGAGAATAAGAAGGAGCCATCAGAGAGGTAGAAATCAGTGACATCATATTATCATCAGATCATTGATTTAAAGAGACCTCAAACTCTGTTGTTGTAACAATTAGAGCTGCCACAATGTAGAATGGGCTGCTTTAGCAAGTAGTAAGCTCTTCACTGCTGGCAATCTTCAAGTAGAAATTGGTGACTATTGATTAGGTGATTTGTGTTCAGTTAAGGGTTGAACTGCATTCCCTTCTGAGATCCCTTTCAACTCTGAGATTTGTCAATTACTATTATTATTTTCTCAGCTCAGTAAACATGCTGTAGAGGGACTGCTGGCTTTGGTGTCAGGACCTGTGTTCAAATCCCATCTCTCCTGCTTACTATGTGACTTTGTTGAAATCTTTTGGTTTCTCTGAATCCCAATTTCTTAATCAGTAAAACATGAAAGGACTGGAGTAAATCATTTCAGGGGTATCTTCCAGCCCTAAATGCTGTGACCCTATGATACTGATCTGTAAAATGAATGGATTGGATAGAAAGTCTCTAAGAGTCCCTTCTAGCTACAACATACAATAATTCTGTAAGATTAGCATCCAAAAGAGAGTGAGCTAACTAGATCAATTGAGTGTTTGTATCCACATCTGGTAGAATGTTTTGCAATTTACGAAGCCCTTTTCTTTCAACAACTTTGTGAGATGACTAACGCAAGTATTATCTCTCCACTTTACATATAAGGGAAACAGGCTTAGAAAGGTTACATTACTTGCCTATTTTTGTGTATCTAGTAAATATTGAAGATGCAACTCAATTCCAGGTCTCCTGGTGGCAGATCTATTGTTCTTTCTATAGCATCAAACAGAGCAGTGTTTTGCCCAGATATTTTCCTTTGATGAGGGACTAAGCACCCAAGAAATCTGAAAATGGTGTGTACCCACGTTATGTGGCTCCCTCAATAATAATAATTAATAACAGTTAATATGTATAGAGTGTTTAAAGTTTGCAAAGTCTTATCTTACACAGTCATCATAGGTATTATCTCCATTTGACAGATGAATAAGTCACAAAGAATCTAAATGACTTACCCAGAATCAAGCAGCTTATAAGTAAGTTTCAGAGGCAAGATTTGAACCAACTATCCACTTCTTCTCACTGTTTCTACCCACCCAGGCATATGATACAAAGGGAAGGGATTCACTCTTTCTGTCTTCTCTTTTTCTGGACCCTGCCAACCATCCCCACTCTGGAGAACAAATCCACTACTAGCCCAGCCCAGCCTGCCTCCTCTTCCTCTTAGATATTCACTGCTATCATCTTCCACCCACAACCATCCAATTCCACTTCAGCAACCAAGTCAATCAATCAATCAACAAGCATTTATTAAGTACCCGTTGTAAGCCTATCAATGTGTCAAGTGCTGGTGTCACAGAAAAATACAACAATCTCTGATCTCATGATTACATTCTACTGGGTGAAACATAAGTACCAGAGGTGTATAGTTAGGTCGTTTCAAGTCACTATCCTAGTGGACTTTTACTGAACAAAATAAGGCAATATTTATGTCACTTGGATGTTTCTGAGAAGAATTAGCTGCTTTTAAAAACAAACCAGGGCCAGGGAAAGATATAATCTAGGCGCTCTCTCTCCCTCTTTCTCTCCTCTTTCCTCTCCCTCTCTCTTTTTTCCCCCTCTCATTCTCTTTTTTTTCTCTCTTTCTCGCTGCCTCTCTTTTTCCCACCCCCCTCTCTTTTTCTCTCATTCTCTGTCTCCTCCTCTCTCCTTTTCTCTCTCTCTCATTATTTCTCTTTCTCTTATTCTCTCTTTCTCTCTCTTTCCTTCTCTGTCTGCCTCTCTTCCTCTCCCCCTATTTCTTTTTCTTTCTGTCATCATCATCATCATCATTGTCATCATCTCTCTCTCTCTCTGCTCTCTCTTTCTCTCTCCTCTCCTCTCCCCCCCATCTACATATACAGAAGATGATATAGTAGAAAACATACTGGTTTTAGAATAAGAGGACCTAGGTTTGAAACCTGACAGCTTCTTACTACCTGTGTAACTTTGGACAAGTCACTTGACTTCCCTGGGCCTCAGTTTCCTCATCTGTAAAATGGGAGGGGTGGAGTAGGCATCCTGGAACATCCCTTCCTGCTCTAGATCTCTGATCCCATATAGTGAACCTGCAGAAATGCTTAATGACCCTTCCCACGCTGTCTAGTGCTTCTCTGACAATTTGGTATCCCCTGACATCCTAATTCTTGGAAGGATCACAAGGTGTCATCCTCAGGTTTTCCTCTCTCTAGGTGGCAGCTGTGTAACACTTTTTGTTCAAGGCATTTGATGTCCATTCTCTTACTTCCTTTTTATGACAACCATCTGAGATGCGCATTTTAAGAATTACAATCACCACTTTACAAATGAGGAAACTGAGATTCAGAGACATGAGGTGACTTGCCTAAGGTCACACAGCTAATAAATGAGGGAGCTGGAACTTGAACCCAGGTCTTTTGGTTCTATTCCTATGTTCTTCCTACTATACCAGTATAATATAAAGAGCACTGAACTTGGAATCTCTAGACTTGGGTTCAAATTTTGCCTCAAACAGTTACCATCTGTGTGACTGTGGCAAATTTCTTAACTGCTGTGAATTTCCATTTCCATATCCATAAAATGGGGATAAGAATATCCACACTATCTGCCCTGTTGGGGGTTGTTAGGAGGAAAGTGCTTTGAGCATCTTAAGGCAGTCTATGGATGTGAATTGCTAGACCACTTCTAATAAACATCTGACTTTCCCTAAACCTGCCTTAATTCCTGCTATACCTTGAACCTATGGGTCATGGGCCTGGGCCAGTTTGCATGGCTGATATAAATGGTAATGGTTAATCAAGAATCTATTTAGCTTGTGTTTAATAAGAAATGTTTCCCCTTGCTCTTGTTACTAATTACTGAAGATGTCTCTGTGTGAATGAAAACTTTGTCCCTTGCCATCTGGATACTGTTGATATGTCTCAGTTCAGTCATGAACCGGGTGGTATCAGTGGTTTCCATGTCAACAGATTACAGTGTCTTATGTAGAAATGTGTGACTGTATTGCACCAAGAAGAAGCCAGCCTCTGAAGGGGGAAAGCTCCAGCTTCACACTGAAAAATCTTAGCTGATTTTCAGTAATTGCTTTGGAAATATTTCAGTTTTGTTCCAATTATATCTGCATGGAAAACTGCAGCTTCAATGTTTGGGGTCATTTGGGAATGGGACAATTGCCTTGTTGATGGCTCCATTTTCGTTCTGCTGGGAAGACTTTTCCCCAAAGAGGAGACATTAACATCTTCAGACAATGGGAATCAGTTTATTCTCTGAATTGTGGAGATTTACTATGTGTACCTAATGGGTGGGGAACCCAGAACTCTGTGGGCCCCAATAGCCACGATGTAGAGGTGTAATTGTATTTACAAAAAAGGTGGCCTGAAGGCCCCAAGGTTGGGATAACGAATCCTGGCTAAGGAGAGCAATGATATCTATCACCCAAAAAAAGAGTCATTGGGATAATTTCTTAAGAAACAAACAAAAAAATGGTATAGTGAGAAGAGTACTAGATTTAGAATAATAATGCCCAGTTCTGCCACCACCTACTATATGTGTGTGTGTGTGTGTGTGTGTATATATATATATATATATATTTATATATATATATATATATATGACCTTAGCCAAGTGACTTAACCTATCTGGACCTCAGTTCACTAATCTGAAAAATGAAGGCATTTGGGCTATATGATCTTCTACTAAGCCCTTTGAATGCTAAATCATAATCCATGATCTATGAGTTTCAAGTTACTGGAGTCTCTTGTATCCCCTAAAAAGGTATAGTGGGAGATGGATTTTAATCATTTATTTCTAAGAATTCTTCATTCTGGTGACCAAAACAGACCATGGCAGATAGTGTGTGACTAACTACATATATGAAACACTTCTTAATACAACTCAGGAACTTGAACTGATCTCAGTGTCTGCTTTTCTTTCGTAGATAAAGAATGCTGCAGCAAATGTCCTTCGAGAGACATGGCTTATCTATAAACACACCAAGCTGCTCAAAAAGATTGACCATGCCAAAGTCCGGAAACACCAGAGGAAATTCCTCCAAGCTATCCACCAGTAAGTAGAGCCAAGCCCTGCATAACTTCCCGTGGTCCTTATGAGGCCTAGAGAAATTGGCCTGGGAGGTGGTGGAAAAGAGAGGCCCATGACAGTTTCCACTTCAGATCTATTGGTGTTTCCTTGGTAAACAGAGAGAGAAAGAGAGAAAGACTTGTCCTTTCCTTGGACCCTGCCAAGTCTATCATTCAGGGTGTGTTCACATTAACCATGCTAGGTTTCAAAAGCAGAGAGGGTAATTTGGTCACGAAATTGAAGCTAAAGGAACAAGATGATCTCTTAACACCTTAGCACAAAGGCCAAGATGAGATCGTTGCCATCTTTCTCCCACAGGCTGAGAAGCGTAAAGATGGAACAGAGAAAGCTGAGTGATCAAGCCAACACCCTGGTAGACCTTTCCAAGGTGAGTGGGTGAATCTGAAGCCACCCTCAAGAGACTTCAGATTCTTCCATTTAGATTGTTTGTTTTAAGGGTGGCTGGGAATACCTGAATAAAATAATCCCCCATAAAACCTTACACTAGGAAGTCAGAGAATAATTCCTACCAAAATCCACCCCACCCCTCAAAAAAAACCAAATACACAAAACCACACATTCATTAAAAAAAAAAACAGCCTTAAGGTTCAAATTCTAGAGGTTTGGAATCAACTATAACTACTGTTGTGCTCAAAATGAGAGAGACATTGGACCTGTGCTTTAGGAAAATCACTTTAGTGACTAAATGGAGGATGAGTTGGAGTGGGAAGAGATATAAAGCAGGTAGACCACCAGCAGGCTATTGCAATAATATAGGCTTGAGGTGATGAGAGCTTGCACTAGAATTGTGGAAGTTTCAAAGGAGAGAAGGGGATATATTCAAGAAATGTTGCAAAGGTGAAATCAACAGGCCTTGGCAATAGATTAGAAGAAGGGAGGAGTATGAACAAATTTGGTGATTCTTAGATTGCAAGCCTGAGGGACTGGGAGAATGGTGTTGCCCCCTACACTAATCAGGAAGGTAGGAAGGAGGTAGGGTTTAGGGAAAAGATAATGAGTTCCATTTTGGACACTTCTAGTTTAAGATGTCTACTGGACATCTCGTTTGAGGTGTCTGAAAGGCAGTTGGACATATGATATTGGAGGTAGAGAGACTAGGCCAGAATAGGTAGACTTGAGAATCATCAACATAGAAATAATAATTAAATTCCTGGGAGCTCAAGTGAGATCTGACTCCAAGGCTTCCCTCTATCCACTACAACATGGTACCTCTCTGTTGTTATAATCAGTGACTGATTTGAAGATATTCAATTTGTAGCTCAATTCAGTGATTCCTTGCCTATTTTCAAAATTTTTCATTTTTCCTCAATGGAAATATGGGAATGAGGATACATTTCTAGAGATACACTGTCCGTAGGAGAATGACCAGGATGGACTCAAGACCAGGTCAACTTAAGGCTAGCAGAAGGAAATGTGGGAAAAAGAAAAGTACCGGAAGATGCATAAAGTGGAGAAGAGGAAGGAGGAAGAGAGGAATGATATAAGTATGGTCTTCTGATACCTGAAGAGCTCTTATGTGAAAAAAAAATAAGACTTAGACATTCTCCTCAGGTCCAGAGAGCAAAGGGGGACCAGTTGGTAGAAGTAACAAGTAGACATATTTTTTCACTATAAAGGAAAACCTTCCACAACAAAGCTGCCTTACAGTAGAATGAGTTTCCCTGTTCCTATTGCTAATGTTCTTCAGGCAGGGGCCATTGTGATCCCTCTTTGGGAATGTTACAAAAGGGATAGATACATTGTCCAGGTAGGAGTGAACTGGATGACCCTGACATCCCTTCCCTATCTCTGAGATTCTTGGATTCTGTGACTTGACTGCTTTGGCTCTTCAAGAGAGGGAGAGAGATACAAAGTCCAAGAAAGAGTCCAACAAGAAAGCTTTCCTTTGAGAATATTTGGGCATTTCTCTATACCACTTCGTGCAGCTTAGTAATGCAGTGGGTAGTGCACGGGGACTAAAGTCAGGAAGACATCTTCCTGAGTTCAAATCTGGCCTCAGACACATACTAGCTGTGTGTCCTTGAGCAAGTCATTTAACCTTATTTGCCTCAGTTTCCTCATCTGTAAAATGAGCTGGGGAAGGAAATGGCAAATCACTCCTTTGCCAAGAAAACCACAAATGAGGTCACAGAGAGTTGGACATGACTGAAAGGACTGAACAACAACAATAACTATGCCACTCCACTGTTACACTAACACATTCCTTTCAGTACTTTTCTGGGAGGCAAATTAATGAGCTTAAGAATTTCACTTCTCCCTAAAATCCCTAAAGTTAAGGCATGAAAGGTCATTGTTACCAGCAGCAGAAAGCACATTGGTAATCGTGGTGCGTAGGTGCCTGTTGAAGAAAGGGGCCTCCCCCTCATCAAGTTGTCTTCCTTGCTACTTAATCGAAATCATATATAAAGTACAAAGCCCGGGGCCAGCCTTGTAGAACATGCAGGCAGACATTCATTATCATAATGGAACACACTTCCTTGGTGAGCCCAAGGAGAAAAGCAACTCCCTCACACAAATTAAGCCCCATTAAGAACGTGGTACAATCAGTACAAATTATTGGTTATTTGGCCATCCACAGGCACTGGGTACAATGAAAGGATTGTGTCAAAGAAAGGATTCCCTAACCTGATGTGGAAATTACAATCAAGTGGCTAAGTGGGTTGGCACAGTTTGGAACACGCATAGAGAGACTGTCATTACTCTTGGAACATTTGGGTGAAACGTGGGGTTTGCAACTGGTTTTTTTAGGAGTTCATCAAGGGAAAAGCTATTGCTAGGAGGGAAAGAAAGAGCACCTTTAGTGTCACTGGTTTAGGATTGCTTCTGTGAAGGAGGAGTGTTTCCCACCTCACCTCGCACCAAGCACAACATATGTCCAGACCAGGCTAGATTATGCTACCAAGCAGGAAGCACGTTCTCATACTAATTCAAGCCAGGTAGCTGCATTCCACAGTTTCTGTGATGCTGCCTCCGGTGCATCTCCCAGAGCCAGAAGCCAACATATAGCAGGATGTGTGAAGCAAAAATATCAGGTGCAACGAAAAGTCTCATCTATTCCTTATGGAGCCTGGAGTGGAAATAATTTGGAGACCAAATTGCCTGAAGGGCAGGAAAGCATTCTAGGAAAATGACCTTCAAGATGGCCTGCTGGAAAGTAGGGAGAAGTAAACACTGATATGCTTCCAATCTCTTTCTTTTCCTTGCTAGGGGGAATTAAAGGTACTGGCAATCTCCTAGCATATCCCACACTGGGCCATGTTTTCCCTGGAATCCTGTCACCAGGCAACGAAGGGGAGAAGATAGCACAGTCATCACCTCTTTCTGTGTGTGTGTGTGTGTGTGTGTGTGTGTGTGTGTGTGTGTTCACTCTCCATTTATTTTTTTTTCCCCCTTTGGTTCCTTGGAAAGGAAGAACCTGTTGAAATGGGGGGGGAGGGGTTGTGGAGGGGCGGAGTGGGGAAGAACAGCAGGATCCAAAATGTTCTGACTACTTTTTATAACCGCCTCACAAACAGGCCTCCCCTTCTGTTCAATGAAGTAGGAGGGTTTGTGCGCATGTCATTGTAGGGTGCTCTGTGAAGACTAATCTTTGAAGGAATGGCTGTCACTTCACCAACTCATCATTTTGACGTGGTCATTGGCATGACATGGCAGCCAAAAAAAATGATCTTGCTCTTCTTAGGTGGCAATAACAAAGGTAAAGCCTCTAGAATGGGGAGGCGGTAGGTCTGCTGTCCTTGGTCCTAGTCAAATCATGTAGGATGACAGATTCAGAGCTGAAAGACTCTAGGGGTCATGTAGACCAACCCAGTCATTTTTACAGAGGAGAAAACTGAGGTTCTATGAGGTAAGGCAACTTCCCCAGGATCATGTAGGTAATAAATGTCAAGATTCAAACTCAGGTTCTCTGACTCCAAGTCCAGGGTTCTTTCCACCACACCACACTGCCTCTTGCATCTGGAGTGTTCTGTTTTGAGTCCCGCATTTTAGGAAGGAGGAGCTGGCATGAAGCCAAAGGAGAAGAGTGGCCAGCATGGGTGAGGAGTTTGGAAATCACAGCATAGGAGAATCAGCTAAAAAGAACCTGGTAAAGAGGAAACCTTTATGAGTGGTGGTAGGGAGGAGGTCATATCGGTCTTCAAGTATTTGAAGAGCTACCTTGGAGGAGAAGGGTCAGACTTGCCCCATTTGGCCCCAGCAAGCTGAATGAAGAGCCACAGGCAGAAGACAAAGAGTGGCTGATTTCTATTCTCTGGGCAAATTCCTAGACCAGCAATGGCAAACTCAAATAGAAAGAGGAACCATTAAACTATACATAAGGAACCACATATTGACATAGAAAACCATATATTGACACTATCTATGTTCTGTTGTATTTTTATATATTTTTAAAAATATTTCCCAATTACATTTTAATCTCATTCTGGCTCACTCAAGAGTGTTGCCATAGTAATATGGCCCTTTAGCTATGTGTATGACACCTCTCTCCTACACCATTAGAACTGTTGAAAAGTAGAATTGCCTGCTTTAAGAAGCAGGGAATTCCCCATCCCTAGAGGTATCAAACAGGGTGGATAACTACTTTACAAAGGGGATTTCCTATTTCTTATATCTAGAACTTGAAAGGATTCATAAAAGCTATCTGGTCCAACCCCTCCTCCTTCAGTTTATAATTAAGGAAACTGAGGCTCAAAGAGATCAAGTGACTTATTCAAGGTCACATAAGTAGTGAGTGACAGATATGATATTAGAACCCAGGACCTTTGATTCCAGAGCCAAATACTTATTCCGCCATACTGATGGCTAGATTAAATGACTTCTGAGGTCCTTTCCAGCTCTGAGATTTTGTGATTCTTTTGACATAGATTTTGAAGACAAATACTGTACAAATTGTACATTTACTTAGCAAAATTATGGTTTCCCCAGATACACAGATAATGGGGCAGGGATACACTCTCTGTTGTGAAGGATTTGGTTTAATGCACACAATGAATTCCCTACTTTGGCAGTGAGTCATTTGGTAGGCACCCCTGCATTTTCTATCTCATTTCCCCCAAAACTGGTCCCTTAGCTCTCTTTTGGCCACTTCTCCACCACCACTACCATTTTTTCCCTCTTAATTTATTTTCCATTTCCTTTGGTTCCCTTGCCATCTGTTATTTCTGCTTCCTCCCACCCCTTTTATGAGTGATCTCTTTTCCTATCCTAATGGGACTTTGTGGAAAGGTCTTTCCAGAACTATTTTGTTGACAAATTCAGCAAAAAACTTTTGGATAAACAGAAGAATCATAGGTAATACAAAGGTTCTCTCCTAATCAGTCAAAAACTCTTACCCAAGCCCAAGGAAATGATCTTGTGCTTCCTTAGCAGCATGTGGTTTCACTCCCTTTAAAGACATCAGCCAAGGGGTGGCTAGGTGGCTCAGTAAATAGAGCTCTGCCCCTGGAGTCAGGAGGACCTGAGTTCAAATCCAGCCTCAGACACTTAACACTTACTAGCCTTGTGACCTTGGGCAAGTCACTTAACCCCAATTGTCCTGCCTCCAAAAAGAAAAAAAAAAGACACCAGCATTTTCACTTGGAAGTTTTGATGCACTAATAGTATTGAGACTGCCTATTGAGGATGACAAGATCATAGATTTAGAATTGGAAGGGACCTCAAAGTTCTATCAGATCCAATTTTTGAGCTCTTCCTCCTTTCCTTGGTCTGAAAGAATATGAGTCATCATTACAGGTTGCTCTGCTCTAGGCTGGTGGTGGTTGGTTCTCCCCTGTTTATGTTCCCATGATAACCTGGCCCATATTCTTTTTTACCCCACAGATGCAGAATGTCATGTATGACTTAATCACAGAGCTGAACGACCGGAGTGAGGACTTGGAAAAACAAATTGGCAGTCTGGAGTCTAAACTAGAACAACTCACTGCCAGCTTCAATTCCCTCCCCTTGCTCATTGCGGACACCCTGCGGCAGCAGCAGCAGCAACTCCTCTCAGCTGTCATTGAGGCTCGAGGAGTGAGTGTGGCAGTGGGGACCCCCCACACGCCACTCTCCGACAGCCCTATTGGGGTCAGCTCCACTTCTTTTCCCACCCCTTACACAAGCTCGAGCAGCTGCTAAATAAAACTCCCCACACAGGAAGAAATGCCGACAGGTCTTAAGATGCAAGTCAACTTTCTCCTGGTCTTTCTGTCATCACAGGAACATTCAGGCTGAGTGGACATAAAGAATAAGATTGAACTAATTAACACACTCATGTTCATTCAGAGTGCTTTGGTTCGATATGCCTTGAAATCAGAAATCGAATCTCTGTTTAGGTGCCTATATATGGAAGAGGGAAGGAGAAATGAAAGGAAGCCAAACATTTGACAGGGCCTTGGTTGCAGTGTTTGGTGGAGAACAGAAATCCGTGCTCAATCTCAGGTCTTCAATTGTGAGGGTGGTGAAAATTAAGAGAGGGAGAAGGAAAGGAAATGGGAGAGGAAAAAGAGAGAGAGAGGAGAGGAGAGGAGAGGAGAGAGAGAGAGAGAGAGAGAGAGAGAGAGAGAGAGAGAGAGAGAGAGGGAGAGAGAGAGAATGAGAACTAAAGGAGCCAATAGAGAAGCAACTAGAAGAAAATATTCCACTCCACCAAATATCAGCCTTGGATTTTGTGTTACTCACAACTAAGGGCCTCATCTACCACTCTGTTCTGCTCTTTTTCTCCAATCTAAGAAGGTCTCTCTATATGACAAAGGTAGAAGAAAGAAGTTCACAATTTGCCAAAACAGAGATCACAGGGCATCAAAGCTCTTATCCCTTACATAGGTCATAAAATCCAGTGCATGGTAAATGAGGTCATGCAAGACAGATTTTTCCAATCTAGTATCAATAATTATTTATCAAAAACCAACCAACCAATTCCTGCCCATGTGCCCCTCAATTTAAGCCATTCCTTTTCCATTGGTGATGGATCCTGTTCAGGCATCACTTTTCATCAACTATTCTTTCTTTGTGGACATAGGTCCCCCTCCAAACCTTACAGGTTGCTTTTGCCATAGGTATGTACAGTGCCTGTTATGAGTTGAGTGCCAACTCAAAAAATATTGGCTTTCTTGAGCTAAAAAATAGTGTTCTGAAAATAGCTGCTTTGGTAGAGTTTTATTCTGCTATCCAAACAATATGAGATTCATTGGTATTATATGATGATGAGTATACCACAGATGTTTATGGTGTCATGGCTCAGCTTGAGTTTCAGATGGGAAGTCTCACTGATCTTGTGCCTACCCCACCTCAAAGTTTCCTAAGCCAACTGAGTGGTAACAGGTTTCCTCATCCCAGATTCTGTGACATTGGCAACATTTATGATGAGAGGTGCATGTAGCAGCTTGTAAATGAAGTAAATGTCATTATAAGATGGTAGGTTTGGGGAAAGGAAGATGGCTCATAAAGGAAGTTCTTTGAGAAAAAATTTAGGTCTGTTGACTAATGTGGATCAATGAGTATCTGTTTCTGCTGTCACTTTTTAATCTTGGTACAAAATCATGTGTCTCACACAACTGAATACTTCAAAGGTGACTTTAGAACTGCTGGAAAAACCAACAAGCCCTGATCAAGCCCACTGCCTCAATGGTAATGCCAATCACTAAACCTTTTTACACCACCCAAATCTGATCACTTCAAATTTTGCCCAATGAAAATAATCTTGTAATTTGCTGCTTTAATTCTGAGGGTTTTTCAAAACTACTATATGGTATGCTTCATCTGTTTAAATTCAAGCAAAAGAATGCTTTCCCTCAGCGGGTAGCAGTTCTGCTGGGTTCTGATAAATTGTTACCACTCTAAGGTAAGTTATATAATGCATCCAGTTACAGAAACTTGCTTCAGTCTATTTCTGTGACACTGGGCATGGTCTTCTAAAGTCTTTTAAGGAAGTGTTCAGTTGACATAGGTGGAAATCTATATAGTCTGGGGCAACTCTTAGAGGAAACCCTGGTCTGTAGCCCAATCTCTTCCTCTAACTATCCAAGAGCATTTCCCGGTTTCCTGTTTGAGACTCCTTTTAGCCTTGTCTGATAGTTGATTTTTGCATACCACAGATACCAAACTTGTTGCTGAGTTTATTTTTTTAATTTTTATTCTTATCACTATCACTTGTACCAGGGAATGCAGCATTCCATAGTAGATAGGGGACTGGCCTTGGAGTAAGGGAGACCTGGGTTCAAATTCCACCTCTGATACTAGCTGTGTGACCCTGGACAAGTCATTTAATTTTGTTGCTCCTCAGGCAAGACCTTAAATCTACAAAATTATAGATGGATTGCCAGTGGGGTCTATGAAGGGAGTTCCCACACTAAGAAAATCATAGGTCCCTGATGTATCTCATGCATCTATTTTTTTTTGATGTTCCTAGAGCAATGTTTGTTGCTATTTTCAATGAAAATTCAGCAGAACATAAAAGTGGATGTTTAAACAGATGAAATAACCATGGAGTTACTTTGTGATTTTCATCATATTTCAACAAACAGTGGTTGATAATTGTAGAAATCTACTTGCCCAATCTGGACTCCAAAACTAAACTCCTCAGCTACTGGGTCTCAATTTAACCCTTTCATTGCTAATGGAACCCCCTCCCAACATGTCTGTGTGCACAAGGATCCAGTTTCATATTAATTTCAGACATTGCATGTAAAATTATGATACCCCCTCCTCCACTCCCAAAAAATTGTACACAGACTATCACTTCTCAGTCAGTTTGTGCATAATTGTTCATGCTTTACATGACCTTTGACCAGCAGAAACCTGTGCAGATACTGATGACAACACAAATTTGTAACACCTTCTAGTTCAGGGGGTGATTTGGGTTGCTTCCAGTGTTAGTAGCCATGGGTACTCTGGAAATACAAGGGCATTTGAAGCATAAATTGAGCCTATTGTAGTGCAATAGAGAAGCATGATTTTTCATCCCTGCCAAGCAAAGGCTCTTCAGAAGATGAGTGTTCTGATCTGCATACTAATACTGTCCTGGTCCAATTGGAAGATAGTTTCTATATACTAACATTGAAGATGTCTGTTGAGTAAGTGCACATGCTCATACCAGTACAGACAAGTCTTGATGACTCAGGTACTGAAAATCCAGTGTGCAGATCATTCAGGCTTTTTGTTTCTCTCTTTCCCAGGGTCCGTTTTCTTGTGTGCCACCGCTCATTAGCAATCCCTTCATGCCTTGGATATTGGGGCTAGGAGAAGAGGTGACTTCCAAACTTTTTTTTTCTTCCCTCCTTGTCCCAAGGTTTGGTAGGTAGAAGAGGTTGAATTGCCCCTTCAAAAATTGGCTGTACTTGAAAAATACTAAGTCATTCCAGCACTGGATAGCTAAACTAAAATTCAAGCCCATCCTGCATAGCTTTCCCAGTAGTGAAATTCTCTGCTCTAATGTTTCTGATAACTCAGTGACAAATCCAATAATGCTGCTTTTCTCTAGAACTTCTAGACACCAATAGGGCAGATACAGAAATGTCACAATGGATTGCTTAAGCCATATTATGTACTGTGAAGTCGGAGGTGTACTGTGATACATTAGCTCCACTTATCTCAGTGGAATTTCAGGACATAGCTCCAGTTGGTAGCCCATACTTGACCAGGGGCCATTTCCTCCTTAGGTCAAAGTTCAGATAGAAACTGGTATCTTTGTCTTAAAGATACCATCTTTTGTTCTTCACCTATACATTTTCATAACTTGCCTCTCACCTGTTCTTGTCATCCTCATGACATGTTAACCTCATAATATCACCACATCTGTAGGGCTGTTCAGTGCTGTGCAGACTACAGCAAGAACAGTTGCATCTAGTTTTCTGACCTTGACAGAGATAGAGAGATGGCATAGCAATATTCTCCTGCAACATGCAGAAAGGAACCCCCAAAATGGAGATACTAGTGGAAGAAAGAAACTATATTAAAGGCAGGAGATTTTTTTTCCCCTCTCTTACTTGTTGTAGTCATAACAAGCTATCAAGTAAGAGAAGAATATTTGAGCTAGAAAGAGATTAGAGATCAGAAATAAACTAGTTCTACTTCTTTGTGCTAAGTAACTTAACCAGCCAGTATCTGAGTCTCTGTATTGGTAAATATGAAAATAATGTTTAATATTCTCCAGAGCAAAGTATTACACAGGAACAAAATGTAATCTCTGAGATTCAAGTTAATTAACTGACTATGTTTGGTTTCCACCTGTTTGGGGCACACTGGATTGCAACATAGCCAGGAACTGCTAAAAATGGTGGGGGGGGGGGGGGGCGTTTAACGATAAAACACTAAAATCAGCTCAAATGGGAATCTGTAATTAGTAATAGAATTGGTGGGAAGAAAATTGGGGGCACTAATGTGAAGTTTCAGGGCTTCTCTCCATGATCATTTTGTAAATCAATGAACAGCTTAACCCCAAATTAAGCAACATTACTGAGTCCCCAAAGTAAACAGTTTCCTGTCCCACCACGATGCCGGGAAGTAATTGTAAGACACTGCAAAGTAATTACGCTGCCAGGAGGTTGTGACTTTCCCATCCATAATGCCCCAGTTTCTACAATTGCTCTCTCCCTTTTTTTTAAGGTTACCAGAACCAATGTAAGTGATAGTTATCATTCTGCTGTGCCTATTTACTCCTCACTGAGTTATGTTTCAGTACCTTAGACAGCAGCTTGGTTCATTTATTCCTAGGCATCCTTTTTTTCCCACCTGCATCTACTTAGTGACACTCCAGGCATTCTTCCCCCTCTTTTTCTTTTCTTTCTCTCTTTTTTTGCTACCAACGTAAACAACGATGATTGGTGCCATTAAGAAAGCTATGTATAGTCATTCTGTGAGGATATTCCTATTAACTGTCTGTTTCTGATAGTTGAAAAGCAGGCAAAAGATAATCAGCCTGGGTGTTACTAGGGAAGCAACAGGAACAGAAATCAACTTTATGGTCCTGTCAAGGACCAGAAGTGAAATATAAGTTTTTCAATGACATGTACTGACGATTACTTAAAAGAACTCAATCTAATGGTATAAAAAATGAACTGTGATCCCCTACCTTCACCCTCTTACCCCTTATACTTTTACTGGAAAGACCCTAGCCTGAACTGGCATTTCCTTTGAACAACCCATCATCCAACAGTCAACACATGACCTCCAGATCTAGGTGCCAAATGCCCCTGAAACAGTTGTTTACATACCTGGGAAATTCATTCTGGAAAATAGTCATGGGCAAGGACCACATATTGAAACAGAATAGGAAGGAAGGGTCTAGAAAAGCTGGTGGAAGAAAAGCACAAGCTTCAGCTCAAACATCTAGTTATAATCCCAAAGAGAAGCTGACATTTTATAGATACACGCACACACACACACACACACACACACACACACACACACACACACACACACACACACACACACACAGCAGGAGCAAACCACACAGGAATCTGATCAAAACAACAGACTCCCAGTTTTACGGGAGGAGGGGAATAAACATCCCCTAGTTTTGAAGCTGTGCAGGTTGTCTCTGTTTGTTCATTTCACACAGGACCAATCCACTTCCATCCAAAACATTTTTTATATGGCAAAGACTCCATTTGGGTCCCAGAAACTCTATTCTGCAATGGGCACAAGTGAAAACAAAGAGAGCAGAAGAATGATAATGGAGACAACATTTCCTTTGCAAACTCAAAGAAACTCATGTTTCTATTCAGAATTAGCCAATAAGCTTCAATATGAATTTGCATCTTGCCTCTGTGCTGCTTGCTTAAAAAAAGATAGGAGAAAGCATAACAGTTTATTTTAACTATGAAATATATTGCTATATTATAAATGATATTGTAACTTTCAATTAATATTTTGTATCAACTTAGTCTTTTAGCAGGTCAGAGTGTCCGCCTGCTCTCCAGATGGCTGTTTCTGAGTACACGTCACTTGAAAATTGCCCCGCGCTTAGACAAAGAGTCTCAGTGCAACAGCCTTCAGAACTGCCACATACTTCTAATTCTCTAGGGTCCTTGGTGTCAGAGACAAAAGAGCACTATTCCTTGCTTACGAGAATTTAACCCCAAGTTTAACAAGCCATTACGAAAGATTTCTAAAAAGCCATCTCTCTTGAGTAGCTCTATGAAACCAACTTCTGTTGTTCAGTAGTGGGGTGAGGGGGTGGGTGGGAGAGGGGTGAACCTACTTACTACCTGTTTTCAAGAGCCTAATTACACAATCCATTTCAGTCTCTAACCAAATCAATCTTTTTTTTCCTATGGACACGCAGGAAAGGTAACCAGATTAGCTGCATTATTTCTCTCTCCTAAACTTCAGGAAGCTTTGACTTCTATGAATGCACCAAGGGGCTGTGTGAACAAGTAAAATCATGATTCTCAGTTTCTGTCAGAACCAAGTCAGAGCCAAGCATGAAAAGCTACTTCTCTGGAGTTGGTGACAGCCTAAAGATAGACAGGAACAAGGTTTGAGTGCCCTTCTATCAAGGAAATGGAGCAACTCAGACAGTGGAGTGACAGGGGGAGGTGACAATTTGTATAATATATGCCAGCAGAAACATTAGCTTTCTTCTACTGCTACATTTTGCTCTTATGGATACTTTTTTTTAACTGCTGGTATGAAAAGGAGGGAAAAGGAAAAGTTCTATATGGAAGCTGGGTCGCTTCTCTGGGCCTCAGTTTCCTCATCGGTAAATTGAGGGGCTTGGATTTGATAGCCTCTTAGTTCCCTTCCAGTTTGCGATCTCTGATTCTTTGAGAGATGGTTTCGAATAGGAGAAAAGACTCTGTAATTGACACACTCATATAATTCATTCTTCTCCCACTCAACCTAATAGCTGAGGCTCACCTGGAGAACTGTTCTAAACTGGGGCTTCCAAAGGAAGATCTTTATCTAGATGAAATACAGTGTGTCTGGATTAACACAAAGGTTATCTTCTTAAAACTGGTGAGCTTTCTCCCAGCAAGAAGGTCCATTTAATCTCATCCTATAATCAATGTAATCATGTCTTCTATATGTACCCTCAGAGTAGATTTGATTGGGTCTCTTATCTATGCTTTCCCTGAGTATGAGTCACAAATTCAAAAATTCACACTAATATGTTAGTAGTACTAAACAATGGCTCCTTCTTTAGAGATGAGCTGCTAAAAATAAAATCCAGTGTGCATTTTTTGAGCTTCAGTTTATCTGCATCTTGAAGCACCACTCCATACTTTATTCATGCTATCAAAATGAAAAATAATGTCGCCATCCCAGTTTAAATCTTATGTATCTGAAATTTAACACTTGTGTATGTTTTATTATTGTTGAGAAATTCTCCCAGTGCCTAGGCAGCTCTCAGGTCATAAGTTAGGTACCTGTGTAGCTGCATTCCCTCTTCCAGGCCACCGGGGTTCTACTGTATATACTGAGTTTCCAACTTGTTTGTGTAATGGGAATTAGTTCATCCTCAAATTTATAATTGACTGATGAATGTACTGGTGATTGTCTATTCACCTCTAAAGTACCTTTGTGCCATTTGCTCCCTTCAGCCTTTCCTTTGAGCACCTCTAAAACTGACTAATATTTTCCTATCTCTACACAAATAAATTGTCACCAAATAAAGAAAATAAAATATCTACACAAATAAATTAAGGGTTGGGACTTTTCCCCAAACTTTTAAGTCATTTGATAAATGAAAGAATTAATATGATCTGTGCTGTTTCTAGTGAAACTTATTGGAACAACAGTCCCAAAGTAGATGGAGCCTCAACCTTGATGAGCCCAAAATTGGAAGAGTGGCAAACTATGTTCCCTTTCTGTCAACTCTTGATTAAAAAATGCTATATAGGCTGACCAAATCAGTGCCATTCCTGCCAGAACTAACTAAATTCGAGTCCATAAGGGGAAATATGGATGCTTTATTGTTCCACTTTAACGCCTATTAGCTTATTAACTATATTGAGGTAAACAAAAACATTTGTAATTATTTGATGGCAAGAGGACACAATCTTCCCATTTTAATCACCAAATGCTAGTAATCAGTGTGCTCAAGCCACTACAAAGCATTTTTTAAAAAATGTTTTTCCCTTTAATGCGGTTTTCTCCCCCCCCCCCTTTTTATATTGTTTTGGTATCAGTATGAGGATACCTGGGTGGCCTATTAAATCAGGCCCCTCATAAAGCTACATGGCATCCCATGTAGTCCGTTTTAAATGGTCTACAGCTGAGTGTAATTCAGAAACCAACCTCGAGCTGTTTATTATTTTTATCCCCTTCTTGGAGTACTCGGCATGCAGCCAATGAGAGCTATCCTTTGCTAGCGGTAACTAAGGAGAAAAGATAGGTAAATTTCACCATTCCACATCTCAAAGTCATCTCTCTCTAAGCCAATTCTGCTTATCACTACCCCAAACAGACACACTCTAAAGGTGGAGAGGGGAAAATCCAAATTCTAATGTTGTTGCCATATACTGATATGTACCCAGAAACAGCTATGTCCTAAATTAATGGCTTTAATCTGTTCATTGTAAAAAGTGCCTTGGACTTCAATCTAAAGAGGTCAGTATAAATATGTACATATGCGTGTGTGTATATGTAGGCAAATATACATATTTATACATACATATAGACACACACATATACCTGCAGTCATATATAATATAGTCATACATATATAATATAAAAGCTTCATAATCTACCAGATTTCTCTTCGCAACTCCATTTCTTTCGTCTGGTCCTATGTTCATTTGTTGAGAGAGACCTCACCATAGAGAGGTCCTATTCAGCACATTAATGTACTAATATTATTATTATTATTTTTGTTTTTTACTTTTTATTAAAAAGGTAAAGGTTATAAAAAAAAAGTGAAATGCCTGAAAGTTTTGAATTGGGTCATGGTAAACCTTCTTAGGAGACAGAAGAGTAGAAAATCTGATAGGAGAAATTCCCCTGCCCTCCTTTGAATGCCTTCACTTTTCCTTAATTATGAGAGTGTGCAGGGATTGCTGGTGTTCCAAAAACAAAACAG
Organism: Pseudochirops cupreus; assembly: GCA_028627135.1. Classification (NCBI taxonomy): domain Eukaryota; kingdom Metazoa; phylum Chordata; class Mammalia; order Diprotodontia; family Pseudocheiridae; genus Pseudochirops; species Pseudochirops cupreus. The sequence continues at coordinate 131,299,530 of CM053584.1, forward strand.
TTTTATAGCCTTCATTTAAACTCATTGTAATGCTTCCTGTGCTTCATTTAATTCATCTTTATGCCACAATTTCCCCAGTGATTCCGTATTATAAGAGAAGGATCTTTAGATACTGCATTACTTATAAGCAGAAATCTGCTTGAACTGAAAAAAGAAGAGATGGGAGCATGGGAATTAGTTGTGACTAACAATTTCTGACAGTGAGGACTTTAAAAGGGGAAGGAGTCAATATGGTGCAGTGGAATGAAGAGTAGATTTAAGGGCAGCATATCTGCTCAGCTCAGCTATTTAGTACCTGTATGACCTCAGGATGGTTGTTTCACCTCTCTTGGCTCCACTTCTCTGGAAAATAAGGAGTTTTGACTAAATAATCTCAAAGGTCCCCTTGGGTTTCAAATCATATACCTATGTGGCATTCCTTCTCTGGACAAAACAGGACAATTCAGAGATTAATACCTATCTATTTCTTTGAAGATTGGGGGATGGACTGCCTAGATGACCTTTGAAGTCCTAATATGTAGGATTTTTTTAGTCCTCATTCGTATAATATGATTACCTGCATTAATGAACTCTCATTCCCTAACCGAATCAAAGGGCGAGTCTTTTTCCAAACATGTAGGTTGTGATGGCCAATGATCTTTTTTTAGAGATCTCAAAAACTTCAATTACAAGGAATCCTATCTTCTTGAATTCTCTGACCTTGAGCTAAAGGAGTTATCACACTTCTTAGAACCAACTAAATCTATATTCCGCCTCCTTTCTGGTGCAGTAAAAGCCCTTGATGCAGGCCAGAGCCAGACCAAGTGAGATTTGTGTCTTGTTCATATTGTCAATCAGAAATGGTGCAGAACAAAGAGTAAGAGGCCATCTGTATCTCGAGGAGTTTTTATGGGCTGGTACAGAGACAAAATCTTAAATAGAGTCTTGGTATTTAGGGTATTTTATAGCATTCCCTAAGTCAATAGTCTCTCTCACCCTATATTTTTGTCTGTGGGCTTAAGCAAATGATTATTAGGTGCTTCCAAGAAAAAGTACTTAGTCAATGAGATGTTATTTCTAAGTTATTAGACCTAAAAATGCTTTAAAAATAGGTATAGTTTCATTTCCCCCTGCTCAATCCATAAACCTTTCTTCCAAAAATCCTTTCTGATTATATTTAGTGATTCAGTGAATATTAAAGAAAAAGTCTTTTTAAGTAGCAATTTTTGTCCAACAAGTTCAATATTCTTTGCAAATGTTGATAGATTACTTCCCCCAAAAAATGCCTGTAAAGCAGGTGGTAAATAGTATTGCACCCATTTTAAGAAGAGAAAAACTTGACAGCAGGAAAGTTAAATGACCTGCTTAAGTCATTATCTAAACTGAAAATATAACTCGGGATTTCTGATTCAATTTAACTTGACAAATATTTATAATGCATGGACTAGGTGTGGGGTACCATGCCAAATTCTTAGAATACAAAGACCAAAACAAAGTAGTCCCTATCCTCATGGACTGTCACTCAGGTTTTCATCCTCAGAGTCATCTTCAATTCTTCCTCCTCCCTTCCCATATCAAATCAGTTGCTGAGTCTTATCCATACTATCCTCATGACATCTCTTGCATCCATAACCTTCTCTCTCATACAACTTCTACCTTGGTTTAAGTCCAGCTACCATAGCCTCTCAATTGGTCTCCCTTCCTCTAGCTTCTCCTCCTCTGTCAATCTATCCTCCATAGAGCTGTTAAATTGATATTCCTAAAGCACAGATCTGACCACATTGCTCCCCTGCTCTGTGTCTTCTCAGCTGCTTCTAGGATGATACACAAAATTCTTTGCTTCACATATAAAGCCATTCACCACCAAGCACTACCTTACATTTCTAGGCTCATTTGACAAGACTCTCCTCCACAAAATCTGTATTCCAGCCACACTAGCCCATTTGCTGTTGAGGATATAAAAGATTCCATCTCCTGACTCCATCCCCTCACATACTGATGTTGTTACTCATACAATATATTGAGGTTGTTATTCCATCCTTGCAATGGGCTTCCTGCTCACCTTTGTCTCATAGAATCCCTAGTTTCCTTCAAGGCTCAGCTCAAGTGGCACTTCTTACCCATCCCAATTCCCCCCAGTTACGAATGACATACTCCCACCTCTGCTTTGTCTGTTGTTTGTGTTTGTTTAGAGGTGCACGTATTGTTTCTCAGAATAGAATGTAAGCTCCTGCAGGGTGAGGACCAGTCCCTTTTGATCTTTGTATCCCTATCAGTTAGCACAGTACCTGACATACAGCAGGTGCTTAATAAATGCAGAAGGAAGGGAAAGGAAGGATGGAGGGAAGAAGGAAGGAAGGAAGGGAGAGAAGGAGGGAGGTAGGGAGGGAGGGAGAAGTGGAAGGAAAGAAGAAAGAAAGAAAGAAAGAAAGAAAGAAAGAAAGAAAGAAAGAAAGAAAGAAAGAAAGAAAGGAAAGAAGGAAGGAAGGAAGGAAGAAAGAAAAAGAAAGAAAAAAGGAAGGAAGGAAGGAAGGAAGGAAGGAAAGAAGGAAGGGAAGGAAGGAAGGAAGAGAAGGAAGGAAGGAAGAGAAGGAAGGAAGGAAGGGAGGGAGGGAGAGAAGGAGGAAGGGAGGAAAGAAGGAAGGAAGGAAGGAAGGGAAAATGGAAAGAATGGAGGGAGGAAAGAAGGAAGAAGTCATATTCTATCAGTGGGGGAGGAGTACATCAAGTATACAAATAAATAAATATCAACTTGTATATAAAATTCAAGTCAGTTCCATAAGTATTTAAGTGCCTGCTATATATAAGGCTCTGTATTAGCCAATAGGGATACAAAGACAAAATCTGAATTGTCTCTGCCCTTGGACAGTTTTCATTCTAGCGGAGGGTAACCACATGCACACAGGTGAGTACAAAATATATTCAGAATAATTAAAGAGACAGCTGGGGTTGGGGAAGATGGAAAAGCTTCCCCTGGGAGGCTGCCCCTGGGCTGTGTGTACTGGGCCAGCATCTGGTGACTGTAGCTGCTGCCTTCACTAAGACACACAAGTAAAATGGTGCTCGGGAGACCTTTGTAGAGACCTTGGTCAGATGTAGAGAGAAGCCTGAGCTTTAGCTGGTTTGTGTAATGGGGGAGGTTGGTAAGAGAGCAGATTGTCCTTCCTAATAACTAAACCTAGACAGCTGCAACTAGGAAGATAACTCTAGACTCTTGCCTTCTTTTTCTGCTTCCCAATGAATATTAACTGGAGAAGGAGAAGGTTGAAAAAATATGATGCCATTATGTTGGGTAATACAACAGCATAAAATACAAACAAAAAAGGAGCAGCCAGACAGCATTAACTAAAATCTGAAGTCGCTGCTTTCCTCTGATCTCATCTTCTTCCTTCCCTGAGGCCACTGTGGAGAAACCAAGAACTTTCAAAGGAATAATTTTGGATTAAGAAAGAGGAGAAACCTAGGGGGAAAATAAGTGGCTATTTCTCAGTCAGTCCAATTTTCACTCTTTAGAGGAAATCTTTAGTTGGAGGATTTTACTCTTCATACAATTTATCCCTCTTTGAGCCTCAGTTTCCTCACCTGTAAAATGAGAGGGTTGAACCTGACCCCTTCCAGCTCTAAATCTATGATTATTCCTGTAGGGTACCTACCTACCCACCTCTATTCCCATTACTTCAACCTTAAGAGCCAATGAAAAAGGTGAATGTCAGTCTCTTCAGTTGAGAGAGTCAGTAAGCAAGAGCTGTCTCCAAGGCATAAATTCATCAACCCAGACACTGAAAAGCAAAGCCAGCTTTTACAGAGCTCTTTCAAAAGAAAATCAACATGCAGGCTTTAACCAGTCCTTCCCATTTGCTGGTGTCATATTAAAAAACATCCAACAAGGGCCTACTACGAGTCCCAAATCACAAAGCACTGTAACAGGCACTTCATCTGCAGTAACATTCCTACTGTAGGGTGGAAAACATCAGCATTAGTTGCTTGAAGGAAGTCTACTTCTAGTAATAGGAATCATGCCCTCATTTTCATGAGAGGCATGACCCATCCAGATCTTCAACATTGTTGGGTTTTTTTCAGTCTGGCCTAATTTCTTCCATGTGCTAGGCCTTTGAACCTCCGCTGATTTGCATTCAGGGCATCCACATATTGACAAGTAACAATGTTGTTTTATTATTCACTTCACATTTCTCTTGTCTGACCATTGTGGTCTTCTGCCATCTTGACAGATTCATAGCTTTAAAACTAAAACCTTTATTTTTCTGTAGCTCTCTTGGGGGCAGGGGAATGAATATTCGAATGCTTCTTTCTGAGATAATATTTGTAAAGAGCACTTAGCACAGTGCCAGCACACAGTAGGCACTAAGTAAATGCTTATTCCCTTCCCTCCTTCTCCATTCCCCAATTCAACAAGCTTTTATTAAGTGCCTACTGTGTGCCAGGCCCTGAGAAAATGACAGAAATGAAACACACACTGCGTCTCAAAGAAAAGTAAGAAAAGGCTCAATAAAGATCACATAATATAAGTTTAATAATAACAGATAGTATTTATATAACACTTTCAGGTTTGCAAAATACTTTACATATTTTATCTCACTTGATCCTCACAACAGCTCTGGGAGGTAGGTACAATTATTATTGTCTTCATTTTACAAATGAGGAAACTGAGGCTGAGAGGTTAAAGAGCTTGCCCATGTTCTCACAGACAGTAAGTGTCAGAGGCGGGATTCAAATTTAGGTCTTCCTGACTCTGGCCCAACAGCTAGCTGCCAGCAGATTTCTCACCAAGCCAAAAATCTAAACACTTGGATATCTCAGGACCAACAACGTCCTTTTCATCCTTTTCCTGGATGTATTTAACCACTAAGCAAAATCTCTCCTTTGACTTCAAATTAAACCCAGTACTGTCATAGCCCGGGAGGCTTTGATGCCAGACACCGGATGAGTGATCCACATCTGGAATGTGAGCAGGTCCTCCAAGCTATGGATGACTGAGGGGACCCTGAGCCAGAGCACCACCTGCAGGTCAGATGGAAGCACAGCCACCAAGCCAAAGTGAAGAGCTCACCTACACCTCACCCAAGAAGAAGGCAAGGGGACAGCCAGCCAGCCAAGAAACAGCCATTCGACTGCTCCAATCTAAGCAGTTGTCTACCAGGTGGCTCCTGGTTGGAGTGTCGCAGAGATTTTTGGTCAAGCATAAACTAGTTTAGACGACCTCTGGGGTCACTTCCAACACTGAAACATTTTCATATATCCATAAGTAAAATACGATTCTAAAATTTAAAAAAATCACCATAGGATTAATTTGATTTTGTTGATGAGCCTACTGGGTCCCTTTGACACCTGCAAAACAACTGTGATGAAATAATTGAAGAATTATAATGATAATTATAATAGTTGGCATTTACATGATGCTTTAAGGTTTGCAAAGTGCTTTATATATCTTTTTTTTTTTAGATTTTCACAGCAAGACTGCAAAAGGTAGGTGCTATTATTCTCATTTTGAAGTTGAGGAAACTAAGGCTGGAAAAGACTGACTTACCCAAGATCATACAGTGAAGTGGGATTTGAACTCAGGTCTTCCTGGTTCTAAGTCCAGTGCTCTATGCATTGCACCACCTAGTTTCCTTGAAAATAATTAGAATGACTTGTATTTATATACCACTTTAAATTTCCAAAGCACTTTGGAAACCTCTCTAGATAAGACTTAATTTTTTAAAAACCCAAGACTGATTGAATTCTCATACCATAAGTAAATTTGTTCTGCAGAAATTCTTTCTTGAGACCCAAAAAAGAGACATGATGGGGGGTGGGGAGGCAGTGTGGTATAATAGAAAGAACACTGGACTTGAGTCAGAGGATCAGGTTCAAATCTAGCTACCAATCTTGGGCAAATTGTTCTTCCAGCTCTGAGATTAAAATGGAAGGCTTCAATGGATTGCCTAAACAGAACTGTTAGGGCATATTTACAATAAAAAATAATAATAATAATTGTTATTATTTATATAGTGCTTACTATTATCTCATTTGATCCTTACAACAACCCTGGGAAGCAGGTGATACTATTATTCCCATTTTACAGATGGGGAAACCAAGACAAACTTAAGTGACTTGCCCAGGGTCACAGCTAGTAAAGCATCGGAGGCCCAGTTTGAATTCAGGTCTTTCTGACTTGAGGCCCAGAGCTCTGTCAACTGTACCACCTAGCTTTAAGAGAAAAATATATGAGTTCATGATTCTGCTAAAACCCAGTGATTTCAAAATAAATGACCCAAGGTATTAAATCAACTGATCCTTTCAAAGGTTTGAAACTACCTTATCTCAGCGAGCCATGATTTCCTCTCTCTGCACTTTCCCTCCACTGATGGCAGTTGTAGCTCTTTTAGTAGAGTTCTTGGTAGAAAGTCTTCAAGAGTTGATGTGACAGGTTAAACAACTTTGTGATGAACCTATCAAAACTTAGCAAGGCAGGTTCTTGTTGTCCATCACTGAACCTGAATTCAAAGCCTCTCCAGGTTCATAGCATCTCTGGTATTTGAAAGACTAGCACATGGGAAAAAGAAAAAGCTTGTTCTGCTTAGCCCCTGTGGGTACAGAATGATGAGTGGAAAGTAGCCCAGAGGCCCATTTAGGCCCTATGTAAGGAAAGACTTCCTAATAATTAGAGCTATCAGAAATGAAATGCACCACCTTGGGACCTAGAGGGTTCACCCTCATTGGAAGTCTTTAAGTACTTCTGGACTATATTAAATAGAGAGCAGATTCTTTTATTTCAGTATGGGTTTGAACCATCCGGGCTCTGACGTCCTATCCAGTTCTGAAAATCTGTATTTTTCTGATCTGCTTCAGCATGTGTTCCATGGACAGAGAAATCAAGAGCTGGGTCAATTCCATGCCATGATGAGGCAGCAGATATCTTTAACAGATGTTGGGACAATCTAAATAAGGGGGGAAAGGGCTTTCTTTTAAAAAACAACAAGACAATAAACGTCTCTCTCTCTCTCTCTCTCTCTCTCTTTCTCTCTCTCTCTCTCTCTCTCTTTCTGTCTCTGTCTCTCTCTCTGCTTGCCCCATGCTGACAGAGCACTGTGTGCCTAGATGTGGAACATGGATAGACCAGGTGTGCTGATGCTAATCCCAGAGCCACCAGGGGCAGACTTGCACTCCTTCCTCTTAGAATATGCCTGTCTTTGGTATCATTAAGTGTTTTCATTTTCATGGACACTAAAAATAATGCAAGGGTTTGCACACACATACCATCCTCCCACTCTCTGACCCATAAATAAATATGCAAACCCTTCATTTAAAACACAGATGTTCTCCCCGTGACTACACAACTCCATTCAACACATATTTTGTATTCCGGAGATGTTGATCATTTCCAAAGTGATCTGGCTTCAGTTGAAAGAATTTAGAGCTAATACCTGCAGATTACAAGTACCCCCCCAAGGGACAATGGAATATTAAATTAGATGATTAAAAATGATATAACTTTGTATCCTGCATTACAGCGGATTAAGATAGTAGTGTCCAGAAATGATTAATCTTTATTTCACTTACTCCCTGAAAACAACATGCAGAGATTAAGCAAAATGTGTTTAATCTAGTCAGTGGAAGGAATTTGGAATTTACACTTTATTCTTGCCCTAAGACTGGCTGAACAGGGTGGCATCACTTAAGATTTAATTTACACCTTTTAAAAGCAGAAAAGTGGCAACCGGTGTGCTATGTTTTACAGCTACCTAGAAGATGGTTTTCTCAGAAGCTACTGAAATGTGTATCTTGGGCCATAGAAGAAGACAAAAAATGAAACCATATCATTAATGCTCAATTAGTGTGCTAGGTAAAACGTTTTCCCAAGATACCTGTTCTTCCCTCCTTTGAGGCAACATGACAAAGACCTTTGGGACCAGTAAAAGATACTCAAGATTTGGTTTTATTTTTAAGGAAAAAACACATTGCTTCATGGTGTATCTCTATGTCCTGAGACCATACCCTCAGTCATATTCCAAGGGAATCAGCTTGTTTTCTGGTTGTTCAGAGGTGTCCAACTCTTCGTGACCCTATTTGGGGTTTTCTTGGCAAAGATCCTAGAGTAGTTTGCCATTTCCTTCTCCACATCATTTTTAAAATGGAGAAACTGAGGCAAACAGAGTTAAGTGACTTGTCCAGGGTCACACAGTTAGTAATTGTCTGAGGCTAGATTTGAATTCATGAAGATGAGTCTTCCTGATTCCAGGCCCAGTGCTTTATCTGCTGTGCCTCCTAGTTATAAGCTGCTATAATCAGTGAATCAATCAATCAACAAGCGTATGCTCACAACGTGCCAGGCAACACTCTTCCATAAAACTCCTTCTTCACCTCCCACCTTCTGGAATAAGGCATATGGAGATCTCACTGTGGAGGTGAAAAGTTAGGATTGATAAACACATTTTTAGGATTTCCTAAGAATAATGACGCAAAGTTGGCTTACAGATCTGGAAACCATTCATAAGCTCTGGAGACCAAAGGAACCTTGGAAAACATCTAGTGCCTCCCACCCTCTCATTTCATAAAAAAGGAAAAGGAAACTGAACCTCAAATAGGGAGTGTCTTGTCTAAGGTCACACAGGGAATCAGTGATTGAACCCGGATTTAAACCTAGGGCCTTTCTATCACATTACCTTGCCTCTTTCCAGGGCTGCTTTTCTTCATTCAAAGCAAACGTGACAAACAAAGAGGATGCTACTACACCACCCACAAAAAACCATAAAGTAAAAGTAAAGCTAGCTAGGTAGCAACAAGGAAGCCAGGTGGTGCAGGGGTTTGAGCATTGGGCTCAGAGTTAAGAAGACCTGAGTTCAAATCCTGCCTTAGAAACTTCCTAGCTGTGTTGCCATGGGCCACTTAACCTCTGTTTGCCTATGGATCAGTGATCCGCTGGAGAAGGAAGTGGCAAACCACTCCAGTATCTTTGCCAAGACAGTTGGAAAGAGAGTCACAGAGTCGGACGTGACTGAACAACAAAGCTCTGTGGGGAACACAGCAATAACTAGGGACCCAGCTTTGACTATCCTATGAGTAGGAAACACAGCGGTTAGAGTACTGGCTGGAGTCCAGAAGACCTGTGTTCAAATCCAGTCTCAGATACAAGCTGTGTGACCCTGGACAAGTCACTTAACCTCTGTTTGTTTCAGTTTCCTCATCTGTAAAGTAGGGGTAAAAATAGCACCTATCTCCCAGGGTAGTAGTGAGGATCAAATGAGATAAAAATTGTAAAGGGCTTAGCAAAGTGCTTGGCACATAGTACATCCTATGTAAATGTCAATTATTATTATTAGTTCAAATTGTGACCTGACAGATTTACTAGCTGTGTGACCCTGGGCCAGTCACTTAACCTCTCTATTCCTCAGTTTCCTCATGTGCAAAGTGGGGACAACAATAGCACCCACCCCACCCCCCATGGTTATTGTGAGGATCAAATGAGATATTATTTGTGAAACACTTTACAAACCTTAAAGTGCTGTATAAATGCTAACGACTGTTGCTGGGGTTGTTTCACAGAGTGAGCTAAGCGATACAGAAGAGAGCGCTAGACTTGGAATCGGGACAAAAGCCGAGTTCAGACTCTGACTAACTGTGTGGCCCAACTTCTCTGTGCTTCAGTTTCCTTATATGTAAAATGGTGATAATAAATGGAATAATGTGTCTAAAGTGCTTTGCAACCCTTAAAATACTATATAAATGTCTGCTAATAGTAATAAGAAACAGAAAAATGCCCATTTTGTCATTTTTTTCTTCATAGGAGAAGAGAGCTAGAGCTGGAAGGGACCCCTGAGTCTGAGTCCCCTCATTTTACAAATGAGGACACTGAGACCCAGAGAAGTGAAGGGACTTGTCCAAGGCATCGTGAGTAATACGTACCAGAAGATTTGAACCCAGGTCCCCTCATTCCAGAGTCCCCGGTCGTTCTACCATATGTGATTTGCTCACTTGAGAAAGGAAGGTATCACATTGTTTAGAAGATAGATAGATGGATAGACAGACAGACAAATAGATGAGAGATGGATGACGAGCACTTATTAGGCACCTACTGTGTACAAGGCACTCTGCTAAGCCCTTCATGTGTGTGATCTCATTTGTTCTTCATGACTCTGAAAGGGAGATGCTATTATTATTCCATTTTACAAATGAGGAAACTGAGGCAGATACGTTAAGCAACCTGCCCAAAATCAACTAGTGAATGTCTGAGATCAGATTTGAACTCAGATTTTCCTGATTCCAAGTCCAAGTTTCTATCCACTATGCCACCTATACTGCCTCAATATAATATAACATAACACGATATAATATAATATCTGCCTTTATAATAATTACAAGTACGTATTAAGAGCTTTGATTTATAGACACTTTAAAGTTTGCAAAGCACCTGACAAACATATCATTTAGGTCTCTCAACAACCCTGAGGGGGAGGCGCCATGGGTATTATTATCCCCACTCACCAGATAAAGAAATTGATGCTCAGAAAGCCTGAATAGTTTGCCATAGGTCATAAGTACCAGATGGGAGATTTGAACCTGGATCTTCTCACTCCAGAAGCAGAGCTCTGCCTCCCAAGTAATAAAAGCTCATATTTGTATGGTACTTACTTCATGGTCACAAAGCTCTGTGTGTCTCCTTCAATAATCACAGCAATTCTATGAGGCAGTGAGTACAGGTATGATTATTATTCCCACTTTACACATGAACAAACTGAATCTCAGAGAAGTTGAGTGACTGATCGAGGAAAACCAGCTAGGGAGTGAAGGAGCCTGGGTACAAAACTAGGTTTTCTGATTCTAAGGTCAGTGTTCTTTTTCTTATACTTCAATACTTCAATAGATGAGAATTCCAGACGTAATGAGGTCAGTAAGAGAATCAAAATGTCCAAAGGAATGCTTGGTCTAGGTGCAGCTAGGTGGCACAGTGAATAAATAGAGCAACAGCCCTGGAATCAGAAAGACCTGAGTTCAAATACAGCCTCAGACACTTGACACTTACTAGCTGTGTGACCTTAGGCAAGTCACTTAATGCTGATTGCCTTGCCTTACCTGCTCCAAAAAAAAAGAAAGTAAGTAAGATCGATGCTTGGCCTGGACATAGCACTGTACCTGAAGAGGGCCTGGGTTCAAATTCTGACTTTGCCACTTACTACCTTGTAACTTTTAGCATGTCACTTCATTTTCTCTGGGCTCAACTATGTCATCTGTAAAAGGAAGTGGTTGTGCTGAAGCACAACCTCATGGCCTCTAAGGTCCCTTTCAGATCCGAAGTGTTAATCCTATGAGCCTCTTCATCCCTGTAGTAATAGTAGGTTATAGGATATATTCTTTGTCAACATTTAGCGTCCACAGAATCATTTGTTGTTGTTCAGCTATGTTGGACTCTTTGTGATCCTGTGGACCATCTGGTCCATGGAGTTTTCTTGACACAGATACTGGAGTGATTTGTCATCTCCTTCTCCCATTGATTAAGGCAAACAAAGGCTAAGTGACTTGCCCAGGGTCACACAGTAAGTGTCTGAGGTGGGATTTGAACTCAGGTCTTCCTGACAACAAGCCCAGTCTCTATCCACTGAGCCATCTAGCTGCTTCATGAAATCATAGACTCTCCCAACCAGAAAGGACCTTAGAGATTACCCAGTCCAACCTCCTCCTTTTACAGGGAAGAAAACTTATGCCCAGCAAAATTATTACTGAATCAAGGCAAAATAACAATATCTGATACTTAGGGAACACTTTAAGGTTCTCAAAGTCATATGTAAATTTGTTTGCACCCATAAGAGTCCATTGAGGTGCATATTTCAGTATTAGTATCTTCATTTCACAGATAGGGAAATGAAGCTCACAGCGAATAAGTGACTTGCCCTTGGATAGATGTGTATGTAGTAAATGTGAGAAGCAGAATTCAAACCCACATCCTCCTAACTCCAAGTCCAATACCTTTCTACTGCACCAGCCTTCCCTAATAAACATGCTTCGATTTTCTTTTCAAAGGTAAACAATTTATTCTTACTATAGCTTTAATGACCAACATCTGTATCATCATGAAATAATATACAAGAAAGATTCCTTTAAACACAGGAGAATGGAAAGGAAACCGAAGACCTTTATCAGAACTCCCTCAATTCTGTTTTTTATTACGTTGAGTAAAAGTTAACCAAATACATTTCAATACTTCAAGATCTAAGATTTTGTTCCTCCACCCCAGCAAATCACAACCCTTTTAGAGATTGCCATGATCAAAAACTCCCTCACCTTCTAGTGAATCTGGGGGTGGGCCTTCCCAGGCTCATATTCAGATGACATACAGTTCATGGGCAGAACTAGATCTTGACAGTTTTTTGGGGCTTATCAGAGTTTGCGTTCAACAGGCATTGCCCTCAAGAACCCTAGGTCATCTCTGTACCATAATGAAGCATCAGAAGAGGAAGACTTCAGCCAAAGCCCATATATGTTTGGGAGACTTTAAATCCTGAGCAAAGATTTCAAAAGTGTGACGAATGTCCAATGTGGAAACCCCCTTCACCGATGTAGATCAGCCAAGTCAATAAGCATTTATTAAGTGTCTACTGCATGCAAAGGAACTGTGCTAAGCACTAAGACTAGAAAGAAAGGCAAAAAACAGTCTCTACCCTCAAGGAACTCACAGGAAGCAAACAAATATGTACAAACTAGTTATATGCAGAATAAATAGGAAATAATCAGTCGAGGAAAGACACCAAAATTAAGAAGAATCAGGAAAGATGAAGAACTTCTTGTCTCAGGGAAGGGTTAAGTGACAGTCTCACGGATTGTAAGTATCAGAGGCAACACTTGAACCCAGGTCTCCCTGCCTCCGAAGCCAATCCTCTACCCACCATGCCATGCCACTTCTCCACACATGTTTACAAATTCTGATTTAAGAGCAGGATTTTTGGAAGATCATCTTGGGCATGTTTCCCAAGCCACACTAGAATTTCAGAGAATATAAGGATAAGATGGAAAGGAGAGGAAAACAGTTGGTAGAAATCCTAATTCTTTTCTTCAGGGGGTAGGAGGTAGAGAAATAGAAATTGCTGATTTAAAGAAAAAAAACAACTGAATATGAATTCCCAAAGTGTAATACTTACACTCTGCTCCATTTGTAGAATTGTTTGAAGTTCTGGAAAACTTCATGTTTTGCCTAGAGGGCAGTGAGTTATAATGCATCTTTTCATCTAATCATTATGCTTTCTGGTCACCACAATGTCTAAGTATAACAATGTGTGTCAGAATACAGTGCAACCAGATCAGAATCAAAGCCCACATTCCAAAAGCACAAATCCAGAATGAGACTTGTCATGTACACGTCTGGTACATATGAGACCATGGGAGTTTTGAGTAAATAGTCCAATATGATTAAAAGAAGCTTTGCTGCCTCCAAAGAAAAATTCAAAAAATCACCTCAATCATTAAGAAATAGAATTGACAAAGTATTCTTCATTGCTGAGTTTTACAAAAATCTACATTGTACAATTAAAAGAAGGAGTTCGGAATGCATAAGAAATGATGGAGGCAAGAGGCATCTTGAGAAGAAGAAAATCATTTGTTCCCACTAACATCGGTCTCTAACTCTGAATTTAATTCATTCTGAATACCACAGTCTCACATTTCCAAGTAGAGTTTGGATCTTCTTGCTATATGTAATTAAACTCGATTTAACAAGAGTTAAGTTACTACATGTCCAGTGCTAGGGATTCAAAGACAAAAAAAAAAATCCAATTGTTCTTATCCTCAAGAAGCTACATTCTAACAGGATTGTAGCAGGGGATGCTTTGCCAAACCATTAGCCTAGCACTAGATATTAGCTAAGTTAAGACCCTCTTTGGCCTCTTTCTCTCCCATCCCTCCCACCTCACCACCCCTCTGTTGCTCCCACTCTCAATAAAACTAGTCACATGGAGTGATTTCTTCCTCACTGCACCTCCATGTCTTCTGAAAATGCCCTTCCCCTTTTTTTCCCTTCCAGTGTATGATAGGTTGATTAAATAATACCCATCCCACATTTCACTCTATTTTCAACTAACTACTTTCTCACTGTTCACAGAAAGCTTACTTGCAGATGCCCCCTTTCCTCTGAGCCATGTTAATTATGAATTACAAGCTCCTTTTTGCTTGGGTTTCTTTGCCTTCTGTAAATACCAAAATCCTTGGGACCCAAAATGTTGCTGTTTAACCGAACACAGTGGTATAAGCATTTACATGTGATACACAGAATTGGAATCACAGAATTCAAGAGCTGGATGAAACCTCAGTGGCCAACTCATCCCACTCACACCTGTAAGAAAATCTCTCCTGCAACATACAAAGCAAGTGGCCATCGATTCTCTGATTGAAGATTTCTAAAAAGAGAGAACCCAGAACACCATGATATCGTCCATTCCACTTTGGGGTAGGTCTGACTTAATAATTAGAATGTTTTTTCCTAATATCAAGCCTATATCTGCCTCCTTATAACTTCCACCCATTGCTCCTCATTCTGCCTTCTCGAGCCAAACAGAATGAGTCTAATCCTTCTTCCATGACAATCCTTCAAATACTCAGACAACTATCATATATCTTCTATAAATCTAAATGAAGCAATAATACCCATAAAATACCCATTAGTATTCAGTAACACATCTCATTGTGTGACACATAATATTTTCCAAATTATTCTCATATGTTTTATCCCACTCAATACTTGATACAAACTTGTGAGCTCAGCTATGTATTATTATCCCCATTTTTAGGATGAGGAAATGGAAGCAAGAAGTGATTAAGCAATTTCTCAGGAGTCAGAAAGCAAGTTATCGATAGAGCTAAAACTAGAGCCCAAGAGATTTTATACATGGGATTCATAATTTGGATAGGAATTGGGCCTGATAACCTCTAAGGTTCCTTCCAGATCTACAATCTATCATTCTGGTCTTACCAATAATGGTAAAAGTATATACCAGTAGGATGCTGCCTTTTATTCACATTTGTGGGTTGGGTCCCTAGAGCATAGCTGCTACCTTACGTTCCAGGCATTACCCTGAAAGACTGAACTTGTAACACTTTATTCATGAGCCTCCACTGGTGTATGTCCTAATAACAATCAGTCAGTAGACTTCATTGGCAATTAGCAAAGGCTAAAGATGATATAGTAAGAATAGCTGGTACAAAACATTCTTTCCTGCTTTTCTCCCTCCTTCTACCCACCTCCACCCCTACCCACTATCAAAATCCTAAGATGCATTCTCCCACAAATAGAAATAGCATCCATAGGAAAAGGGAGTACATGGAGTACAATAATAATGCACATATGTAGGATACATCTATAGCAACAGGTGATTCATACTGGAAATCCTTTATCTCTTTCTAGAATCCTTACATAGCTCATTTTGGATGCAGCTCTTTGCTAAGTGGACTACTTAGTTGCCCAGGGTCTGCTTCTTTTTTATGGGTTTTTTTTTTTAGCCTATAACTGGCATTCTCTTTTACCACAAGGGATCATACTTCCTAAAGTTGTCTTCTCCCTTGAGAGACAGTCTTTCCACATCTGCATTTGTCCTTGGTGTATGTCTCTTCTCCTGACATAATTACCTGCATCCTAATGGTCCAGTAACTCTGATGAGAGGGGAGGCAGGGAGAAAAGAAAATCTCCTGCTTTCCCTCAAAAGTAATTCCCTCTCAGGGGCCTGATTTTTCTTTCACTCACTTCTGGCTCCAACTCTAGAAATGCTGAACTGCTGAAATTCCTACAAGCTATTTAAAGCCCCCAGAGGTATAACAGCTTGTCTGAAAAGTCAATCATACTATTTCCTTCATGACTCAATCAAAGAGTTTTATACCTCATAGAGGGATCACTTCATCACATATGACCACCCTTATACTTACTGCCTTCTGATTACATTCTGGACCTACTGTGATTACATTTATTGATAGGAGGAAGCTGAGATTCCCTTGTGTATAAAATGAGTATGTTGGAGTAGATAGACTCACTGTCCCTTCCTGCTCTCCATTTGGATTCTGTGACCTCACGTGTGTTCCTTTGGTAGAATATGAGTTCTTTGTAGGCAAGTACTGTTTGTTGTTTTGTCTTTGTATCTTCAGTGACTAGCATAGTGTCTTGTTTTAATAGGCTTTCAATAAATGCTTATTGGATTATTGGATTCAAGAAAGTAAATAATTGTTAAAGTTAGTCACAACAGTGGCTATGAAGATCCCTATAGTGTTTAGACAAAGAAGAGATGGCTAAAGTAAAAACAAGCAGAAAAGAAACATCAATATTATCACTGACTGCTGTCCTTGGAGTGCAGGTGAAATAGAATGTTGAAGTATGTTAATTATCATCAATAAAAACAAAATCTCATGAAAAGAAGCCATTACAGCAATGTTGATTTTAGAATTGATGGCTATCCCAAAATGAACAGTGATCACGCATCACAAGAATTGTACAAATTTTAAAAATATTGCCTGAGCACTTTCCATTTCCCAGGTTCTATGCTAGAAAGTGAAGATACAAAGATGAAAAAATGCCACAGTCCCTAATTTCAAGGAGTTTATCTCCATGAAAGGGAAATACCTCATATATGCCAATAAAAGTACCACCATATAGAATGCAATAGGGCCAAAAGAATGAGGTTCAGACAAAGCGCTCTGGGAAGAAATCTGAACTACCCTTGGAATTCATCAACATCAAGGTTTCCTAGGAAGGCAATGTTCTATGCCAAGGCAGATCACAATCTTCTATGCCCTAAAATATAAGTCTCAGGGTCATATAGTTAGTATCAAAAGTAGAATTTGAACATGGATATTTCTGACTCCAAGCCCAACACTCCAGGCCACCTCTACTAGTAGAGGCACTAGTCCTTATCCCACATTTTAAGAGAGCCTCACCATTGGCTAGAGAGCAACTAGGATGCAAGGTGGATAAAGCACCAGCCCTGGAGTCAGGACCTCAAATCCTGAGTTCAAATCCAGCCTCAGATACTTGCTAGCAGTGTGACCCTGGGAAAGTCACTGGACACTGTTTGCCTCAGTTCCTTCATCTTCAAAATGAACTGGGAAAGGAAATGGCAGACAACTCCAGCATTTTTGCCAAGAAAACCCCAAATGGGTCACAAAGAGTTAGACACAATTGAAAAAAACAACTGAACAACATCATTGGCTGCCACTACCACTAGGTGGCAGTAAGTAGAGGTGGCACAATTCCAACCCCTTGGACACTTTTCCTTTGCATTTGTGAAGGAGCATTGTTATTAACATAGAATAGGCCAAAGAGCATGCAAGTTTGCTCTAGTAACGCATGCATACACCCCTAGCAACACTATGCTCCAGATATAGATACACAGATACAGATAGATAGATATGTGTATGTATGTGCATATAATCATATATGTATATGTATGTGTATGTGTACATGTATATATGTATTATGTGCATGGAGAGAGAGAGAGACCCAAGGATATAAAGGCTTCACACATGTGTGGGTCAGGGTTGGAAGCCACTTTCACTGAAACCTTAGGCCTGCCAGGCTTTAAGACTTGGATCTATCTGGCAATCTCAGAAATGCCCATTTAAACCAGCTATAGAGATAAAATTCCCTTGAGAGAAGACTAGTCCAGGTCAGAGGAGCAGATTGTAAGGAGATGGAAGTGTGGGACCATGTTATAATAGCTTCACTCAAAGCATATGTACTCTAGATAGATAAGGGGCAGGTAATGTGCCCTGCCAGATGTTAGTCCTCCATGGGAGGCTCCACATGGCCTCTTTGACTGCATTTTTCTAAATGAAAGTTAGATTGATTCCTTTTGTTTTTAGATCACAGTCATTTTCACATCTACACCCATTTTGGCCATTCCCCAAAGAGTTAACCAACTGCCCCTGGCCATGTCTGACAGTATATGTCACATTCTGTAGCCAGAGGCATCCATCCCTCCAAGGAAAGGGAAAAAGTACATTTCTTCTCTTCCCAGGGACCAAGATTGGTCCTAAAAATTACACAGCATTTGTTTCCTTTTTAGTGTCCTTTTCTTTGCCTACCTTTTAAAGGCCACTGTGACAAGCATGCAAGATGACCACTTTGGAGAACCTGGGGAAGAGCTGAAGTCAGGAAATGAACAGGACGCTAACAGTAGTCTGTCGGGAAGCTGGCCAAACATATTAAACTATCTTGTTCAAATTGGCCAGAGGCAAAAGCTACAGTAGGGTTCATTTTTCCAGCCTTTCCCTTTTCCCTGTGTAAATTTAGAATGAAATTCATCTCTGCCTCAGCTAAGTCAGGTTTAATTTTTAATATTAAAATCAGGAGTAGTCTCAGAGAACAGTTGAGCCGAGTAATATGGAACAGACTTTCAATGCCTCATATGCTGACACATTAGGAAGTAGAATGAATGCTTGGCTTGGCAGTTGTTCATCAATGCATCTGATTCACTTCCCGAAGAACATAAACCAGCTTTGATTCTCCAATATGTTTTCACAAACTCTGTCCTCCTATAACTCAATGGGCTTTATAATTAGCTGCTATAAACACTTGATAGCTAGCACATAAGTTTTAGGGTTTGCAAAGTGCTTTGCAAACATGATCTCAATTGTTCTTTACAACAACCTGCTATTATTGTCCCATTTTGTTAAGTGACTTGCCCAGGGTCACACATCTAGTAAGAATCCAAGGCAGGATTCAAACTCAGGTCTCCCTGACTCCAAATTTCACATTCTATCCACTATCCACCTAACAGCCTAGAAAAGATCATTAATTTCTTAACTGTGGGTATTCCTACAAAACAGCCCTCTAAACTATGGTATCAGAGAAACTCAAAATTAGAAAGGCCCTCAAAAGTCAGTTATTCCAAATCTTGCCTTAACTGAAAGTCTCTCTCCTTCCATGGAAAGGGTCTATATCATGGAGAAGTGATTATCCAGTCTTTGTTTAAAGATCCCTATTGAATATATTACTTCCCAAGTAAGCCCATTCCACTTTGAAATAGCTCCAACTGTTAGTAAATTTTTCCCTGCAAGGAACTAAGATCTGTCTCCCTTCAATGGCTATGAATTGTTCCTTTCTTTTCTCTGCGGCCAAAACAAAACAAAAGAGCTGCTTCTGCTTCTTCTTCTTCTTCTTCTTCGTCTTCTTCTTCTTTTTCTTTTTCTTTTTCTTTTCTTCTTCTTTTCTTCTTCTCCTCCTTCTCCTCTTTCTTCTCCTTCTTTTCTCCTTCTTTGACAGCCCTTCAAATATTTGAAACCAGGTATCCAATTCAACCTATTCTTTGAGCTAAACATTTTCATTTCCTTCAACAAAGCCTTAAACGGTCCTTTTAAGTTGTCCTGATTACCCTCTTCCAGACATGATCCATTCCAAAAACTTGTTTCCTAAGTTGATTATCTTCTTGAATTTCTACAGCTCTGAACATTCATCACCTGATGGCCAACCTGCTAGTAATGAGCTTCCCCTTGCTTAGCAAGGTAAATCCCCTAGGTCAGACACATAGTCTATCACCGGGCAACAAAGGCACTCTGCAGTTGACTGGATCAGCCAGCCATCAGATTCATCCGGCAGAATATTCAGGAATGCAGTGTTTTCTCCTTTCTGTGAGACCTCTGAGTAAGACTTTTGTGCCATCAAGTCAAAATCCATTTATTAAGGGTCTATTACTTGCCAATCACTTGTGCTGAGGGCTAGGGATACAAAGAAAGACAGAAACAAAAACAAAAACATCTAGCCCATGCTCTCAAGGATTCACATTTGAATGGAGGGAGACAATATGCAAACAATTATAAATAAATTAGATATGTATGGGACAGACTGGAAATGATCCCAGAAGCAAGACGCTGAGATAATAGAGGTTATAACTTGGCATTTTTGCCTGTTTTGTATGGCATTCCAATTGAATGAAGGATGTTTTGGAGATAGAGATACCTGCAACATCAGTATTTTTGTGTCTAAAGACATATTCCTGTTAAATAAACACCTACAAAGACTTGAATAATCTCACAAACAGGTCCATTTGTTTATTTGAATTTAATAAATTGCTCTCATTACTTTTCAATCGGGGGAATTACAAAAGATTAATTAATACTTCTAAGTTATTTTGCAGATGGAAAATACACACTAGTGTTATGTATTAGTCCTCATTTTTTTTTTTGTTCCCTGAATGATTTAGGGAAATGGCAAAGATTTGTTTTTTAGTTTAACTCTCTCTTTATCACTTTGGGCCAAAAGTTAAATCCATCTACTAGCTTTCATGTGAAATGAATTCATGATTACTGCCAAATTCTTGGTTTCATTTCATAGAAACCAGAACACCTCTTGTGTTCATGGTGCCAGTATCCAGTAAACACGTAGCTATTCCTTACAGAGTTCATCAACCCTGAAGCATTTTGAAAGCCTTGACAGCCAGGAGCTAGTTTGCATAGATTTAAAACAGATAGTGTTAATGGCTTATATTTCCAAATTACAAAGTATTTTCCTCACAATAACCAGTAAGCCTGATAATACAATCAATTATTATTATTCCCACTTACAGATGAGGAAACTGAGATTCAGAGAAGTCCAATGACTTGTCCCAGAGCACACAGATTGCTAAATGAGTAGCTAGAAAGGGTCAAGAGGTAGAATTGGAACCAGTCTCCTAATGATCAAGAACATGCTGCATCTGTCCTCCAGAAAGGAGGTAGTGACTTGAAATACCTAGTATGATGGTGATTTCTGGGTTGTTGTTTTTTTTAAGTTACATCCTGTGTCCCTTCAGATTCTCAGTTTAAGCTGGAATTCTGGTCCAGCTGCTGTCTTGAATAAATACTGCCATCGTGTGGGGAGAAATGGGAAATGGGTCAATGAAGTTAGGCAGCTAGAATGACATCATTTGGGTCTCCCCCTCACCCCACCCCAAACCTCACACACACAGAGGCAAGTATGGGAGCCTTTAAAAAACCTCCATAAAACAACAAAGCTAAGAATTTACAATTCATGAAATACTGAAAATTAAGACCGACTACAAAAAAAAAAGATATTCAAGATGCTTGGTTTCCAGTTCTAGTGTATGATGCTAGATGAATAAATGTATGCTTAATAAATATATGTTGGGTAAAGAAAAAATGAAAGGGATTATATTTCTTGTTGATAATTGTCTATCTTGTCGACAAGCTGTATACATTACTCCTAATTTCATTTACAATTGCTTATGCTGTAAGAATTGGGGGAGGCTCTATATCCCCACCCTGATTGATGTAAACAAAGAAGGCTCAGACTTGTCTATTGAACCAGTCAAAAGTATAAACTAGGAACTAACAAGTCTTTGATTTAGAAGGAATAAAGTACCTGGATCATTTGGTGAAAGCAGATGACATAACCTAGGAAATATTTTTCAATTGGCTAGAAGACTCACACAAAGCTTTGGGTCTGTTTGTAGTACAGTAAGCCCGTCTGGGAAGTGTTCATTTCAGGAGCAAAGCAGTGAAGTTTTGGGAGCTTCCAGGAGTCACCTGGAGTCACCTGAGGAGTCACCTCAAAGTCACCTGCTTGGAGAGGAAGGAGAGCAAACCCAAAGGGACTCTTACCTTTACCTGGTGATAACCTTGTGAATTTCAAAGGATCAGAAGATGGAAGCCTCAAAGGCTCCAAGAGATTCAGATACGCTGAGGATGTGACATACCACAGATCCCACCTTGGTTCAGTTCCTCCTTACTTCTCTCCTAGGTGATTGCAATGGCCTCCTGACTTTTCTCCTAACCTTAGATCTCTCCCCACTTTAGCCCGTACTTCACCCAGCTGCCAGTGATCTTCCTAAGGCACGGCTCTGGCCACTTCGCTACCCTCTTCAGTAAGCTCCACTGATTCTCAAATCAAATATAAGCTCCTCTGTTAGCTTTTAAAACTTTTCACAGCCCGGCCCCAACCTATCTTTCCAGCCTCTTTGGACACAACTTCCTCTCCTGCTGTCTGTGATCCTCTCTTTTGCTGTAAGATGCAGCTCAAGTACCATCAGAAGCATCAATTACCAAGAAGCCTCTTCTAATCTCTCCATCCGCTAGTGCCCTCCTTCCTCAACTACCTTGTGTTTTAACTACTTTGTATGTATTCATAGGTCTTTATATTTTTGCTGTGTATATTTATACATGTGCTTGTGGCCTTACCTCATTAGAATGTAAGTGCCTTACAAAGAGGGATTGTGTCATTGTTTGTACTCATATCCTCAGTACCTAACACATTTGTTGTTGCTCAGTTGTGTTTGACTCTATAATCCCATGGACCAAAGCGCACAAATATTGGCCATGGGATTTTCTTGGCAAAGAGAACCAGAGTGTTTTGCCATTTTCTTCTCCAGTGGATTAGGGCAAACAGAGGATAAGTGACTTGTCCAGGGTCACACAACTAATAAGTGTCCGAGGCTGGATTTGAATTCAGGTCAACATTCTATCCACTGAGCCACTTAGTGGCCTCCTACCTGACACACAGTAGGTACTTAATATGTGTCTGTTGACTGACTGAGACAGAATTCAGTGAGAGGAGCCATTGGTACATCATTTGGATAAACCTGGGGTGGGGAACCTGAAACCTTGGGTGGGGATTCAGTCAAAGGGCTCACTTGAGGACTTCATGTGGCCTTGAGGCCACAGGTCCCCCACCCATGGGATAAATATAATTGTTTTGGACATGGATACATGGAAATAACATGCCTAAGACTATCAGTTTAGATTATTTGAGTGATACCAAAATTGTATCCATCTTTCATTGTTTCCAAGTGGGAAGATCCAAAGGAATGAATGAATAAAATTATGTTTAGATTGTTCCTTTGAGGAAATTTAATTCACTTAAATTGCACTCATACCTTAACCCAACTGAACCACTTTGTATTTTCCCATTTACCAAAAAACTTACCAACTCATCCCTTCCACAAGAACTATACAAACCAGGAGTCAGAAGATCTGGGCTTGAGCTCCACCTCCAACACTAACCAGATCTAAGAATCTGGGTGAATCACTTAACCTCTGTGTATGACCAAGGATGGACTTGGAATCAATAGGTCCAAGTTTGTCTTGGTCTTGCCACTTACTATATGATCTTGAGCAAGTCATTTTCTCTCTCTCAAACTACAGTTTCAAATTTTGTAAAATGGTGATAACGTTTGCATATACTTGTTGTGAGGAAAGTACCTTTCAGGTTAGAGAAACGCAAGCTATTGTCCAAACATTTGTATTTTTAATATGTAACAGGGCTCCCAATCAAGTCTGGGGAGTTGTTGCGTGTGTATCCAGCACTTAGCACAGTATTTGGCTTAATAATTAAGGGCTTAATAAATACTTACTAACTAACTGTGCTTGTGCAGAGAGATGTGACTTCTCTTGCGGGAGAGAATAGGGAAGGGACTCTGCAAACTGTGAAAGAAAAGGAGCAGCACCAGGGCGTCTGGTGGCATTTGTGATTCTGGAGAGACTTTTTGGGAAACACACATAGGAGAAGTCAGCTTCTATACATGCCCCTACTTTTCAACTACCTTTTCACAGATTTTGAAGATTTTGCACTTTGGTAAAAACTGGGCCTCTCTCTTGGTTTGAAATGAAATCTTTTCTAGCTCCCAGGGAAGAGCTCATGTAGTCTTATGTGTTTTCCAGCATAGTCTAATCTGTAGAACATCTATTTCCATTTGCTATTTTGCATGGATAGATGAGTTTATTTGCTCTTCGCTATTAGTGTAACTAGCCTTTGGTGGGAAGGGGCTGGAAACTATAACTTGAAATTAAATTACCAACATGAGTTAAGTCATTTAATATCTCAAAGCAAAAGTTTCCTCAGCTGTAAGATGGGACAGTGATGTCTGCATCACTGAAACAAAGGGTTATTGTCAGGAAAGGACAATAGAATCTAGATCAGGGGTGGGGAACCTGATCCACATATAGCCTTGAGGCCACTGTGGCCATATGTGGATCAGGTTCTCCAACCCTGTTCAAGATCTAGAGGTAGAGGGTATAATAGGGGCCATTTAGTAAAATTTCTTCATTTACAGATGAAGAGCTTGAGGCCCCAAAGTAAAATGACTTACCCAACGTCACACAGGCAGTACAGACTCAGAATATTTAAATTCAGTTCCTGTGACTCCACTTTAGCCCTTCAATTTCATCTCCCATTCCACAAATATATGTATATGTGTGTGTACATGTATACATGTGTGTACATACATATATACATGTGCACATACTCCCATATGTTGTATTTTTGTGTTTATATTACAGACATATATACATGTGAGTGTATATTTTGTATATGTGTACATATATACACAATGCTAGGTGTTGCAGTACATGCCTATATTCTTGATGCTGTCAGATCTCTTGAGCTCAGGAGTTCTAAACTTCAGTGGACTCTGCACATTGGGTTTCTGTACCAAGTTTAGCATCAATCTGATGAGCTCCACCCCCCTCCGTGGGAGTGGGGAGGGCAGAGTGCCAGGTTACTTAAAGGGTGGCAAACTGGACTAGGTAGGAAATGGAGTAAGTCAAAGCTCCGTGGACTTTGACTAGCCTCTGAACTTCCAGCCTGGGTAGGATAGGAAGAATCAGTCTTTAACAAAATAAAATAAATGCACATACCCATATGTGCCTCCAAAATGCCCATTTAGCAGGTAAAGGATAGCTATATGTGTATATATTCATTTTTAAAATATATAAAATGGTGTTGGTATATCTATGTCTGTGTATGTATATAGCATACATATATACATATATGTATATAATATATATAAACTATCACTATTGATATACAGTTAAAAGTTCAATCATGCTCTGTATTCCAGTATCCAGAATACTTGCTCATTAAAAACAAAGGACTCAGCTGTAGCCAAAGAGTGAGCTAACAGTTGACCGAATGCTTCCTTGCTCCTTTTCCTTAGAAAATATAGAGAACTGAAATTTCTGGCCCTGAAGCATGCAAAAACTGGAATAAACTTCAGGGGATACTGTAGTCCACAATCCTCGAAGTAGGATGAGAAAAAAAGTAAATACAAGAGGACAAACTGCAGGTCTGATTATGATTTGAAAACAATAACAACAACAAAAGTCCTACAACACCATCTGTGGCGACACAAATCTATCATAAATCACAGCAGCAAAAGTAGGATGACCCCTTGTCAGGAATGTCACAGAGGAGATTCCTCATCAGGTACAGATCGGTGCTGGGTTTATAGTCACCAAATGCTGCCACTTGTTACCTATATGGCCTTGGGCAAGTGTCTTCACCTCTCCAGGCCCCAGTTCTCTCATCTGTAAAATTAAAGCATTTGTTGGTGTAGGTGACCTTTTAGGTACCTTTCAGTTCTATATCTATGATCAGGAACCAAGCCCATTCAATGACCTCTGAAGTCTCTTCCATGTCTGAGACTCTCAAATTCAGTATGATGAAGAATCATCTAAGTCCCTAGAATTAATTCTCTAGGAAGAGCACATAACCCTCAGCATTAGTAATCTTTAGAAATCTTATATACAAACACCATTTATTTGCAGGTGTAACCCCAATCCCAAAGCCCATTGGCATGGGACTCTCTCCTTATTGGTGGAAACTCCCCAAGCCTTCATCGTGGGGTAGGGTGGAGTTGGGAGAGGCAAGAGAAATGTCAAGTTTGAATTGCTTCAGGCCCTGTAGTCACTTCTTTCTTCCAGCTTCAAGAGAGAAGATGGATAAGGCCAGACTCTCTTCAAGTTGTTGAAGGAAAAGACTCTGGGAAACCATGAGAGGGGCCAGCAGTCTTTACTACACTAGACTTCAGGGAGTTTCTTCTTGAGTGAGTCCTAAGACTCTCTCTCTCTCTGTCTCTGTACCAGTCTGTCTCTCGGTCTCTTTCTCTCTATCTCTGTGTCTGTCTCTGTCTCTGTCTGTCTCTCTCTCTCTCTCTCTGTCTCTCTGTCTCTCTCTCTCACTCGGTTGAGCCGAGTTATCTAACTCCCACTGGGAGAGCTCCTTTATTCCGTATTGTCTGGTATACATTCTCATACATATAATTCCCCTGGCTTCTATTTTGCTACCAATTTGGATAAATGGGTTTCTTGCCTAAGAGCTATGTTTTTCATCGTAAAACTGGTATTTTATAGGAAAGGGATCAAATCTCAGATGTAAAACTTAGGGCCTTCCATCCCTCTAATAATAAACAGCAATCAGAAGTTAGCCTGAACCCCAAAATCACATCTCCACCCCTTCCAAGCCTAGACTAATAATATTTAAGGGAGCAAACAAGCATAATTCCAGCCCAGTACCCTTTCTCTCTGAAGAGAGCAAAATGACCCAAACTTCTAATCCCTAACTTTCTGCTTCCCCTCCTGACAGGAATTAAAGTCTCCAGGGAAAAGGGTGGGAGAAAAAAAGGCTAGAGATTTCTATTCTGCTTCCCTTTAAGCCACACAACAACATTCCCATACTACCTGTGGGAGATAGCCCCTCACTATGCAGGTTACAAAGACTAGACTATAATCTGCAGTTCAGGTAGCATCTTCTACTCAAAGCCTTTCCTAATCCCAACTACTAGTGCCCTCCGTCCCAAACTACCTTGCATTTAACTATTTGTGTGTGTATATAGATGGATTTATTAAGTTTCTATTTATGCCATACATAGGTTTATGTGTATGTGTGTGTGTGTGTGTGTGTGTGTGTGTGTGTGTGTGTGTGTGTGTTCTTCCCCATTAGAATGTCAGCTCATTTTGAGTAAAGACTATTTCATTCTTTACACTTGTATCCCCAGGGTCTAGCACATAGCATGTATTTAATAAGTACTTGTTGATTGATTTAAAAAAAAAATTATAAGCATCTTCTCCACTGTTTGCATGTATGCTTCCTAGGCCTTGGTCTGTAGAGAATATTTTTAACAATTTGGTGGAGAGGTTCTTACCACTTAAGGAATTTCCTAGGCACCTCTCAGTGTGCCATCTCTGCCCATCAGGCCAAAATCCACTATTAATTGGATTTTCTTTTCAGATAGTAAGTTACACAAGATGGTTTACAACTTTGCAAGAAAGCCAAAAACTTATGGTTTTCATATTTGTAGCAACCTGATGATGATTATTATTATGAAGAAACCATAAACTTCTGGTAAAATAACTGTGAAGTTGCTGAGAACATGATGGAGAAGCAATACAGTATAAGCAATTGATGAGCATTCTTAATTGGCTGCTATGTACAACATAGTGACTGGAGAGAAACCCTTTTAGCCAGGAAGAGAAGGCCCTCACATATCCTGGCCAGCCTGAAGACACAGGGAGAGAACAAGGTATATTGTGTCAGAAACAAAGAGAAGATTAGTTTGAATAGGGAAAATGGAAAGCTGGTTTAGGGCCAGATAGCAAAAGGCTTTCAAAATCAGACTCAGTAGCTTGTGCTTTATCCCACAGGCAATAGGAAGTCACTGGAGCTTATTGAGTAAGGTAGAGACTTGGCTTAAGAAAAATCACTTTCACAGCTGTCTGGATGAAGGAGAGACTTGAGGAAGGGAGATAAACTAGATTGTTGCAAAAGTCTTGGGGAAGTGTGATGAGAGCCTGCACTGAGGCAGTAACCATAGAGTGGGGAGAAGAGTTGGGATCAAGAGATATTATGAAAGTAGAAACCACGAGATCTGGCAACTGATTGGATACGTGGGGTGGGAAAAAGTGAGGAGCTGAGTGGTGTAGACATTACCAACCACAGAACCTTGGAGAACGGAGGCAACTTTGATAGGAATAGATATGTTTGGTAGATGGGTGGATTTTGGAGAAAGATACTGAGTTTGGATTTAGACACATTGTACTTGTGATGCCTTTTGGCAAGCTGTATGACCCTGGGGAAACCACTCCCCCTCTTTGGGGTCCATTTCCTTATCCATAAAATGTAGGTGGTTAGAAAACATAATCTCTGCTGGTATCTTCCAGCTCTTTAACAACATTCAGTGGTTCTCAAGATACCTAACCCATTTCAAGAAAAATGAAAGCAAATGAATATTTCCTTACCTATTCCTTCTCATATCAAAATTGCTCTATTTCTAACGTCACTTTTTATTAACTAGACCCCACAGTTGTTGTTGGTTTTTGTTTGTTTGTAGCTATTTACGATTGTTCTCATTGAGGTTCTTCTTCTGGAAGCTTATGGAGTGATAAAGAGACAAAACTTTGTTAGTAAGGGCATCCTACATTATTAGGATCCTACATTTACTAAACTGATCTAGATTGCAAAACCTACTGGGGAAAACTGTATTTTCCTTATAGTAAAAAACTGTGGAGAAAATAGGAGATATTCATAACACCCATTAGCTTAAACCCCCCCCCAAAAAAACTATTATACTATGATTTATTTTTTCCAGAAAAATGTTTGCTGAATCAAACTGAAGAATATTTCATGTTGGAAGAGTTTGTTCACATCTACTGTCAGCAATTTTGAAACAGCTCAGAGACAGTCAGTTTGGTGTAGTGGAAACTATGCTGCTGGACATGGCAACAGAAGAGCTAGTTTCCAGTGTTTGCCTTTTTCTAATTGTGTGAACTTGGAGTATGCACTTCCCCTCCTTAACTCTGTGTGTGTGTGTGTGTGAGTGGGTATGTGTGTGGGTGTGAGAAAATTTTCATTCTTGGTGCTTGTTTTTTTTTTCCAGAAAGGAGAAAGGAGATTGTTGTCAAAAAGTGCTTTGTAAACCTTAAAGCATTATACAAATATCAACTCCCATTGTTATCTAATAAAATAAGTGCTAAATATACTAAATAAACTGGTACAGGGAAAGCACACTGACCCTTGAATTCAAAGGTACTGGGTTCAGATTCTGCCTCTGATGGGTGACTACCTGTGTGACTTTGAGAAAGTCACTTAACCTCTCTGAGGTTATCTACTTATCTGTAAAATGAGAGAGACCGAGTAAATAGCTTAAAAGGTCACTCTCAGCTTTAAATTTATGATCCTAATAGACACAGTGATAAAGAGGAAAAGATTGAAAAGGAAAAGGGATGCTACCAGACCCCCCAGGAGGACAATTCAAATTCTCCCTTAAGGACCCAAGGTGGAAAACCAGACCTAGGGGGATCCAATGAGATCAATGAATATTTATTGAGAGGCTTTTATGTGTAAGGAATTGTCTTAGGCTAGGGAAAAATATAAAAATGCAGATCTCTGCCATTGATAAGCTTACAATCTAACTAAGAAGACTGAAAAGTAAAATAATTAAACATTTGTATCACCTCACTGACCAGGCTGAAGGTCTCACACAAGTTATCCTAAGGAAAAACCAAGTTCACCACTCCCTCTCCCCCAGGCCAAATGTCCTGAAGAAGTCACAAAATGAACACGGGTCAGGTCAAAGGGGATGACCTGCTGAGTAAGAAAGACAGCTATGTGTCTAGGTTTACTCTTTAGCTTGGGCTTTGTGCTATATGTGATAATATCGTTGCATCCCAGGCATGACTTTGCTCAAACCCATACTAATAGTATTCCCCCTGCCTAGACCCTCATTCCAAAAATGAAAGTGGGAAAAGAGAAGTGTTGTACAATGAGCTTTTTTCCACAACAATCTTATAAAGCAAATTGCACAAATATTTCTATTCCCATTTTATTATTTAGTATGTACTACTTATATTTTATGTATAAGTATTTTAATATTTAAGACACTAAGACTCAGAAAGCCCTCTGACTTTAGGATAACTTTTGGTAACATTGTAGTGTTCCATCTGACACTTACTAGCTGTGCAACCTTAGATAAGATTTTTAACCTCTGAATCCGAGTTGGCTAATCTATAAAATGACGATAAAGTATTTGCCCTACCTACTTCTCAGGGTTTTAAGATGAGAAAAGCACTTTACACCTATTATTATGTAGATGTTATTCTTGTTGGTAGCATTACTTTTAAACTCAGACAAAGATACACCATCTTGCCCTGAACCCACATCACCCATCTGGTACCAACCTAGTGAAAGCTTAGCTGTCATGGGGAATACAGCAGGGAAATCCTAAGAAGCTTTCATTCTGTAAGGCTGAAGAGGAAGCAATTGCTGCCCACTGGTGTTGGTGCTATAAGTGTTGGGGCTATAAGTATATTCCCTAGAGAATCATAGGATCATATTTTTAGAGACTTTACATAGTCATCTAGGCAACGCTTTCATTTTATACACAGGGAAATTGAGTCCCAGAGAGGTAAGGTTATTTGACCAGGGTCACAGCCAATAAGTGTCAGAAACAATATTTGAATCTAAGTCTTCCTGATGAGCACCAAGAGGCATCCCATCAGGTTCCCCAGGGAGTGAGCACTGCCTACATCTATCTCCTTCACAAAGTACCACCTTTTCAAAGGGAGGTGGTCTGTGATTATAGGAAACATTCCTGTTTATCTCAACTCTGCTACTTACTGACTTTGGGCATGTCTTTTAATCTTTCTGGGTCTGTTTCTTCATCTGTAAAATGAAATGTTTGGTTTACAGATGATATCTAAAGTGTCTCCTCCCTCTGAAATTGAAACCAATAATGCCTTCAAAGCATATCCAGGTATATCCATACAGTATATCCATACTTGATTCCTACTTTTACTGTGAATCCTCTAGTGACTAGAGTCTAGTCCCTTCCCCCTCCCAGGAATTTTGATTACTCTTTTTGCCATTTTTATTTTAGCAGGGGAGAAACTCATCAGCTTTTCTCCTCTAAAAAAATGGCCTTTTTTTTCCCCTGATATAGCTGCCACACATTTTGAAGTGTGCTGGCAGTTTAGCAAACTTAAACTAGCAATCCCTCTGTTAAATCCTTCTGTTAAAGTCAAATTCTCAAGACATGCTAGAGTTTTGGGCGTTTTGTTTCGTTAACCATCTTTCTGGTACCATAGTATGGCTTTTCCTTCCATATTTTCATCATATGTGCAAATGAGAAGGGATTTCTTTACACCTTAATGCAGTTCAAAGTCCAGGGTACCTTTTCAGTCTCTCAACAAGCAGCTAAAATCCCACCTGTCTTTCCTTGTGTCTCTTTATTGTACCGCCTTCCCTCTGTTACCTCCATTCTATTCTCTTTCCATGCCCATATGTCATCTCCCCAAGTAGACTTGCGAGGTCCTTGAGAGCAGAATTGTTGGGTTTTCTGTTTTGCTTTTTAAACCTTTATTTCTATCCCCAGTGCTCACTAAGTGTCTGGTGGATAGAAAACAATTCATATATGCTTGTTGACTGACTGACCTTTTGATAGCAATTTGTGATGGGGTCAAAAGAGCTTTCCAGAGGAATATGGGGACCATGGGAAGGGGGCAGAAGTTAAAATATCTACCAGGCTTTAAGTAAAAGAAGGATGTTTTTAGAACAAACCAGGGAGACCCAGAAGAAACTGAACGACGATGGGTGGGTGGCCCCAGTGCCACACTGTGTCCTCAAGGTAGAAAAGGCCCAGGGAGACCATCCAACCTCCAAGGCTGGGTTGGATCTTCTAGGCAGATTTATTGGGAAACGAGATGCTCGGATGGAGAAGGCCCGGAGGGCTGTGATCCGCTTGGGTGGATGGATGTACCTTCACCAAAGAGGTCTGGGATCCTTCAGCATATCCAAATGTGGCAAAGAAATCAAGAAAAATGCCGTGGTTTGGGTGGGAGACTCTCTGGGTGGAGAAATCAAGGTCAAGAAGGGTATCATCAGAGTTGCCCGTAAAACTGTCACCGGGAGGACCCCCTTCCCCCGGTCCGCGCGCCCCCCGTTCGGCTGGGAGCCCACGTCAACAGCACTACAGAAAAGGAAAAAGGAAGGGGGCGGGCAGAGAAGAGAACCGAGGAAACAGACTCATCTTGCCTCCTCCTCCTTGGGAACAAAACCCCAAATCCGGAGGAGTGCGAGGGAAGAAAGGGATGGTTGGAAAGTCACGTGGTCCTGCTCTCCTCCCCCGCGCGGCGCCCCGGTGACGTCACCAGCGCGCGACTGGACCATTGATTCTCGCCTGAAGAAGGGAGAGAGGGAGACGTAGTGGGGGTCGGGGTGGGGGGGTGGGAACTAGCGGCCCTCTGACCTACTGCAGCCTCGGACTCGGGCTCCCACCGAATTGGAAGTCGGGGTAAGCGCCTTCTTCTCCTCCTCCTCCCTCCGCCCCCCTCTCCTTCTCCTTCACCACCGCCAGCTTCCTGGAACCGGACACCGAGGTGCCCGCCGCCCGCCGGTCTTGACTGTGGCGGATGGGGGAGCGCGCACCTGTGAGCGCGCGATGGGTGAGTTGTGGGGGGAAGGGGGGAGGAGGTGGGAGAGTGAGGCTGCGGGCCCCGCCGCGAGTCCACCCCGCCTCCGGAGGCCGTGTGCCGCCTCCTGGGCGGGGGGGGCCGCTCCTCGCGCACGCGCACCCCTCCCCCCACTGCCGTGCGCGTCTGCATCCCCCGTCCCCCCACCCCCAGGCCGCGCTCTGCTGCTCTCGCCCCCTGCCGCCCGCTGGCCTCGGCAGCTCCGGTTGCCTGGCCGATCTTCCTAGCGTTGGTCATGCGCCCTCTGAGGAGAGCTGAAGCGCCCCGGGGCCCCGTTTGTCTCCGCAGGGGCGGAGAAGGCCGTGGCGGCGGCGGCGGCGGCCGGCTGCTTGGCGCGGTGCCCAGGCCCCCGAGGGTGAGATTGCACCGGGGCCTAGTTGGAAGAACTCAGAGTTGGGGGCTGGGGGAAGAGGGAGGGTAGCGGTAGCCCTGGCTCCAGCCTACAAGCAGCTGAGGGAGGAGGGTTGGGCGGGGGAAGTGCAGGGTTCGAGCGTCTACGTCGTGCACCGAGCATCTTTGCATCCTGCGTAGGAAACTGGTCCTGAAGCGACGGCGGGGGAGGAAACTCCCCCTGCCCCAGTCCAGGGCTGTGATTTGTTGGCTGGGGACGGACGGAGGCAGACAGGCGAGGGATAGAGAAGGATTGCTCGGACATGTATGTCATACGGAGGAAGCACTGAATTGTGGGACTGATGTGAGGCATGCTGCTAATTTTTCCATGACTCTCCTCCCCTCCCCCCCGAAAAGAAATCTTCCCCTCGGTTGAAGACCTCAGAATTTTCTTGTTGTTTAAAAAGAAAAAGAACTTTCCGCAGGCTTGCTTAGGCTTCTCTCCCAACATTTTGCTCCAGATGTGAGAGAGGAAAAAAAAATCCCGAGGGAGGACAGGAGAAAAAATGGACCGATCCATGAACTCTCTCTAGGATGTTAGAGCTAGAAAGGCGCTTACAGCAGTGAAGTCCACCCCCTTCCTCTTACAGATGAGGATGCTGAGGCTCGAAGAGTTTGACTTGCACACAATAGTATGTAGCAAGAGTGAATTTTGGAACCTAAAGCCTCTGTCTTCTAAGTGCTCTTTCCATTGTACTCAAGTGCAGTGGCTTAAAAGAGGGTGGATTTAGTGTTAAGTACCACTAGGATTCTGAAGTGATCTTAAGAGATAGATTTATTAATTATTCATCAGCTTTTATAGACTTATTTTAGTATACCATCTGGACTATTTTGAATGAATCTGCTTGGGGTAAGTTTTCCACACAGCATTGATCAATTGGCATTTCAGCATCCTCATTTTTCAGAGAAAGAAACAGAAAGGAGGGTAGTTTGCGGACATGGGAAAGAGCACTGGTCCTGTGGTACCACCCTGTGTGACCTTGGGCAAGTCAAAGTCAGTTAGCCACTCTGAGCCTCATCTGTAAAATGGAAGAGTTAAATTAGGCAACCCAAAGATCCCTTCTGACTCTAGATCTAGGACCTTATGATCCGAGTCCAGTGCCGCCTCTTATAAAGGAAATGTGGAGAGAGATATGTTGACCCCGAAAGCCCAAGGTCACTTAAGTTTAGAAGTGTAACACTTATAGCAGTAACAATTTCCTGTAAAATCCTTTAGTAGCTTTATTTATGAGGATAGAAGTGTTCTTAGTATTAGTGACGGTATCACAGATTTCAAGCTAGAAGTGAGGCTCAAATAGGCTAAAGTGACTTATGCCCCACAAAGACCTCTGACATCAAATTCAGCTGTACCGTGGAGATTTTTTTTATTGTCCAGGGGCCACTGCAGCTAACAATAACCATTTAAATCTTATTAAATAATTGAATGATCTTTCTTTATATGTTGTTAGTTCTATCCTAAGAGAGAGATGAGTCCCTACTACAAGTTCTTTTAACTAGCCACCATGCTAGTTTTGTGTTATTATTATAACAGTAAGGAGAGCACTTTTCAAAACAGAAGAATTTAGTGGCCTAAAATTGTTTGGAGAAAGAGAAAAACATGCTTCAGTTCAAAATAGGTTGTTTTTTTTAAAATGCAAAAGATAGAGAATTCAGTATTTGGTACCACTGGGGTTATACAGTGACTTTCAGAGATAGAGGATGACTTATTTTAGTATAGTATCCATTAGATTTGGGCTATAATGAATGAAACTACTTGGATTAAGTTTTCTAGTCAACATATAGCGATCATTTGGCATTAGATACAAATTGTTCTCAATCATTGAATTTATTTGAAAGTATATATGGCAGATATTTGTTATGTGGGATGGCTTTCCTTGAGGGGTACAGGGGGTAACTATGATGGTGTAAAAAAACAGAAGACATCAGTAAAAAGTTGTTTTGAAAAAAGAAAGTATATAGCAGAAATAGTGCTGGGCTTAGATGATGGGAAACCTGGGTTCAAATGTACCCTGTGACACTCAATAACTGAGTGACCTTGCACAAGTCACTTAATCTCTCTGTTCACCAGGCTGTTTACTCCCTAATACTTATCTAATTAATTCATAGACCAAATTGGTACATGCAGTTCCCACACAACAGACTGGCTACATTTTGGGAGGGGTGGCCAAATGGTTACAATAATTTGGGAAGAGCAAGGTGATTGTGCCGTGTTGATATTTATAATAGGAGTTTGGGGGTTGTTTTTTTGTTTTGCTTTTGTCTTTCAGTGTTCTTATGATTCCATGTCTAATATGACTGAAGTAATCAGAGTAATAAATAGGAGGAACCTGTTATTTATTCTTGGTTGATCTAAATGGTCTTTTTCACTTGCTACCGCTTGGGAAAAAGCAGACACCTTATGCTAGATATAAATTTAAGGTAGATTGAGGTAAAATGGAGCTAAGATCATTGATCCTGATGCCAGTAGCTCTCCTTTTGGGCATTTGTGTTTAGCAGAAGGTTCAGCATACTGTCTAGATGGGCAGGTTTCATTTTTTTGTTTGAGGGAAAGGGTGCTGGTGCAATAAATTGTAGTTATTTTCTCAGTTGAGTGGAATAATGACTGAAAAGGTTTGATTTCAATCTAACCATTTAAAAATTATTACAAATCAGAACGGCTTGATTTAATGATATTGTATGCAAAGTTCAGTCTGGGCCCCAGCCATCTTAAAATTGCACTAATTGGGATTCATAATAGTGAGACTATAGCTTGTTTTTCACTTCATGGTTTATGAAAGCATTTCACAGTCATCATCTCAATCCTCACAACAAGGGTTTATGACTGTACCCCTCCTCCCCCCAGCCTACTCTTTCCAAAATGATTTTTGTAATAAGGTGTTTCTATTTTAAAATGCTAGGGGAAGAAAGGGATCAGTTGTCCCTCTCCAGTTCTATAGTAGTGTCTATTGCCCTATTGTTCAGTCTTCCTTCTCTGTCTCCTGTTATTAATATTTGATTCTCTAAATTATCCTGCAACAGCCTGTTGATACTGCTATACAACTCTTCTTTAACTGTGTTGGCGTCTTCACCCCTTCCTACATCCTTTACTTCTTTTCCCATACATAACACTGGGTAGCAGTAAGGTGGGAAACATTTTTTAAAAGCCTTTGTATTGTTTCCAAATAGTCATCTTCTGCCCCTGGGTTTCAGGTATGACCTTGAAGTCTGAATATTTCTGAAACCACACCCTCTTATCAGTTATATACACTGTTTTAGCAGAGAACTAATGGTAAGAGGTCAACTTGCTATGAACTCCATATTGTTTAAGTTTTCAGTCTGTTGGACAGACTGGAACTTCCATCCTCAGCTAGAGGAAGATTTGAAAAATCTAGAAAACAGGTTGCCATGGTGTCTAGTATTTTTGGCACAGCCTTACCTGAAATTAAAACCATTTGTTTCATTATTCTTGTTCATATGTATTTTAGATTGCTCCTTTTCATTTGTTGTATTAACAGATAGTAATAGCTGACATTTATATGGTATTTGAGGTTTGCAAAATGCTTAGCACAGTTCCTGGTACATAAGTAGGTACCTAATATATACTTATTAAAATGTAATTTTTAAGAATTTATCTCCCTTGAGCTTCACAACGACCTTGTGGAGTAGGTGCTATTATTGTCCTCATTCTACAGAGGAAGAACCTGAGTCTGGGAGCTGCTATTTACATGTTACATATATCATTTAGAGTCACATAGCTAATAAGTATCCAAGGCAAGATTTAAACTCGGGTCTTCCTGTCTCCTGACCCAGAGCACTATCCTCTGTGCCACTCAACTGCCTGATAGCAGATGTAAAATAAAGCCATCACTTATTCTCAAGTTCTTCTAGGTATAGGGAGAGGAGTCCTGACCACCAAATAAACTTTGGCTTACTTTCACTTTGTACCAAGAAATCCCTTGACCAGATGCACTTAACTCTGTATCATTTTGAGCCTTTTCTGAACATCTGTCAAGACCCTTATAAAGCCCCTTAATAAATTTGAGAGATTGGAAACTGGTACAGTGCATTACGTCGGTCTTTTCCTCTAAATGCTTGTTGATTGATTGAAAGCTGACAAAGTTGTCTTGATTTGTGGGGTCAAAATTTGTGGAGCCTTGCATAGGCAAAGAAGTAGGTGCAGACCAAAAATCCATTAGTAGGGGCTCAGATTAAAAGAGCAAGGGAGTATGTGAAGCTGGCACATTGAAGATATGAGGCCACATTGAATGAACCTACTCCTGGGTCCAATGGAAAGGGAATAAGCAGGAGCAGAATGTTAAGTTTTTGACTATCTTCTTAACATCTGCATCCTGGCACAGACACAGAACAAACGTCGCCACAGGAATCCACAATTACACAGTCTCCTTGTGTCCCGTATACGTTTCATTCCTTTGACCTAAAGCCTGTGCCGTTTTTTCATGGTGTGACAAGCCCATGTCACAGGTGCAGGGGCCTACCAAGATAAGACACCAGTCCACAGACCATCATTTATTAAGAAGCCACTGTGTACAGAGAACTGTGCTAAATCCTGGGGGAATTACATTTGGATAAAATTAGACCCTTGCCCTCCCAGAACCTATGTAGTCTGAAGGTGAAGAGGGGGAAACGGACCAATCTTGGATAAATGGAAGACTCTGTATTACATTAGAAAGATATAGAACAATGTGCCACATGAAATCTGAGCTTCTGGCAAGGGATCAGTAGAAACTTGGAGGAGTAGGAGGAGGTGACATTTGAATTAAGCTTTAAAGGATGAGTTTAAAAGGATTTCAGTAAGGGAAGAGGAGGAAGAAAGATATTCCAGGCATAAAACAAAGACAAGAGGAAGACATAGGCCATATAGGGGGCAGGAAGAAGAGGTCAGGACTGGGAGTAGCCATTTTGAACTGGATCCTGGAGTGCATGTAGGCAGGGAGTAACAAGAGTTTTCTATCACCACCCGATACCTGAGGAAGTAAAATGATTAGGAATGGGCAGGGAGATGTAACGCTTATGAATAAGACTGACTGCAGTTACTTGAGATTAAATAACAGGAGCTATTCATCTTCCTGTTTCTGTGCACAAACTGATCATCTGTTTAGGGAAGAAACTTCAGTGAATGGTTTATTATTGCATACTGTGTTGGATCAAAGGGTAAGAGTTATGGTGCTGGAGTGGAATCTTTTGTGGGCTTGTACCTGAAGAAAGTTTAAAGAAGCTGAGGTTATTTCACCTGAAGAGCAGGAGTCTGAGGTAGGACCTAACTAGTTTTACTGGGATGGAGGGAGGTATCCATTGCAACAGGGAGAATTTAAATTCTTGAAAGAGAAATATCTGCCAAAAAGGGCTGTGCAAAACTGGAGCAGGCACATAGAATCTCTCTGTGCAGTGCAGGCCTTGGAGAAAAAAGTGGAAAAGAGGGCAAGATGTGGAGTGAGTGGGGTTGTAATCCTGACACTGCCATTTCCTCTTTGACCTTGGAGAAGTCTCTTAGCCTCTCTGAGACGCAGTTTTCTTATCTATAAAATGGGAACATTGTACCCAATGTCCCCCAAGTGCTCGTGAAGCTCTAAGTCTCTGGTCCTGAGAATAACACAAGCCTGATCTTTGAAACGATTTACATTTGTTCTTTGGAGTGAGGAGCCCTCACTTCTCTTCAGCAGTTGTATGGGTCTGTGAGCTCCAGATCGAGGATTCTCTGGGCCTTGTCCTTCCTTTGTGACTTGCCCATTGCCTCCACTAAGGTCGCCACAGGAATCCACCCAGCATGTACAGAGTAGCTTCCTCTGTTTTCTTTTCATTCTGTGCTACCAGTGGAGCAACTATCCTGTCATTAGGTGAACCAGGCTCTCTATAGCAAAAATGTATTAGCTTGGACCCTATTAATTTGATATTTGAGATAATTCAAGGTTCGTGATTCTTGGGATGGGACTGGACCTATATATATTTTATTGATATAGGGAACTCCCAGTGAAATAGCTCCTCCTTCCAATGTAGTTGGCACCTTCTCTGCAGTTTATATTCTGAGAAGTTGCTTGGAGAACTGAAAGATTAAGTGACTTACCCAGAATTATATAGTTAATATATGTCAGAAATAGGACTTGACCTCAGGTCTTCCTTACATCAGGGTCAGCTCTGTCTACTCTGCCAAAGATGCCTCTCACATGATTCTTCCTAAATAAAACGTTCAAAATCAGTGATAAAACATGATCTTTATAAAATGTGAACTTATTTTGAATAGCAGTTTTTTTCAGTGTTTTATTTGCCAGTACCCACTATTTTGTTTATAATATATAGTGTTCTTTAAAGGTAATAAAACTGTTTTGGAGGTAACTTTCAGCTAATTTTAGAGACACTTTTCCTTACTTTCTAGCCCCCTCTGAACCCTCCTACCCCAGACCTCCCAAGGCAAAATTATTGAGACTTGTTTGTGTTCTAGTAGCCCTACAGGGTTTTCAAATCGTAGAAGACTCTCAATTTTAGATGTGGTTCACATAGCTCTTTGTTTTTGTTTTTTATTTTTACCAAATGTAATCCTATGACTTTCATGTGAAGAAAATCCTGAGTGCTATAGAGTTGTTTTTTTGTAATAGGTTTCCCAGAAAGAAAGAAAAAAAGGCATCTTCAGTAGCATTCATTTATGTGTTCTTTGAAAGCATTGGAGATTTGTTTGCCGTGAAATTGGATACCTCTGGCCTGGATTTGCTTTAATTCCACCTCTAGGTGGATCTGAGCTTTTCTATGGGGGAAGTGCTTCTGAGTAAATGAAAGTAAAACTTAGCTGGAGCCATTTTAAGTTTGCAAGCCGTCTTGTCTCCATAGGACCAAGGGAAGATGT
The DNA here is from genome assembly GCA_028627135.1 of Pseudochirops cupreus. NCBI lineage: Eukaryota > Metazoa > Chordata > Mammalia > Diprotodontia > Pseudocheiridae > Pseudochirops > Pseudochirops cupreus. The sequence continues at coordinate 131,338,933 of CM053584.1, forward strand.
TTTATTTTCATGCTATCAAAGTTATTCCTCTTTACTTTTAAACAGGGATGTTAGACTACAAGAGCTCTTGTACGAACCAAAGAACTAGCCTTTGGAGGCTTACTATCACCCTTAGTTCCTTTCTCCTTCTCTAGAGGGAAGTTTTCCTGTAGTTAATGGATTAGTTTACACCACGGGAGTTTCTTTTCTTGTGCTCATATAAGTGAGATGAATTATGCTCATCGGTATGGACGAACTTCAGGTAAGGGCAGCTTCTGATTATTAACTAACTTCTGCAGGAGTCCTGTGGCTGTCATGGACCTAATGTGAGGCTCGAATATTGAGGATTTAGAATATGGCATCTCCAGCCAATACATTGGGATCTACTGAAGGATCCCTGTGGTGGTGGTGTTATTGCCACCACCATGTTCATAACCCTGCCGCTTCCAGAAGCCAAGGGAGTCGTACTGGTAATTATGCCCCCCTCACCATTTGAGGATCAGTCTTAACTATCTGGACCCCACCCCCATACCATTGCAAGATTTCTTCACAGATAGGTTGGGGATTTAGAGGAAGAATTGATTCTCTTTTACACCAGGAAGTCCTCACTTTGTTGGAACAGCTTTGCAACGAAGCAATTTTAGCCTCATAGAATTTTAGAATCAGAACTAATCCAACTCCCTCATTTTACAATTGAAACAGACCCAGAGTGAAATTTAGATTTTAGAATATTTTTTAAAGAGTTGGATGAGGGGTTTTTTGGTTTTTGTTTTTTTAGGAGATCTTTTAACAAGTTCAATTTAGGCCATTTAACATGGCTAATGCATCATTTTACAGCTGAAGAAAATAAGGCCCTGAAATGTAAAGTGATTTGCCCAAGGTCACACAAATATATTATGTGATTCCTAAGCATTTTTTTAAAAATACAACTTTTAACAGGCTAGGGTTTAAAGTAAATTTTTAACAAAGCCCCACATAAGATGGACAGTATAAATATGAAAATGTTGATGGGTTCAGGAATAAGTATTATTGATTTCCATCTTTCCTGCCTCTTCCCACATCCTGAGTCTATCCAGGCAATTTTTCTCCTTTGAAAATAGTAATTTTGGGTTTTAGGGACTTTTTGCAAACTGAAAAGTGCTTAGTTAAAAAACTGAACTTTTCCATCTTGAAATATCTCACTTCCAAAATTCACCAAAGTATAGTAAACAGCTTACATCTGGAGAGCTGTTAGTCAGCCCTCTGGGAATTTAAAATGAGGCTGAGAGCTCTCTGATTTGTTATAAATGTCTGTTTTCTAACCAGAGAGACCTGAACTCAGACCTCTGTTCCCAGAAACAGGTGGTAGCAGAAGTATGTGACTACCTCAATAATAGAATATAATGGCTGTGGAAAAAAGGACAGATTGCCTATTAGTACTTCATGATTATCTTTAATTTATAGTTTTAGAATGCAGTCCCCACCAATCCATGGGGAACTTTGGTGGTTTTGGTGAAATTGATATGTCATGGCCTATCTACCATACAGAAGCTTTATGACAGTGAGGCCTAAGTCTTTTGTATAAGGCCTTTATTTTTATGCCAGAAACTCATTGTTTAGGGGTGGGATTCATATCTGAACTCCCATTTCTAAACTCTTTTCTACCTCTCTCTTCCCCTCCCTCTCTATTTTCCCTTTGGCAGACCTCTGCAGCAACTGCGAGGTGGGCAAATCAATCCCAGCTGTCTGTATCCTGGGACACAGAAGCCCAGAGTCTTACTTGCATTCCAGCAGCACCCTGTGAACAGGGATGCTGCTTCAGGCAGAGGCTGGTGTAAGGCACATGCACAGTCTCGCTGCTGCCATCCTAATCCTCCCTTTTTTCACCATCCTCTTGTCCTGCAGGGGTGTTCCCTCGACAGATACCGTAACCAACAGATACAAGACTATGATCGCAGCACACCCAGACAGCACCTGGGGCAGGGATTCTTTCCCGATAGATTCCGAAATCAGCAGATAGAGTTCCTGAGGGGACAAATACTAGAAGTGCCTCTGATCAGAGAGCAGGCATCAACATCTTTTCTGTCCAGGGAAAGGCCAACTTTTACAGGACCACCTGCTGATGTGAGGCAACCTGGGAACTGGAATAGTGTAAGACCACCTCCTAGCAGTTCCTCACCCTGGAAAGGCTCACCTTCCCCAAGAGGCAGAGCCACATCAAGGCAAGGTGTGGCTAAGCTTACCTTTAATTTCCAACAGCTGTCTATCAATCAAGATCCAGAGCAAAGGATTTTAAAACTTTTAGGGGAACTTGGGGAAGGGCAGTCTGCTACAGTATATGACCTTGTCAGGAAACTTGGGGTCCAAAAGAAGGTAGTAAATCGAGTTTTGTACCATCTGCTGAAGCAAGGGAAGTTACACAAGGAAGAAGGCACACCCCCTAACTGGAGTATCCCAACCCCATTCCATGGTTGGAAACATTCTAATCCAGTAGTAAGACAGAGTGTCAAAAAGGGTCCAAACAAAAGCCCCAGTTCCGATTTGAAAGACAAAAATTTCACACCTGACTCAGATCCACTTAGTTTTGTCAACATGGCTGATATCAAGGAGAAAATCTGTGCCTATTTATTTGATGTTCCAGATTCCTCTGCCCTGAACTTGGCCAAAAACATTGGCCTTACTAAGGCCCGAGATGTAAATACCTTACTCTTTGACTTGGAAAGGCAGGGAGATGTTCGAAGAGAAGGAATCACTCCTCCCAAGTGGTCACTGACAGTCAAAAAGCGAGAGAGGATGCAACTTAAAAAAAATGAAAGTATCCCAGTAGACAGCTCTATATCCCAAACAGATATTGGGGTCGACCCAGGTAACTCAGATGTCACCACCATACGCACTACTAAGAAAAAAGAGGAGAGTTTTGAGAACGGACATCAACCACCATCAGGGCCAACAGAGGATGGTAATGTGGCTGTCCCAGGATTGCTTGAGGAACCCCCAGTTCGAGACAGTAATATCTTAGACATGAAGTTTGAAAATGGTCAGTGGGCCACGGATGACATCCCAGATGATTTAAATAGCATTAAGCAGGTTGATGATCTGCACTCCATAATGGATCTTCCCAACTACATGGCCCGTGTTGGTGCCTCATCACAGTTCACAGCTATCAAGAAACTAACAGCTTGCCGACAGAAGAATCCAATCAGTGGACTGTTAGAATATGCTCAGTTCACCTGTCAGACCTGTGAGTTCACACTCTTAGAACAGAGTGGCCCATCGCACGAACCTCGGTAAGAGACAATACAGGAAAAACTAGTGGCTTATGTTTATATAACACTCTAAAGTTTGCAGAATGCCTTACCAGTATCTCATTTTATCTTCACAACAACCCTAGGAGATAGATGCTATTATTATTATTCCCATTTAACCCGTGACAAAACTGAAGCAGACAGGGGTGTTAAGTAATGTTCTCATGGTCACACAGATAGCAGTTGCCTGAGGGTGGATTTGAACTTGGGTCCTCCTGACTCTAGGTCCAGTGCTCAATCCACTGGGCCACCTAGCTACATAATCTTAATAGAATGAAAGTTGGATTCATACTCATATTCAATTCTTGATTATGGTTCAGATGAATCAGATTATGGTTCAGATATTTTGGTCTTTTAATTTTTTTTATGCCTTTTCCTACTTCCTTTTTACCATTTCATTGTCAGTTAACTCATTTTGCTAGAGATTGAGGTGAAATAAATCTCAAAACAGCTTCTCTGATTAAAAAAGTAGTTGAATTTATTGGTTAAAATAAAACTTGTTTGGAAGTTATTAGGTTTCATTTATTTACCTAGCTCCTAGGGTCGCACATGATGACAAGCTGACTGTATTTATTCCCCAAACCAAGCTTGTGTGTATGTTTTTTGTTGTAATAAAAACTATCATCATTTAAGGCAGCGGTTCTCAACCTGTGGGTCACACATATTTCTGATGGTCTTAGGAACTGAGACACAGCTCCTCTATCTGTCTCGAGGCGGGTCCACCCACATATGAGTATTAAAGGGTCGAGGTATTAGGAAGGTTGAGAACCACTGATTTAAGGGATGAGGGCTATGGACATAGTAAAATGAATTGTGCTGCTAAATGTCAGCAAATCCAAAATCCACCCTTTTGTTATATCCATGTCCATAAAAGTCAAGTATCCACATTAAGAAGAGTGTGCCCCAGTTGTCCCTGTGTCAGAAGGGGGCAATTCTGTTTTATCTAGCTCCCTTACACAAATGAGTGGCTTAGTCCTTCCTGCTACATTTAATCTACTGAAAATAGATTTGCCCTTTACATGTAAAAGTGAAAAACATCTCATAGGCCAAATTGTGGCAGAATCTTTGGGGTAGTTGCTACCCTGAAAAGCTTCTTAAGGTGAATGAATGAAATGGGGGAAAAAAACAAACGTGGGCCTAGAAAAGAATGGGAGGAGTTGTGGCAGAGGGAGATGGGAATCTCCCATCTGCTGACAATCAGCTAAGCAGAGCCACATTAGGGAGTCAGCCCTTTTTTTTTGATTCCCAAAACTGTTCTCCAGACCCTAATCTTGCCAGACAAGGTTTGTTTTTTTTTTTTTATCCCTGTATTGGTTATTTTAGTGAAGCTAAAGGTTGACAGGAGTGTCTTCGAGAGAAAATTTCTCATTCTAGACAGTGTAAGAAGTGTCTAGCCAAAATACCAAAGAGGCAGGGGAAGTGACCCATCTCCCCGCCCCCTTTTAGGGGAAAGTCTGTTTCTCTTGGTATGAGGAAAAAGAGGGATCCTTTCTTCCCTCTCCTCACTATCTCATCCCTAAAGGCACTAATAATTCAGGCAGTTGGGGTTTGCAGTTTACTTCTCCTTGGGTTCCATTTATAAGACACAGTAATGCCATGTTCACATATGTCAGGAGGCAAGGAGACTGGAAAAGTAACCTTTTTAAAGTAAATTCTCCATTTGAGCAGAAAGTTGAACTCTGTACCACCCAAGTCTGTTGGGGGCCCTCTACAGGCTGATTGTGTCACCTTGGAAAGAGATGCAATTTAAACTAAATCTGAGAACTCCTAATGTGTTGAACATGTGCTTTAATGATCTCATGGGGGAACCCAGGGGAAGCCACTGTTGATTTCAAACTTGATACTGGGATAAGTGAAGCCTTATAATGCCTCAAAGACCAAAAAGTGATCATTCAGACCTCCAGATCCCACGGTGGGTTGTGTATTTTGGACGCAGCTGGTGTGGGAGGATTATGGTCTTGAACTACAAAAGATATTAGCTTCACTTTGGGGACCGAAAAGGACCATGGGACATGTGGAATAGCATTGTGGCATAGTAGAAAAAGCTCTCCAAGGAGGACTTGGGTTCAAATCCTATCTCTTTTACTGTCTATGTGACCTTGTAACTTACTTGGACCTTAACCTGTAAAGAGCTGGGAGCCTGTGATGATAGATTTCCCCACACACATACTTTTTTTGTAGTGGTAATTACTTAGCCATTTGCTATATACACCCATCAAGCCCGTCTTCAGTCTTTGCAGAGATGTAGGATTATCTCCAGTGCAGTTGATTCAGACGTAGGCACCTCTGGTCACAAGTCCATGAGATGATAAGATTTAAGAATTGAGAGAGACTTTTTAGTCATCTATATAGACCAATTCCCCACAGAGGTTAACTGTCTTGTCCAAAGGGACATAGATAACTAGTGGCAGATATGGAATTCAGACCCAGGTTTTCTTATATCACATCTGGTGTTCCAGTTGCTGTGCTTAGCTACTGAAAGAATACCAGTTTCCTGACATATAGCTCAAGAGACAGTAGTCAGAGGATTCCCATGACCCCTTCTCCATCTTCACCCATAAATTCAGAAGCCCCGTTTACTTAGAAAATTCCCAGGTGATGAACTCTGTGTAGAAGAATGGCCCCACCCAGAAATATTCCTGAGACTGGAGGGATGGAAGAAGGGAGGAGAGGTGAGCTCAGGTGAGCATTCATACATTTAATTGCTTTCCACGAAGATTTAAATACCAGGCTGTGATCAGTGGCCGACGGTTCCCTCCAGCAGAAGCTGGCAGCAAGAAGCTGGCCAGGCAAGATGCCGCTGCAAAAGCCATGACAGTCCTATTTGAAGAGTCTGGAGCCCAAGAAGAAGGGAGTTCAGCAAAGGTACCTCAACCTATGGAAGAGGAACCAGAGAAGGTAAGGGTTCTGCCTTCATGGGAAGTTTATTTTTGTCCTTATCCAGGACAGATTCTTTGCATTGTCCTTTTCAGGCAGTACCTCCTGTTCCCCCGTCCCCCTCACCCCATGTCAGGGCCCCCACTCCCCCTCCTGGCGTAAATTGCCCCTAGACTTCTGGTTTTTTAACTGTAGTTTAGGCATCCTGACATTCTACCATGCCCTTTCTTATCTGGCTGTCTTATATTGGTTGCTATAATTATGAATTTCTTGTTTTCTTTTTTCTTATTTTGTATAGCCTTCAGTTCCAGAGCCTGAACCCAGTACTATCAGCTCAAGTGTTCTTTTTGGGAAGAACCCCATTAGTGTATTGATGGAGCATGTGCAAAAGTCCGGGAGCAGCTGTGAATTCCTCCTCTTATCCCAAGAAGGCCCAGCTCATGACCCCAAGTATGTCACATTGTTCTTGGTGATTGTAGTTGGGACTTCCAACATGCAATTTCCTAACTCCATGCAGAGAATAGCCACACCCTCTCCTGGGTATCCTACAGTGGTGACAGAGCTTTCCTTGGATCTTTCCAATGAAGGATTGCTTCATTCATTAAGGGGGTCTTTTTCAGAATGGAGAAGGGCAAAATGAGGGGTCTCAGTGACAGGGTTGCTGCCAGTGGGGGAGAAAATAAGAGGCTGAGGAACTTGGTGTTAAAGATAAGGATTAAGGAGTAGAGCAGTACAGGACATAGAAGTCATTGGTGCTAGAGAAAGAGGACGAAGAATGAACCTCTGCCTGCTAGGAAGAAATGCTTACCTCTAGGGCCAATACAAAACTCAGACCTGCAAATGGAAAAAGATAGTTCTTGAAAGTTAGGTGTTTGGGGCCACTAGGTGGTGAAGTGAATAGAGCACCTGCCCTGGAGTTAGGAGGACCTGAGTTCAACTCCTGCCTCAGACACTTAATACAAAAAAGAAAAAAAAAACCCTGCCTGTGTGACCTTGGGCAAGTCACTGAACCTCAATTGCCCTGCCTTCCCCCCTCCAAAAAAAGAAAAAGAAAGTGAGATGGTATTTAAGTTGAGGAACTAATTGTCTGAAGGCTGACAGACTCAAGAAATCTAAGCTTTATTTCTTCCGTCAAAAAAAAGTTTTGATTCTTCTTGAACTACATCCCTTGCCAGGTTTAAATACTGTGTAAAGATGGGGAGTCAGACGTTTCCAACCATGATTGCCAATAGCAAGAAGGCAGCAAAGCAGATGGCGGCGGAGGTGGCGGTGAAGGCTCTCTGTGGAGACCCCAGTCTGAACCCCTGGACCAGGCAGGTATGGACTTAAAACTGTTCCGTCCCTCAGAGGCCTCCTGGTTCTCTGCTGAGACCTGGCAGTGCTGATAAGTCTCCTTTGTTTGGTCACTTTTCTTTCAGGCAAACATTGATTACTTTGGTGATCCTTCTGCAGCCCTTGGTGGCCTGGGAGATCCAACACCTGGCAAGGCAAAGAAGATTGGGGATCTTATCAAATACCTGAATGCTAACCCTATCAGTGGCCTCTTTGAATATGCCCGATCCAATGGCTTTGCTGCAGAATTCAAATTGGTAGACCAGTCTGGACCTCCCCATGAGCCCAAGTGAGTATTCTGGGGTTCTGGCTGTTTGTAATCCTTACCTGCCTAGGAGTATCTGCAGTATCTAGAAAAGAAAGGCTTTCTCTGAGAAGGGAAGAATGTGCACTTCCTGGGAGAGAAGGAGCACTTTCCTCCAGTGGCTTTTAGACTTGGCATTGTAGCCTCTGAGGAAGTGTTAGAACAGTTTTGAAAATAGCCACATGCTGGGGGATAGCCACCTTTCAGATTAGCCTTTATACTGAAGGAGCCTTGAGAGATCAACCCTTAAGGCAAGGACACGTTTTAACATTTCTAAGCTAGTGAGAATCTTGCCATTGCCATTGCACCTCCTCAGAACATAACTATACAGCCAGCTTCTCAACAGAAGTGTTGTGAAACTCAAGGAAATATGTAAAGCCATTTACTGTATTACTAATCCAGTATAACCCCTGTTGCACTGTTTAATAGCCTTCTTTAGCTTCAATTCCTTGTGCATTTATCCCATTACTTTTGGTATTTAGTGGAATTGAAAAACAATTCCAGGTAGCATCTGATACTTAACAGTCGATCCTTCGGGCTTCATATTCAAAGTTCTCATGCTGAATTTGCTTGTTCTACAACTTGGACTGTTAAAATTATGATGCTGTCAGTTCTGTTTTGGTCTGTAGATTGTCAAGAGGAAGGCTCTCTCATTAAATTAGGGCCTGCTGGTGAATTGCTGGGACTATTGGCTGCCTCCACCACCCAGCCCCATCTCCATCTCCGTCATCTTCAGGATTTCTCAGCAGACAGTATCCCTGCTGTTTTGCTTTATTTGAGGATTTCACTGTCAGTGGAAATGACTTATCTCTGGGTGTGTGGTTATGCGCGTGTGCAAACCCATAGATATGTATGCCATAGCGAGGTTTTGGGAAAGTTTTTTAAAAACACATTTTATTTTCAAACTCAATTCACCTTTGTTGAATTCTTGCCCTTTAAATCCAAACACTTAATTATATGGTTTCCATGTCCCCTCAAGGGGAAGAACAAATGAGTGAAGAGCGCTAAATGCTTACTATGTGCCAAGCACTGTGCTGAGAATATAAATATAAAAGCAAAGACAGCCCCTTGTCCTTAGGGAGATTACATCCTAATAGGAGAAACCTCACAAATAGAGAACAGGTGGCAGGGAAGAGGCACTTTGATCAAAAAGTTACAGAGATGGTGACTTGAGACCATGGCAAGGGGGGGGGGGTAATAACTTTACGGCCAGAAAGAAGGGTAGAATTGATTTGATTGTGGTTACAGAGCCAGGTAAGGATAGAATGAGAGGGAAAAAAGGTGAAGATGGCAAGGGGTGAAGCTGTCCAGAAGCCAGCCAGGGAGTTGGGACTAAGGTTAAACTTGGTTGGGATTGTCTTGAAATAATAGGCTAAGAATCACTTACCCAGTCAGTAGGACCCAAGGGTTGGGTGATGAAAGGATCAGGGTCTCTCGTATGGGTGACAAGATAAAGAGTAAGGAGTGAAGTATGAACCAGTAACCTTGTAATAAGTAGCATTTTTAAGGGCTTTATAAATATCTTATTTGATCCTTACAACAACCCTGAGAGGTAGATGCTATTACCGTTACCATTTTATAGATGAAAAAACTGAGGCAAACAACAGTTAAATTAATTGTACAGAATCATACATGTAGTAAGGGATGTGGTCAGATTTGAATTCAGGTCTTCTGATTCCCAGTCCTCTATCTGATGAGCTACCTAGTTGCCTTGTAAGAAGAACAACCACATCTACCCTATAAAAGCACTTTCTATGAGTCAAAAAGACAGTGTTTACCTTATAGCAGGATGAAATTGTGTAATGCCTTAGTAGACACTTAATAAATATTTGTTCAGGTGAATTGAAATGGACAGCTTTTGGGTCAGAGCTCAGTATAGCTTCTTTATTTGATTTTAAGTATTAGGAATTTGTGGAATGTTAGGTACATCTGTTTTTTGAATGTGAGAACTAAAATACAATCAAAAGCCAAATATGGTTATTTTTTTAAATGTCTGTGCTATTCCTTCTACTATGATAAAATACTTGAAAATTAACTGTTTTTATGTTTGCAAATTTGTTCAATAGGCACTCAGTCCCTCTAGCACAGTGGTTCTCAACCTTCCTAATGCTGCGACCCTTTAATACCAGTTCCTCATGTTGTGGTGACCCTCAACCATAAAATTATTTTCGTTGCTACTTCATAACTGTAATTTTGCTACTGTTAGGAATTGTAATGTAAATATCTGATATGCAGGATGCATTTTCATTGTTACAAATTGAACATAACCCACAGGTTGAGAACTGCTGCTCTAGTGGATAGAGTGTTGTATTCAAATCAGGAAGACCTAGGTTCAGGTCCTATTTCTAACACATACTTGTTTTGTGACCATGAGCAAAAATCCCTTTCCTTCTCTGTGTCCTCAAAAAATCCCTAATTTGCCTATTTGCAACTGGAAGAAGAGAGTTTCCAATACTAACGTAATAATTGGTCTGAATTTTTAAAAGTTTGGCCTAGAATCTTAAAGCCAGATGGTGCAGGGCTTTCTCTCCAGGTCTGATGATGCTTTTCAATTTTTGTTTCTAATCCTACAGGTTCATTTATCAAGCAAAAGTTGGGGGTCGCTGGTTCCCAGCTGTCAGCGCACACAGCAAGAAGCAGGGCAAGCAGGAGGCAGCCGATGCAGCCCTGCGTGTCCTGATCGGGGAGACAGAGAGGGCAAAGCGCACAGGGGGCCTGGGCATTTCAGAGGTAACCACAGCCACAGGACCTTGTCATTTCCTGTGCTTTTTTGACCTTTGGAGGGAACCTGCCCTGTACCATATTCCCCAGGGACCATCCCAGTGGCAGCTTTTGTTGCTGCCTCTTCTCCTGGTCTCCTTTGAGGCCTTAGGTCCCTGCCGAGAGGCATCACTTGGTGATCCACATATAGATTGTGCACTTCTAGACTAAACAGAGCACATTTTAAATGACAGCCTATATGACTTAAAGACTACCTTAAATGAAACATAATTTAGAAGTTAAATATTTGGGGGGTGAGAGAAGGAAAAAGAACAATATACTGTATAGATACTCTTAGAAGTTTGGTTGGTTTGTTCTTTTAAATCACGTGCTATCTGCACTATTCCTTTTTCACCCATCTCAGTTAAGAGAATCAAGAATTTGTTTCCAAAGTACTCTTCTTTCTTTCTTGGCTTTAAGGTGGAAATATTAGAATAGGGCAGAATCTCCCCAGGGGGGAGCTGTGGTGCTGACCCAGCCTCCTGTCTTGCAGCTTCCTCTGACTGGTAGTACTCTCCATGATCAGGTGGCCATGCTGAGCCACCAATGCTTCAGCTCTCTCACTGCACCCATACAACATAGCCTGCTTGGCCGAAAGATCCTGGCTGCCATCATCATGAAGAAAAGCGATGATGACCTGGGCCTTGTGGTCAGCTTTGGAACAGGTATGCACAGCCCACCCCCATTCCCCTACATACCTCCTTTCTGCCTCTTCCTTAAGGATTGCCCTTTACCCTCATCCTGCCACCCACCATCTTGGCCTTTTACATCTCATTCAGTTCAAGATTTCTTTCCTGTTGAATAGTCTTTCCTTTCAAGGAGAAAACCTATCTATATGTGGTTGCATGAGTACTTCGAAGTTGGGGAGAAGAAATCTTGCTTTATTTTACTTTAGGAGTAATTTAGTATCACAGGTAATAGGATTTAGAGCAGGGATGGAGAACCTGTGGCCTTCTAGGTCCTTGGGTGTGGCCTTTTGACTGAGTCCAAATTTTGCAGAAAAAAATCCTTTTATTAAAGGGATTTGTTCCTGAAGTTTGGATTCAGTCAAAGAGCTACACTTGAGGATCTAGAAAGCCTCATATGGCCTTGAGGCTACAGGTTTCCTGATTTAGAGTTTTGGAAAGTTTCTTAGAAATCAAGTCTATCCCTATCATTTTGCAGGTTTGGAAACTGAGACCCAGAGGTTAAGTGACTAGTCCAAGGTTATGTCTTTGGCAGAATGGAGATTTGCCCCAAACTCTAATACCAAATCCATGATATATGCTTTCTTTCCTACATACCCAGGCTGGTTAAGTATACTGCAGAATCCAAAAACAATAGTCCTGCCTCATTAAGGACTCCTTTGTGTTGGGGCTGGGGAAAGGGGGCAGGGCAAAGGAGATACCAAGTAGGAGGGTGAGGGCAGGTGTCAGAGACCACTACCACAATAGCCAGACCAAGCCATGGGGGAAAAGCCCTTTAACTTTCAGCAGTATCCACTTTGTGTTTCATCCTCTGTCTATAAGAGAGCAGGAAGGTCCCCTTACATCTAAGGGCATCTACTTCTCAACATATAAATTACACAAAAACCAAAAAATGGTCCCTCAAACAATTACTGGAGTAAAGTAGAAATTAGAGAAACATACTATTTTAAAGACAAAAGATAATATCGATACCACTTATCAAAATCTATGGAATTTAGCCAGAACAGTTCTTAGAGGTGAGGTTATAACATTGACTGTTTAATAAAAAGAAGAAACTAATTGACTTAGAACTGTACCTGAAGATTTTAGAAAAGGCACAAAATAATAGTCCAAAGGAAAGTAGGTAAAGAACGATACTAAAAATCAGAGTAGAAGATGAAGAAAATATTTAGTTAATAAATTAAACCAAGAACTAGTTTTTCTAGAAGATCAATAAATTGACAAACCATTAGCAAACTGAATCAAGAAAGGGGAGAGAAGATATGCTACTGAAATTAGAAATGAAAAAGTTATCACAAATAAAAAAGAAATGTAAAATATTAGTATATTGTAGCTACATTTACTCATTTGAGAATTTAAACTTTCAAAATATCAGTTAACAAAATTAATACCATTTTAGGGGAAGAAATAAGTCAAATAATTAAACATCCTAATTATAATAATATCCAGGGCACTTGGTCCAGATGAGTTCATCAGCTACTTTTCTAAGCTTTGAGAAACAAATAATTTCTGTACTTATGTAGACTTAAAATATAGAAAAAGATTATGTACTGTCTAATTCTTTTTATGAGGCAAATATAGATGGCCTTAATTATAAAAACCTGGTGAAGACAAGAGTTTTTTAAAAGACTTTTAAGATAGTCTTATTGGTTAATATAAATGTAAAGATAATATATAAAATATTAACAGCATTTGGCACATTAAAAATAATTTATTATGACAGTGAATTGATTCCAGAACAGATGGATGCCACAATATTGGGGGTAGGGAATGGGAACAATGTGAAACATTAGGGAGGAAAAACATATCGTAGCAATAGATACAAAAAAGGCCTTCAATAGATTACGGTACCCATTCATATTTTAAAATACTGAAAAGAATAGTTAATGGAGAAATTTTTATTCAAGACAGTAAAATGCTAATAGGCACAGTAAGACCAGAAAACTAAGTTAGAGGGATTAAAACAGGTAATTAAGTTAAAATACTCATTTTTTGCAGGTGGTATGAATTTTTACCTAGTCTGTTGGTCTAAACACAATATTCAGACAAGGGATTCATTAAGGTCACAAGATAAAAGAAATCCATAAAATTGACTTACATTCTTACATGTTATCCATAAAAGACTACTAACAAAAGAAACTTCCACTTAAAACAAGAACAAAATAAATATCTGAGACTTAATTTACCGAGACACATGAGATCTTTATAAAGATCGTGATAAAAAGAATTACGGAGAATTCAATGTTTGTAGATGGGTCCTATCAACATAGAGAATACTGTCATTTTCACTAAATTAATTTACAGATGTAGTACAGGACTGAACGAGTTTCTTTTTTTTTGGAGGGGGCGAGGCAAGACAATTGGGGTTAAGTGACTTGCCCAAGGTCACACAGCTAGTAAGTATTTAAGTGTCCCAGGCTAGATTTGAACTCAGGTCCTCCTGACTCCAGGGCCGGTGCCGTATTCACTGTACCACCTACCCCAATAGTTTCTTTATAGAATTGGATTTAATCTCAGTGAAATCTAGGTGCCAAACAGGAATATTAGAGGTTGCTATAGGGGTGGGGGAATAGTGCTAAAGAAATTCGAACTTGTCTTCATAGACTTTAAAATGTGTTATAAATCAGTACTCTTCAAAAACTAGAAAAATAGACAAATGGAGCCAACTAGCCTAGAAATAGAATCAAATATACAGATGATGTGATAAATCTAGGGAAAGTAAAGACTGGTTAAAAAAAAAAGATTCATTACTTAGTGTTTTAGAGGGAAGTAAATATCACTTTAGAGACTTGCCTCATTCCATGTAAAATGCAGCCAGACCATAGACAAAAGTTGTTTTTGAAGATGCGTGTATGTACCTAGGAAGGCATAACTTTGTAAGAAAATGGAATACCATAACTCAGTTATGAAAGGCAGAAAAATTTTTGCTAAATAGAAGAAATTGTAGGGGACAAAAGAAGTGGATTTATTTACACAAAAATGTTCTGTAAAGCAAAAATTGATTGGGGAAGAATTGGCTATTATAGATGTTTCACCCTTTGAAATTCATTTTTCAGTTTCCATTATGAATGTATGTTTAGTTGATTTTGTTCAAAGGCGGCAGGGTTGGGGATGGGTGTTATTTTGTGTTGGAGAACCCAAGTTTGAATCCTGACTCTGCAGCTACCACGTGTGTGCCCTTGGACGTATTATCTAATCTCCTAGGGCCTCCGTTTCTTTGTATGTAAAGTTGAAGAGTTGAACTCGGTGGTCTCTGATGTTCCAGCTGTAAATCTCCGCTCCTTTGGATTTCACATCTGGGTTTTTCCTCAACCATAGGGAATCGCTGTGTAAAGGGAGAAGAGTTGAGTCTAAAGGGGGAGACTGTCAATGACTGCCATGCTGAAATCATCTCCCGGAGGGGCTTTGTCAGGTGAGTGCCGCAGAGCTGAGATGCGTCACAAGCGTGTAGCCCTTGGGTATTGGGAACATCCTCCTGTGACCCGGACAGAGGAACTGGTTAAAGGAAAAAGCAGTGGTTACTGGAGTGGTCCTATCCCTTTGATGTCAATTCAGCACCCACTACTGTGTGCCAGGCACTATGCAAGATAAGACAGCCCAGGGGGATCTGTGGGCACGAGGCACTGTACCAACCACTCACTTGGTGACATCTTGCTGAACTCTTTTTTTTCTTTCATTGATATCCTTTGTTACAAGGAATGACACAGAAGGACGAGGAACAGGGTATAAAATGAATACCAACAAATACCCCTAAGTTTGTTTGGTTTTTTTTTTTAAGTAGTACTGCCCTCAAGGAAATTATAGTGTAAATTATAAATTATAAAATTTTAATCGAAAAGCAGGTAAACACATACATGTCTGAAGCAAGGTAGAATGTAATGGGGCAAAGGAAGAATTACTGAGCTCTCTCTCTGTTGCACCTTATTTCTGTTCCTCATCCTCTTCAAGTCTGACAATGATGCTTTGAGCGTTTGGCTTCTTAAACTGTAGTTTGGCTGTAAGCCTGGTATTTTCTTGTGTTAAAGGCAGCTATGTGGCTCAGTAGATCAGAGTGCTGGGCCTGGAGTCAGGAAGAGCTGAGTTCAAATCCAGTCTCAGACATTTACTAGCTGTGTGACCCTGGACAAGTCACTTAATCTCTGTGTTCCTTAATCCACTGGAGAAGGAAATAGCAAACCACTCCAATGTCTTTGCCAAGAAAACCCCATAGACAGTATTGGTATATACTATGGTCTACAGCAGCGGTTCTCAACCTGTGGGTTACATTCAATTTGTAAATGAAAATATATCCTGCATATCAGATATTTACATCATGATTCATAACAGTAGCAAAATTACAGTTATGAAGTAGCAGCGAAAATAATTTTATGGTTGGGGGTCACCACAACATGAGGAACTGTATTAAAGGATTGCAACATTAGGAAGGTTGAGAACCACTGGTCTATGGAGTCACAGAATCAGATATCTCTGAACAACAACAGTCTTGTGTAGTAGGTGAGTCCTCAGTGTCAACCCATCTGTTTGAATTGATCTTAAGGAATTATCCCTTCTCTGGAAAGATTATGTGCCCTGCCCATTCAGCCACAAAGAGCCCCTAAGCCAGTGGTTCTCAACCTTCATAATGCTGCGACCCTTTAATACAGTTCCTCATGTTGTGGTGACCCCCAACCATAAAATTATTTTTATTGCGACTTCATAACTGTAATTTTGCTATTGTTATGAATCATCTTGTAAATATCTGATATGCAGGATGTATTTTCATTGTTAAAAATTGAACATAACCCATGGGTTGAGAACTGCTGCCCTAAGCTATGTTTCTAAATACTTTGGCTTCTTACTCTTTCTGGCCACCTTCATAGCCTTTTGTGAACTCAGAAATGACTTCTTGGCATTTGGGGTCATGAGAATGAGTCAGACTTCAATACCCTTGGGAATGTTTTTAATCTTATAAAAAGCCCAACCTGTGTCTACCACCTCTCTGTTTTCATTGAATAATTTCTTTAGTCTATCCCATAGGACAGGGAACACAACTCTGGGAGAAGCAATGTGCTTCTGTGCTTTTAGACAGGATTATTCTCTTCACTCACTGTAGGGGTGATCATCTGTAGCATCAAAACCAAATTAAGCGGGTAACTTTGCCCTGTTCTACCAAGTTTTGTAAACCCTGGTCTGAAGTGATTTCTGCCCCCTTGCCTCCTGAGCTTTCTGAAGTTTTTTGCAGAGCTGGAGAGCAAACTGCAAAGTTTGGTGCCTGAAGACACCTCCTCATGTATCCTGGGCAAATGAAAAAGGGACTGAAGGAAGTCCTAGAGTGGACCTCTATCTTTAACCTCCTCCTTTTTTGTAGGTTTCTCTACCATGAGTTAATGAAATACAGTCCCGTGTCTTGGAAAGACAGTATATTCGAGGTTGCCCATGGAAATAAGCTACAAATAAAAAAAAATGTGACTTTCCACCTTTACATCAGGTTGGTATGGATCATCCTTGGTCATTCATCTAGTGAGCTCTATATAAATGTTAGCTATTATCATTATTTATTATTATTACTATTATTATTATTCAGAGTTTGTCTCGTCCTTGTAGAAGGCTCAGTGACGTGAGAGTCTCCAAGCATTATGTGATAGAGCAGCACTGCTTTATAGCCCCCCTGCTAGCTCTGGGACCCTGGGCAAGGCATTGAGCCTCAGTTTCCTCCTCTCTGAAATGGAAGTTATAACATCTACCTGCCAGTGTCATTGTGAGGGTCAAATGAAATCATGTGTAAAGGGCTTTCTAAGCCTCAAAGTGCTGCACAAGTGGTAGCTGTCATCATTAATGTTTTGTGTCGTCTGAGCTAGTCCACACATCAAACTCTTGCATGATAGCAGGGAATCATTTCTCAGACATATCCGTGGAAACCCACACTCACTCATCATGTGTTTAGGGCACACGTTACGACTGAACACATCCATGTTCTTGCACAACCCATCCCAAACAATAGACAGTGATTCCAAGGAGTGTTTCTAGTTCCTGTTGTTCTGGTATCCTCATATTCTTGCTGCTTTTTCTACAAAATCCTCCCTATATTATCACATTTGATCCTCACCATCCCATGCAGAAAGTAGGTTGTGTATTAATATCCCCATTTTACAGATGGGGAAACTGATTCAGGAATTAAATGTTCCCAGGGTCACATAGCTAGTAAGTGGCAGAACTGGGGCACAAGTCCAGATCTTCTGGCTCTGAACCTAAGTGTTCTTGTAACTGTCTCCCAAGAAGCTGAGAGGGAACCTGAGTCCAGCAGACCCCCCTCTCTGTGTGTTTCAGCACTGCCCCTTGTGGAGATGGTGCCCTCTTCGACAAGACGTGCAGTGATCCTCCAGAGGGTTTCACAGACACACAGCACCAGCCACTCTTTGAGAACCCTAAACAAGGCAAGCTGCGCACCAAAGTAGAAAATGGTGAGTCACAGATGCCTCTTCCCACCCCTCAACTTCAACTCCACAGTGAATACAGGGGACAGGTAGAAATCACTTTTTATTCTCATCATCAAAAACCTTTAAGTTCCCTCTCTCTAAGTGAAACAGTTTTTCCCATCTGAGAACTTAACAGACTGAGAAAACAGGATTCACAAATGGAAACTATACTGCAGTGAGCCAGAGAAACAACCCTGTTAATTCTAACTAAACTGGTTAATGTTTTTTTGGAACAAGGGATGGAAAGAACAGATAAAAATACATAAATAAGAATGGTTGGTGGTAAAGGAGTAATGTTGAGAGATCTGAGTCAAGGCAAGGAGGGTCAAGGAAAGCTGAGTGTTGAGCTGTGACACTGACTCACAGAATCTTAGAGTTGGAAGAGTCTTCAGAATGGTTCAGTTCCAGTGACCTTGAGAGTGGGCTCTAACAAAAGCAGAGAAGCGAGTCTTCTGGCTTGGTGATCAGAATAAGAGTTCCAAATATCAAAAGCCCCACATTCATAGGACTGTCTGTGCTTTAAGAATTTGAGAGTTTAGGTTGACATATTATGAGTCTATAATTACCACGTCAGGGAATGGTTATGGGAATTATGTATCATCAGTGGGATTGAAATGGTTGCTTTTAGATCTTTCTCTTGTCTTTTAACAGGAGAAGGTACAATCCCAGTGGAGTCAAGCGACATCCTACCAACATGGGATGGCATTCAGCATGGAGAAAGACTGCGTACTATGTCCTGCAGTGATAAGATTCTTCGTTGGAATGTGCTTGGCCTGCAGGGGGCAATGCTCTCCCACTTCTTGCAGCCTATTTATCTCAGCTCAGTCACTCTTGGTGAGGGACTTGGCTTGGGATCTGGGGTTGGTGTGACCTGGTAGTGCCTGGACCCCAGCAGATGGCATTCTGCATTGTCTGGCATTAGTGAGAGGCCTCCCATTGACAGAGGATGCTTTACGCATTGGCTGTTAATTGATTCTATGTGCCCTCTCTGCTGTTCTAAGAAAATCACTTTGATCTTTTAAACCAGCTGGGCCCACATAAAGCCATGCCCAGCAACATTTTCTCCAAGATAAGTTAAAGAAATACAGTGGCTAGAAATGTTAGTGTTTCTTTATACTCCATAGTCTTTGCTTCTGTGGGGGTCTTTACATGTTGTATAATATTTTATTAACCCAGACTTGTGCTAGGAAATCTGCAATAAGGAGACAGCTGGACACCCACCCCCTCCACCCTCGAGGAAGGTGTTGGCTCACCTAGATATATCTGTTATAGGCCCTGTCACACACTTGCCTTTTAAAAATACTCAGAGCAGAAACCCCGTGTTTGTTTGCATTTATTAAGTACTTGATTGATTGATTTGTTGATGCATATACATTCATATTTTCCTTATTACTTAGGTTACTTGTACAGCCAGGGACACCTGACACGGGCGATCTGCTGCCGTCTGTCCAAAGAGGAAAGTGCATTCCGAGAAGGGCTAAAGCCTCCATATACTGTCAACCATCCTAAGGTGCTATAACTTTAACCTCCCTTTAAAATAGCCCCATCAACAACAAAAGATGTATATTGTTGAGTGGGTTAGGGGGAAATTTTCACCTTTCTTCATGGACCTTTCTGCCCTTACTTGGAGAATAGCACCATTACTTTAGACCTTTATGGAATTCATTTGAAAGAAGATTATTCCCCCTTCTTCATTTCTTCTTTCCCTGGACCCCATGGGCCCCTGCTTCTGTGTCCCACAGCTGAAAGAGATGTCCACTTTTGACCTGTTTCCCCTGGATTTCCATAGGTGGGCAGGGTCAGTGTATACGATTCCGCAAGGCAGACTGGGAAAACCAAGGAGTCCAGTGTTAACTGGTGCGTGACTGACAGAACCGAAATCGAGGTCCTGGATGGCACCAAAGGCAAAGTGGATGGGTAAGGGTTTGTGCTAGGAGAAGCAGGGGGAGTATCTTCCTTAAATCTTTGTTGGGTTTAGTGGATGTTGTGCTGGGCTCAGGCCCTAGCTCTGCCGTTCACTGGCTGTGTGATCAAGAGCCGTCATTTCCCTTCTGGACCTGTTTTCTCATCAGGAAGATCCAGGGTTGCAGTAGAAGATTTCTGAGGTCTTTTTCAGGATGAAATGCTTCATGACATAATCTGTGATCCCAAGTTGACAGGTCTAGAGAGATGTATGTGAAACTAGTATTGTGAATTCAGTCTGCTTCCTTCTAGTTTGCTTGATAGTTTCTCTATTTGGGGGATTTCCATAACTGACATTTTCAGTCCCTAATGAGCAAAGTATTCCTCTTTTTGTAGACCAAGACTCGATGTATCACGTCTCTCCAAGAGGAGCATGTTCAGCCTATTTCAGCAGCTCTGTGCCCACCACAACCGAAAGGACCTCCTGAGGCTTGTCTCCTATAACGAAGCCAAGGAAGCAGCCCAGGACTACCAAGTGGCCAAGCGCTACTTCATTAAAAGTCTGAAGGACATGGGCTTCGGCAGCTGGATCAGCAAACCTCTGGAGGAAAAGAACTTTTCCCTCTGTGATGCCTAGTGTGCTCGGCTGGTTGTTCAGGGGAGTTTCAGGGTTTGGGATGGGAGGAGGGTGGTAGCATTCTTTATTATGTTGGTGTTTTGTTTCGTTTTGTTTTGTTTTTAATGGACCCAGGATTGCTAATATTTAGGGCTTTGGGTTCCCATTTGTCCTGCCTCCTTTGGGGTTGTTGGGTGGGGGTAAGGTGGGTGAGGCTTTGCCACCAACTCTATTCCCAGAGAAGAGGCAGAAAGCTGTGGGGGAGAGAAAAGCTCTTTTGTCTCTAATGAGCAAAAGCAATCATTGGGCAAATGCAAGCTGTTCCCTCAAGCTTTTTCTTTGCTACACTTCTTGAGGTCTTGATTAGGTTCCAGTCAACTCTTTGTGATTCAAAGACTGATATAATTTGTGGATTATCCCATATCCTTTGGCTTCTCCACCTTCCCTTCTTTTCTCCTTCCTTAAATTGTCTGACTACTCCACATTTCCCCCCCTGAGGAAGGTGAATGCAGTGGTGAATTTCAGGTATTGGGCAAAATATTTGCAAAGAAAAGAAAGTCTGAAGTGACAGTCAGCTTGGGGATCTGCCGGTGAAGGAAAGCGTTAGCATAATCAAAACCTATGAAAACCTAGTGGTCGTGTGTCCTTCTACCCAGCTGAGAGCGGGTGCGTGTGGGCAGTGTGAAACCGACTTGTGACAGTAACAGGAGGGAGGGCACAGAGGAGGAAAGAAACCCTTGCAGGGCTACATCTTTAGTTCCCCAGTGCAGTAGGGCAAGAACACCACAGGAGGGGAAAGGAGCCCCCAAATCCCAGCTATTATTAAATCCCATTGCTGATCATTGCTCTCCATAGTAATTTCCCTACTAAAGGTGAGAGGGCCTTTACCCCAGAACAGCTGAGTGGGACAATCCCTGGGTCAGATCCCAAAGGTGATGTAGAACCACGGTTCTCAGCTTAAATCGGTGGAGCACAAGAAGAGCATGACAGTTGCCATGCTGGGGGGATCAGACCAGTTTCATTCCACTCAGGTACTAGAGATCTCTTGCCAGCCATGCCAAGGAACTTGTATTGGCAAAAATAAGGGGTTGAAAATACATGGGAATTTTTCATTCCCACAAGTAACCAAGAATTGTCATTCAAGTTTAAAATGAGTATCTTAATCCTTCAATTAGAAATATTTCCATGTGGTTTTGATAATTGATTTCTAGAGATGACCCTCGACCAGTATGTAGGCCCATAGGATGGTTCTTTTCCCCTGCTTGTTGGGAAGAAAGTGGACATTGTAGCCAAAAAGCAAGGTTTCCTGATATTGCTAACTTAACTCGATGCTCAGGCCCATTTTCTCCTTAGCCCAAGAAATTCTTGTCTCCACCTCCAGCACCTTACCTCTCAGGCTGGGTTAAAGATTAGCCAGGTATCTCAGGGAGAATAGCAAAAACATTTCACCCTTAACATATGTCTTTTCTCCAGCTCTCCCTAGAATGGTACTGATACAGTTATACCTGTCATCTTGCCAAGACATACCCCTTCCCATTCTCCAAGCAATCCGCTGCTCCAACCATCTGTTCATACTTCCCCACCTCCAAATAAATGAACACAAGCACAAACATGCACACGTCCATAGCCACATATGTATGTACCTATATACACACTTGCTATACTGCAGTCTATCTTCATCAGAAATTACCTAAGGGGAGTGAGGAAAGCCAGGATCTCATGACATGATAAGAGTGTTTTTGCATCATACCACAATGTCCCCAGGAACTTGCTGGAAAATAATTGTGCTCCATCTAGGTACTAAGAAGGGCAAAGGCTCTTGTCCCCTGTCTCCTGTATACTTTTCATCCCTTAATGAAACCCATCATATCCTGGTACCTGCCAAGGGGGAGGGGGGGGCGCAGCAAGCAGTGAAATCCTATAACCACTGTAGTTAGGAACTTTATGGAAAGAAATTCTTTTCATCCCAGGTCCCCAGATTAAGAGCATCATCATCTCTTTCTTCCTCCTTCATTGCTCATTGATGGAATTCCAGTATTTGACAACCCCCACCACAGTCTGCTTCGGTTGGACATTAGAAACCCTCCAGCAAAACATAATTTCTTGGCTGTGGCCCACATCATGAAGCATGGTGAATGTTATTTTTACAAGAAGGCTGAAATGTGTCAAACATACCTCTGTCCCTCATTAATGATTCTATTTCTGCCACAGGAGCATCGAGCAAGGGATGTTTGAGCCTGTGATAATCCTGCCCCACTCTCTCCTTCCTGCTTCACACACACACACTCCTTTTGTCTGCTGCTGGGCAATGGAGAAGTGGGGAGGTGGAATTTCCCAAGGATGGATCTGATGCCATTTTGTGAGATTTCTTCCTGAATCTTTTACTAAGCCTCTTATCATGATCCTCCTCAACCTTCCTCCCAAAAGGGAGTAGAGGCGGAAAATGCTGTGGTTGATAAGCCTGAACAGTTGCAATTGTATATTCCTTAGAGAAATCACTTAGCATAAATTATGTCCACCTGAACCGATTCCCTGTTGAACCTGAAGGGACTTAGTTTGCCGGGTTTTGGGGGGGGAGGGGGCGGGGGGAGGGAGGGGGACTTTTGGCAATAGCTCTTGAGAGCAGAACAGAGAAGCAAATGTAAATGCGAGAAAACTGACCACAATATACTTGTTTTATAATTCTGTCTTTAAGTTTCCTTAGATATCAGTGATTGAAGATATACATTCCTCATAAGAAATAAAAGAAACTTTCTGTATTGTTAGACAACCTTAGTTCTATAACTCATTTGGCGAGTTAAACGTGTGGAGAGGGAACCCAAAGACCTGGGGGTTTTTTAATGCTGAGGAGCTGATTTCAGACCTGTTGTGGAAAGCCATTGCATCTGTTTGGCAATAGAAGGAAGCATTTCAAAGGGTCCGATGGAACAAAGGGAAGCTGCTTCAGCAGCCCCTAGAGGGGCTGTGTTTGCCCGTGGGCATGTCCCAGACAGCTCATCTGCCCCAGCCCCAGCCTGCTCCATCTGTGTCTTCCCGTTTGTATCACTTCTTCCACGGGGCCTTGGTCTACATTTTTTTTTTCCAAAGTCAGAGCATATTGTACCAGACTCGACTTTGACTGCTTGTTTTAATGGAATTGGACTTTGGCCATTTGCTTTTTTAATACATTGATAATACCTTGAATGTCTCTCTCCCCTTCCTTTCATGGAGTATCCTAATTTCTTTTGATCTCATGAAGTTGCTTGCAAGATATGTAGGTGTGTGCTTTGGGAGAAAAAAAACCCAGTATTGCATCAACCTATATGGAAGCTAGGTAAGATTAAAAAACCAGATCATTTTCCTTGTCGTGGTCCATTCTATGCGTTGTAGAGAGAAAAGGATCAAGAAACAGCCATCTTTCGATTTTTCCTGCCACCTCCCCATTTCATAGTGTTTAAGCCCAAGGTGGGGACAGATCTATCACAGGTTTTCTTACATAATTGAATATTCCAAATCCAGCTCCACTAGTCCTGCCTGATTTAGGCGTGACGTTTCCTAAGACAAGTCGGGGTCAGTTTAAGCAGCCAGCCACAGCAAGTTATGAGGAAACGGCAGCTTCCAGTGGATGAAGATTTTTGCTAAGGCATGTTTTTGATCAGATCTACCCCACCCCACTCATCTTTCCCCTTTCCCTAATGCTTGGCCAGTAGCTGACTTGTAGTTTTAACTCCCAATCTGCGTAGACTTACATTGAGAGGCTTCTTTCCACAAATAGACTTAAAGGAGAAACCTTGAAAATCCATCCAAGCTTCCTTCCTACCTGTTCTAGACATCTCATGTATGTGATGATTTATATATAAAAGATCTCTACTGAATATCAGTTGCAGTAATCATGGGAAATCCTTTAAAAGCATTAAACCCCAGCTATTATATTGAAATCTCCCATAGCCCATCATGTTGAATAGCCTTCCCCAAAGTCACATTTTTTTTTTCAATTTAATACCTTCTGCTGCAGTTTCAATGCATTTCTTTTAATTTTGCCGTGAGATGAAATTGAAAATGCCCTGTCATCATGATTGAATCCAGTTGCCATAAACTACGAAATTTGGAGACTCAGAAATGAGTAAGAACAGTCTTCATTTAGGCTCCTATAACCCTTGTTTATTATTGACAGTTAATGTTATTCTCTGGTCCTTCCTTTTTTGAGCTTGAGGGGGGAAAAAGGATCAGGACTCCAGTTGAGTAGTGTTTTTTTATTATACATTAAAACCAAGATGATATTTCTTTAGAAGAAGAACCTTCTTCAAAATCTTAAATTCCTGTGTTATCCGGACTGGAACAGGTTGTGACGCTGAGTGTTAAGACTGGACAGATAAGAGTAACCATCAAAGTGGGAGGTGAAGGAGTTCCAGCTCCCCAAGCCTGCACTCCCTCAGGCACTCTGTGTGAGAGTGTGTGTGTGTGTGTATTGGGGGAAACAACAGTTTTACAAGGGGTTCATTGCACTAAAGCCAGAAGGGACCTCAGAGACCATTTAATCCAAAGATTAATCATTTCTGAGTAATGCCAGTGTTCCCCCCCTTCTCATCTTTCTCATTCTTTGACTGGGCTAAGGCAGTGCCAGTTAATAAACTCATTGGGAAGAGTTATTTCTTTAAAAAAAAAAAAGCAGGAGTCAGCACCATTGCATAGATCTTGAGGACCTGGACCCTTCAGTAGTTTGGTGTAGGGATATTACCACACCTCACAAAGCTAGCAGGTCTGGAGCTTATCTGGTCCATCATTTTTGCTAGTCTTCCTACTTCGCTTACATGCAAGGGTCCTGTTACCTAAGCTGATACCTTTCTACTCAACACATTCCATATCCTTCTTTCTCCAGAGACAATGAGCCCACCTTTGCTGGGGCTGCTTAGACGTGGAAGTGATTCTTGATATCCTGTTTTTTGTTGGAGTGGGGTGTCCTCAGCTTCTCTAAGCTTTCTTCTGGTGCTGTATTTTGACTCCTTCCTCACTTCTCATCCTCAGAGGATGACAAGTGACCAAGCGATAGTCCCAAGGTATGGAAAATTCATTTGGAAAGGAAAAAGTATCTCCAAAAAGAAACCAGGACCTAGAGGTGGGAGACAGCTGCTCACAGAAACCCAATAGAGCCCTAAAATAAGTATTTTAACTACTGTGATCTCTTGGATCTGAGCATCCTGGCTTGTTCAATAGGGTCCAGCCTTTCCTCTCCTATGCCTCCAGAACTGAGCTTCAAGCCTGCCCAACTTTCAAACTCCTCCAAAGCATCTCTGCACCTGGGGTAATTAAAAGAGTACAGAATTTAAACCAGAGGTTCTTAACCTGGTTCCATGGGCCCCTTAGGGCCCCTGAACTTGGATGGGCTGGGGGGTCGGGGGAGAGGGGGAGAGGAAGTATATCTTTAATCTTCACTAACCTAACTGAAAAGTAGCATTTCAATTCTGAATGTAGACAACAAACCTTTTTTCTCAGGAGGGGTCATAAGTTTTAATAGACTGCCCAAAGTGGGAGCCCATGACAAAAAAAAATAGGAGAACCCCCAATCTAGTCGACTCTTGCTCTGCTGATAAAGAAAGGGCCAAGTGTGGCTTTAGCACAAGTCACAACATCAAGTGCCTGAGCTGGGAGCCCACTGACGCCCCACGTCCCACAAGCCACTGTTTCTTCTACTAACTGCTGCCGTCTTGGGCTTGAATTCCCAGAATTGATTCCTTATCACCTCTGTCACCCTGGCCAATGAATTTCAACCATTTATTAAGCACCTACAAGGTGCACTACATTTACTAGGGGCTAGTAATACAATGACCAAAAATTAAACAAACCCCTGCCCTCAAGGAGATCTCGCCTGTTGTCACCTCACCTTTCTGGCCATCGGTGTCCACATCTGTGAAATGGGAATGTCCCTTCAGGCTCGGGGGAACTCCCAGCCCGCCCCGCCCCCGACCTGGGAAGCTTTAGGGTGTAGTGACGACATGAATCCGCTGGAGGGCAGCACTTCTGCGGACCTGGCAGTCTAAATCCGGACGAGGGGGGTGGGTCCAAAGCAAGAACTAGTGGGACAACGAGCGGAGGTCTGTCCAGCAGCCCTCGGGGAGGGGAGGGGACTGTGAATTTTCCTCTAGTCCGGCCGAGTTACCGTAAACTCCCAGCTCTGTACTGATGGAGATAACGATGCTGTTTCTCTTTGGATTGGAAACTGGCATTGGGACTTTTCTAAACTCCACCTGTGTTCTCTGAACAGACTAGTAAGAAGCTCGCAAAGGGAGCTCGCCTAATCTAGTGGAAATTTTCTGGGACTAATTCACAAAAAAGGTAACTGTGGGCAGTTCCTCGTCTTGTACTCCCGCAGAACCCTTTTTGGGGTGGGTAAAACGTGTATGGGTTGCCCGTGGGGTCCTAGTACAGAAGAAGGGTGTTTCCTCCTGCCAGTGGCAAGAGTATCGCCAAGGTCATTGATCTCCTCATCTCCACCCATTCTGATCTCAGCTTCATCTCTTCACCTCTGAAAAAGTATGAAGTAAAATGGAAGCACGGCCGGTGCCCAAGCCTGCCTCCGTGTACAGACTGACACCGTCCCTAGCCCTCCGCTGATCACAGAATGAGCCCTGGATAAAGCATGCAAACTGAAATCAGCGTGGGGCCAAAGTGGAGGGGGGGAGCCGCTCAGTTACCTGGGACGATGGCCCACCAGTGCCATTCTGGCCTCCACCCAACCTACTGAGCTAATCAGGCTGGAACAGCTGCGAACAGCAATCCAGGTCACTGCAAAGTGGGAGGCAGAGTCCAGAGGGATGGAGAAGGTCGCTGGGATCAGCAGGCTCTCACCTTCCACTGGAGGAAGCAGAGCTGGCCAGCTTTCTTAAAGTCCTACCAGGAAATGAGGTCAGGTGTAGTTAGGAGGGAGGGAGGGGGAGCTAGAAGAAGAAATGAAGAGGTCCCGCTGTCTTCCCTCATGGTTCCCTGCTCTCAGATCCTCAACAAGAAGCTGAAACTGGGTCTACATGAGGTGAAGAGAACCAAGAAATCAGGTCACTTCCATCAAAAGACTCAATTCAGCCTCCTGGAAAAAGTTTGTCAGAGATTAACTGTGAGATACTTGTACTTTCTGTACTTTTTCAGTTGAAGCAACATCAGTGACCTTAGCCCCTAAATACTCCTTCTAGGACCCTGGAATTCTAGAAATGTACCCAGATTGCTTTTGTAAGATCGGCCCAACCTGACACCAAGCCAGCCCCTCATATTCTTTCCATCCCAAGGCAGAATAAGGTATATGAGAATGATTGAAGTGGCAAATCAGGCATATGTGACAAGCCAGAAGGTGGAATCAAAGTTTTTGTCATTCTAGAAACTGAGAGGGCCCAGAGAGCAAAGAGGGGGATGGTGCCAAAAACTTTATCTCTCTACAAAAGGGAAAGTAGGGGGAAGGGAATGGTCAAAAAAGCGCTCCAGCATGGCCTTTGTGTATAAAATTGAGGGCACACAGAGGTCCCTTAGATTTAGACCCAGTTTGTAATCCCTACAGCTAAACTCAGCCATAGTTAGTAATCTGTTCTCTGAAGAGAGTTGCACAGATTCTAGTTTCTATGCCATACTCTCTGGAGCTCCCTATTATTTGGTCAACCTAATCAAGAACCAGAAAAGCCTGCTTGTATCTGTACACTTCTCCCTTCTTTTTCCCCTTCAATCCACCCTCACCCTGTTTTTCACATGATCTGGAGACAATTTATTTTGGCAAGGAGCATGAGGCCTCCTCTTTCAGACTCAAGACCTTTTCATTTCTTTGCCTTTGAAACTCCCAACAGGAGTTCTGATTTTCAGTCCATTCCTCTCCTGTCATCTCTGCTCCTTTATTTCTCAGCTGGCATTTCTTACCACTAGCTGCTTTCAGGACCCCAGAGAAACAAAAGATTGGGGAGATCAAAGGGGAGAACCGAACCAGCCAAGTTCCATAAGCAGCTTGAAGGTTAAGCCTGGGAGGAAGAGGAACAAGCAGTGCTTGGCAAAAGGGAGAGGATGAGTCTCTGGAGGGAAGCTCCTCACTCCCACTCTTCCCTATCTGCAGCCAACCCCACCACCACCACTACCATGGGTCTTCCATCATGGATGGGCTGAGGTGGCGTAGGTTTGGGGGCCGGATGGGCAGTGATCTCACTTGGAGCTGGAAGCTGGGTGGGCTAGGTGAAGGAAGGTGTTGGTGGCGTAGTTCTGGAAAAGCGGCTGCAGGAACATGCCGATGGTGCCAAAGATACAGACAAAGACAAAGATCCAGAGGAACAGGCGGTCAATCACCATAGCAACATACTTCCAGTCCTCACTCACCTGGGTGAAGAAAGAGAAGAGGAGGGGGAGGGTAGAGGGTCAGCTGCATGATGGAAAAGGAATGAGTGGTGGGTGAGAGCACCTCCCTGCCTTTTGCCCCCTTGTCCCATATAAGAGTCTTGGCACCCAGGCTCTGCCTCTGATAATAAAAATAATGGTGATGGGGGCGGCTAGGTGGCACAGTGAATACAGCACTGGCCCTGAAGTCAGGAGGACCAGAGTTCAAATACGGCCTCAGACACTTAACACTTACTAGCCGTGTGACCTTGGGCAAGTTGCTTAACCCCGACTGCCCTACCAAAAAATAAAAATAATGGTGATGAAAATAAATAATAAATTAATAAAATAATAATGATGATTGTAGAGAGCCTTAAGGTTTACAAAGCACTTTCCTGTAGCTCCTCGGTATCAAGGGACTTAACTTGTCAGTCACAGTGTCAGAGATGGAATTTAAGCCTAGATCTCCTGACACCACATCTACTCCCTATTCCACAAAATAGGGCCATCTCCTACAATGGGCAGCAGGTGGGTCTTGGTTTGTTTATTTTCCAAAAGTCAAATCACATTTGGTGGAGCCCCATAGATGGTATGAGTGGCTGAACCAATCCATTAGAATCACAGAAATTTGAAGCTTGAAGGGGCATCCAAGGTCAGGGTTAGAGCAGGACAGGACCTTAGGGAGAGGGTCATCTAGTCCAACCTCCACATCTTACCCATGAGGAACCCAGAGAGGTTTGAAGCAATTTGTCCAAGATTACACAAGTCAAGATTCAAACCCAGACCCTTTGATTTCACAGTGCTGCTAGTCCACCTATAGTAGTAGCATCATAGAAGGAAAGAGTGCTGGGCTTGGAGTCAGAAGGATCTGGGATTGAATCCTGACTCTGATTCTGTGACCATGGACAAATCATCCAACCACTGTGAGTCTGCTTCCTCAAATGTAAAGTGAGAACAATAACACCTACCCAGGGTTCTTGTGAGCATCAAACTATATCATGTGATTTAATATAATTTATATTATAATATAAAGCATTTCAGAAACCTTCAAGTGTTAGCTATTATTTTAGATTTAGAGCTGGCTCCTTCCATTTATATCTAAGGAAAAAGAATCCTGGAAAAATAAGCAGATTTGCTTAAGTTCACACAGAGAGCAAGTGAGCAGAAGCAGAATTCAAATTCAGGTCCTCCAACTACCCGATGCTTTGGTAATATAATCAAGAAAACAAGAAACCCAGAAGCAGGATGACCATCATTTCCCCTTCTCAGTCCTGAACTTCGCTGGATCTGTTTTTCCCACAATTCATTCCTCCAGCTCTCATCAGTGTGCTCAGAGCCAGGATGATGCGTTTGTGACCTGGGCAAATGGAAAATAATGGGCTCTCGTGTGTTTTGTCCACAGTGTGCTTTTGCCATAACATGTGTGATTTGACTTGGAAAAATAAGGACCTATTGGTTGTAGGAAGAGGAAATGAGGAGTTGTTGATACGTGCATTTGTAAAAAGAAACCCTTAGGAGTAGCTAGTTGGTACAATGGATAGGCTCTGTTGTTAGGAGGACCTATATTCAAATCAGACCTCAGATACTTACTAGTTAAGTGACCCTGGACAAGTCACTTAACCTTGATTGCCTCCAAGAAACAAACAAACAAACAACCTTTAAGAGTGTCCCTTGGCTGGGGAGGCTAGGTGGCACAGTGAATAGAGCACCAGCCCTGGAGTCAGGAGGACCTGAGTTCAAATCCAGCCTCAGATATTTAGCTGTGTGACCTTGGGCAAGTTACTTAACCCCAACTGCCCCTCCAAAAAAAAGGCAAAAAAAAAAAATAAGAGTGTCTCTTGGGCAGCTAGGCAGCTCAGGTGAATAGAGTACCAGCCCTGGAAACACTTGACACACTTATTAGCTGTGTGACCTTGAGCAGGTCACTTAACCACAATTGCCTTGTCTTCCCCTCTCCAAAAAAAAAAAAGTGTCCCTTGTGCTCCCAGCATGTTATTCCCCAGGCAGCTGCCCACATTGTCTCATCTTAGGCCTGGTTTAATGTTGGTTCAGTTCATGAAGGAATATAGCTATCATGTCCTTGAGCCCTGGACATGGAGGTAGAAGATCTGGTTTTGAAACCTGGATCCCCCGCACACTAGTTGTGTGACCTTGGACAAGCCATCTCATTTCTCCAAACCTCTACTTTCTCATCAGGAATACAATCTCCTCCTTGCCTATCTCAGGGTTATTGTACAGCTCAAGTGAAACTATATACATGAGAGTACTCTGTAAAATGGAAAAGCCTATATATATTTCAGGTGTCCTTTGTTATTACAACTTGCACTTCATTGGCAGTATCCCAGATGTGCACCATTGAAAAATAATTAGAGATGAAGACAGCTGTTAGCCTGAGCTCTAGGCTCCAGGGGTGGCTAGTCCACAGCGAGGTTTGAGAGCCAAGACTGCTTCTCTTTCCCCAGCTCTTCCTTAGAGAAGACCATCAATTACCTAGTCTTGCCTATAGCTGAAAAGAATTCTCTACAGTATCCAGCTTCCATTCAAAAACCTCAAGTGATAAGGAACCTTGCCCCACACCTTCACATCTAGAGATAGCTTATTTCAGGGATTCTGATGATTAAATCAGTCCATTAAAAAAATCCATCTTGGGGTGGCCAGGTGGTGCAGTGAATAGAGCAGCAGTCCTGGAGTCAGGAGGACCCGAGTTCAAATTTGGCCTCAGACACTTAACACAAAAACTAACTGACCTTGGGGAAGTCACTTAACCCCAGTTGCCTTCCCAAAAAAAAGGCCAAAAAAATCCATCTTGATAATTGTGTTTCAATACAATTGGGTTCCTTTGTAATTCCATATATTTTATGCATTAAAAATATTATTCCAATATGGTGTCCATAGACTACTGGACTGGCAAAGGGGCCTATAATACACAAAAAAAGTTTGCTTCGCTTTTTTGAGGTGGTGTGTTATTCCCACAATTCAAAGCCATATAGCATCATTGGAGGAATACTAATGTTTTTAAAAGGTAAGATTTTTTTTTTAGGGAGAATCTTGTAGTCATCAAAAACCACTGTTCATTTTCTTCATGCAATTCAGCATGTTGTCATGGTCTGAGTAATAGGCATTCTTCATCCATTTGGTTTTTCTTGTGTGGATAGTTAAGCTAACATTCTGAATGATTTGGATCTCATTTAAGAGGCTATGCAATGGTCTGGATGTTACAAAGAAGTACAATGTCATTCACAAACTGGAACGTCCAGTGGCCTCACCACATATCAGGAATTTGTTATCCATATAGACTGTCCTGGGCATCCTCTGTGACGATGGCAAACATCTCTACCTGCTTTATGTCTTGATACTTGATAGTAATAATAAGTACCTAGATGGCATAATAAAGAGAAGCCTGAACTTGGAATCAGTAAGACCTGACAATTCAGCTTCAGATCTAGCTGTATGACCCTGGGCATTTAACATATGCCTCAGTTTCCTCATCTCTAAAATGGGGATTATAATAGCACCTACGTCCCCGGGTTGTTGGAAGAATGAGTTAATATCTGTAAAGTACTCTGCAAACCTTTCAGCTATACGAGCTAGCTAGTATTATCGTTGTTTTCATAATAATAGGAGATGCTCAAATGCAATCATCTCATATCTTTAAAGGTATTTTGCATGATCTCATGGGAAGCACCTTGTTGAATAAGAGCCTTTAGGACTGTATTTTGCTGTCTCAATAATATAACAAACAATAAACATAATGTCACCTTATATTTTCTGTTGTTCAGTTGTTTTTCAGTCATGGGTGACTCTTCGTGACCCCATTTGGAGTTTTCTTGGCAAAGATATGGGAGTGGTTTACCATTTCCTTCTTCAGCTCTATTTATATATGAGGAAACTGAGCAAACAAGGTTAAGTGACTTGCCCAGGGTCACACAGCTAGTAAGTGTCTGAGGCTGGATTTGAATTCAGGAGGATGTCTTCCTGACTCCAAGCCTGGCAATCTATCCACTGTACCACCTCACTGCCCAAAATACTGAAGTAGTTTGCTATTTCCACCTCCATATTCTCTGTATCTTTTGGCTAATTCATGACTATAAAGATGTGGTCCTCTGCAGAATATTGTTTCTGAAAGCCTACATATTCCCTTCTCATATGTTTACCAAAGATGCTCATGATACAGTTGTAAAGGATTCTCTGAAGGGTTTGTGGAGATGGAGATGTGAGGATACAAACTGGCGATAAAAGCTATTGTTACAGTTCCCCCTTTTTTGATAACAATAACATTCATGATTTATTCCAATCATTTGGTTCCTTTTTGAAATCTCTTGAGAATCTATCCCCTGACACCCTCAAAGTTGTGTCTGCTCCAGGGGGGACCCACTCCATGTCTCTTTGGCCTGGTCCTCCTGCCTTTGTTTTCTTTGGTGCCCATTTCTGCTTCTTCATACAGCTCATTGGGACTCCAAAAGTCATCATCTCACTGTCATTGATGGAGAATATGGCTTGTTAAGGAAATCTTGAGAGATTTTTTCCATTGTTGTCTCTTGTCCTTTTTCCGATTTCATCCTTCAGTGTTCTTGAGATGATCTGGCTTATTTGGGACCCGTGGCTAGTTTTCTATTAACTTGGTCTTCCCTCTCCCATGTCCCTGTTTTATGAGATGTTGCTGCTCCCGGTCTTCTGCAATCCTTCTCTATTAGATGTATAAATGAGTAAATATTCTAAATCGGCATTGCTTTTGCACTCCCTTTTTCACTGATTGGCATGGAATTCAAGCATTTGCCAACTGAGACAGTCTCTAGGCTCTTTTGGCCTATTCATTGTGACAATGGCTTCACAATACTTGGACTTCTTTCAGAAATAGTGATAGTGTATGTCTGTGATTGTTGCTGTATCCAGTTGCCATCAATAGATTAAGCAGTTTAGATTAGAGCTATTTCGATTACATGCCATATCTTCTCATTTTTTGTTCTTATATTTTCTAATTTGACATTGATTTTTATCTTTGATCTAAGAAGTTCTTAATCTATACATAAGTAGCTAATTTTGAAAGATTACTACATTGACAACCAGTTGTTTTCTGTTTGAGACATAATTAATTTATTTTTGATGGGCAATTAGGTGGCACAGTGGATAGAGCGCTGGGCCTGGAGTCAAGAAGACCTGAGGTCAAATCTGGCCTCAGACACTTATTAGCTGTGTGAACTTGGGCAGGTCACTTAACTCTGCTTGCCTCAGTTCCCTGTAAAATGAGCTGGAGAAGGAAATAGAAAACCACTCTCATATCTTTGAGAAGAAAACCCCAAATGGGGTCACACAACTAAAAAACAATTCAGCAACAAAAACTTCTTTTCCAAAAACAATATTACTCAGTGCTTGCCATGTAAACATCCACACATACATATATACATCATGTATGAGGCTTTTGTGTGGCCTAAAAGCCTTTAGCCCCTTGATTTCTTGATCTGGAGTCAATTTCCCTACATATTTTTCACTGTCCTCCTACGCACAGTTTTGCATTGAAAGCACTGAGTATCTCATTGAGTACTGAGTGACTCAATAGATAAAATGTTGGACCTGGAGTGAGAAAGACCTGAGTTCAAATCTAGCCTTAGACACCTACTAGCTCTGTGACCCAAGCAAGCCATTTAGCCTGTTACCTCAGCTTTCTCAACTGTAAAATGGGGGTGATAACCATACCTACTTTGCAGTGTTATTGTGAGGATCAAAAGAGATGATATTTATAAAGCACATAGTATGGGGCCTGGCACGTAGTAGGTGCTATATAGTGCTCATTCTCTTCCCTTTCCTCCTTCAAAGGACCACAGAATGATCTATTTAGAGCTGGAAGGGATCTCGGGAGCCATCAAGTCCAAGCTTCCTTATTTTATAGATAAGGAAACTCAAAAACCTAAATGGGGATGATAATAATAGCCCTTTCTGCCCAGGATCTCGTGAGATAGTAAGTGTAAAGCCTTTAGCACCCTGTTTGGCACGTAGGGGGTGCCACATAAACGTTGGCTTTTGTGATTATTATTGCTGTTATTATTGTGATGACTGACAATGATGATGACGGAGATGACGATGGTGATGCTGACACTGACGACGATGACAATGATGATGATGTGACTTGCCCGGAGTCACATACCTAGTAAGTCCCCTAGACAGGATTTGAATCCATCTTCCTGACTCCAAGTCCAGTGCTCTATCCACTATATCCCTCTGCCTCTCTAAATTCTTTTCTTTAATTTAATTTAATTTTTTAAAATTTAGTATTTTATTTTTCCCCAGTTACATGCCTCTCTGAATTCTTAAAACGTCTCTGCCTCCTCCATGCATAAGCTGCAATTATCTTGACAAAGTGGTCTTTTTTGCTGATACACATGATAAGCACAGCAATACAAAGTGACTGTTATCTCAAGTGATATTTCTTGTCTTTCTACACAAGATGACACTGACTCTGTCAACTCCCTTGTTTGCCTTCCAGAGGAGAACTGGTGAGCCATCACATCATTTAGGCACAAGTTCTCTGTACCTTCTGCTTTCATCTAAAGCCACAGCAACAATAAGGTTTAGAAGGTGCTTCACAAATACTCTCCAAGAGTTGGATACCATCATTATCCCTATGTTACAGATGAGGCAATGGAGCTAAGGTGAGGTTCAGTGACTTGCCTACACAGGGTCTTTCAGCAAAAGTGTCTGAGGCAGCACTTGAACTCAGGTCTTCCTGAATACAAGTGGAGTGTTCTTTCTACTACATCACGTTCTCTTAAAAAAAAAAAAAAGCATTACTTGGCATGATTTAGTACCAGTACTGTCCCCTATCCCTCTGTTAAAGCAGTTGAAAATTACATTAGCCCTTTTGGCAGCCTGGTCTCACTCTTGCCTCATAAGAAGCTTGTGGTCCACTAAAATCCATAGCTCCTTCTTCAGTCACAAGCTCTGGGCTGTCCCAAGGCACTGACATAGCTTCCCTGAAAGATTTACCTCACCTGACTATTCATTAATGCTGTCTCATCTCCTCTCCACCAGTAGCGCAGTACTCTGCGCCTGAATCCCTTGCTTCTGACAGGTTACCTTTTGGCTTATTTTGCCAGGGGCGTGGGGGTAGACAGGCCTAGGAGTCATTTTCCAGACCTCTCCACACCATGGAGTGTGCTGCTGAGTGTGCCTCGCCCCTTTCCAGCTCCCAGTAGAAAGAAAGAGCCTCACGGGCTGGAACTATCATGCTTGTTCAGGCAGCACCATCTATGTGCTGCAAGTGAGATCTAGTCGCTACTGACATCGTGGAGGGACCTCATACCTCTGAATGTGTAAGACACTCCCTTCTCCCTTGGTTTGGCCAGCTCACCTAACCTTCTCTCAGACTAGCAGAAACACGGTTTTTTGCCCTTTTCATCATTTGCTGCTCCTCATGAATAAGACTGTAAGGAAACACTGGACCTTACACTTGCATTGAGGCAGCTAGGTAGCAGAGAGGATAGAGAGCTAAGCCTAAAGTCAGGAAGACCCAAGTTCAAATCTGGCCTCTGACACCAGCTGTGTGAGTCACTTAGCGAGTCTGTTGCCTCTGGACAAGTCACTTAATCTATTTGACTCAGTTTCTTCATTTCTAAGATGGGGACAATAACAGTATTCTATATCCCAGGATTGTTGTGGGGTTCAATGAGATTATAATTATAAAGCTCTTAGTAAAGTGTCTGTAGATGTGGGAAGTAGCTAGGTGGCTCAGTGGATATAACACTGGATCTGAAGTCAGGAAGGCTTGAGTTCAAATTTGGCTTCACTTACTAGCTATGTGACTCTGGGCAAGTCACTTAACCTCTGTTTGCCTCAATTCAATGGAGAAACCACTCCAGGAGCTTAGCCAAGAAAACCTATGGACAGCATTGGCGAGGTGTGGCCCACAGGGTCACAGAGTCAGACATGGCGGAATGACAACAAATATAAATGTTGGCTATTATTGTTATTATTATTGTACTTATCCCCAGGCAAATGGCTCAGGCCATATGGCAAGAGCTTAATAAATGTTCCCTCCCAGGGGCGGGTAGGTGGTGCAGTGAATAGAGCACTGGCCCTGGAGTCAGGAGGACCTGAGTTCAAATCCAGCCTCACACACTTAATACTTACTAGCCGTGTGACCTTGGGGAAGTCACTTAACCCCAATTGCCCTGCCTTCCCCCCTCCAAAAAAAAAGCACACACAAAAAAATGTTCCCTCCCTCTGTCTGTCTATCTTTCTGTTCTCCCAATGGTCAGTTGCCTGAAAATCTGGAGCCCAGTGACCCCAGAAACCACAGCCTCATGGAGTGTATACCTTCCCATACCACCCCCAATTCTCCATCCCAATGGTATTAGTTAGGTGGAAGCATTTCCAGTTCCCACGGCAGCTGGCTCAATCACGGACCAAGATCAGTCAAGTCACCAACATGAATCTGAAAAAGAAGGTTGTGATATGGACAGGCTGTCCCATAGCAAGATTATGGACAGTGTGGTGTAATGAGAAGAGCACTGGATTTGGAAAGAGCCCCTTGGCTTGAGTCCTGACTATAACACTTACTTCCTAGATGACCTTGATCAAGTCACTTCCTCTCCTTGGTCTCAGTTTCTTCCTTTGTTAAAAAAAAAAGGGGGGGAGGGGGTGGTTTAGACTAGATGATCTCTTCCTTCCAGCTACAAATTCTTTGAGCTTTAAAAGATGGAGCTAAGAGGCCAGGCTGGGAGAGCAGGCTTAATGAAGGAGAATGTGAAGTGAAGAAGGTTCTCTAAGTGATTGCATCAGCAAAACCAAATCCATCTCCCCTGAGATCCTAGGATTGAAAATGCCTTTGCAGAAGAAAATTCCAGAATAGTACAAACTCAGTGAGAGATGAAGGGTAAGGGCAGAGGAAAATGATGAAAAATGCCTAACCAGCAACCAACATCCTTGCTTCACCCTCAAGGTCCCTGCCATAAATATTTCATAAGGCTGCTATCCCGGGTAACCAGTTGAATATAAAAGGGATATTGGTTTGGGGAGATGCCCTTTTCTAGCAGAGCCAGGAGTGGGCCTTTCCTAGAGGGATGTGCCTCAAGAGATTTCTACCACCCATTTTTTTCTAAGACTCTCTTTTATTTTCTATCCAGTAAAGCACAGAATCTCTCTCCTGCTCTTGGAGTTTTTGTTCAGTCATTTCAGCCATGTCCTACTCTTTGTGACCCCCATTTGGGGTTTTCTTGGCAAAAATGCTAGGGTGTTTTGCCATTTCCTTCTCCAGCTCATTTGACAGATGAGGAGACTGAGGCAAATGGGATTAAGTGACTTGTCCAGGGTCACACAGCTAATAAGTGTCTGAGGCCAGATTTGAATGAAAGAGCATGAGTCTGCCTGACTCCAGGCCCCACCCCTCTATCCACTCAACCACCTTGCTGAAGGAAGGGGAAGACAGATTTCACTTGCCAAGAAAGGTGGGTAAGATGACCACACTGCATTCTAAAAAACTGCCTTCTCCCTCTCTCTTTCCTTTACCCCAACTTAAACCATCTCATCCCATTGTTGCTTCTTCGTGGATACAGATCGTTGGGGAGCTGCAAGACAATTCTGCATGACTCAGAATTCAACCTTGCCTACCAAGCAGGATGGTGGCGGAGTAGGTGAGGCACTAGGTACAGAGACAGAAGCCCAGGTTCAGAGTTTGGTGTACCACCAGCCAACCACGTGGCTTCGGACAAATCCTGTCCCTTCTCTGCCCCTCAGATTCTGCATCTGTAAGATGAAAGCTTTGGACCAGAGCCTTCAAGATCCCTTTCAACTTCAAAATCTCAGTATGATCTCTGGCCCACTTTTTGTCCTGCCCTTCACTGTACATTTATAAATTTTGTGGTTACATATTTCATAGGTTCACAGATTTAGAGCTTAAAGGTACTTCAGATACCATTTGCTCCAACCCCCTCATTTTACAGGCGAAGCCTCGAGAAGATCAATGACTTGCCCAAGGTCATCTGGGTAGAAAGTATCAGAGCTCAGATTCAAACCAAGTTCCTCTGACTCCATCCAGCATTATCTCCACTTCTATGGATTATACCCTAATATCCTGACCTGCCTGAAGACAGGAATAGTTTCTTTTATATGTGTATGTATATATGTACACACACACACACATACACATATCCAATTGCCCATTATAGCCTGTAATATATCTTATAAGTGCTAAAGAAATTTGACCAAATAATTTATATACCCAGTCATCAGGACACCTGCAAGCCCCCCACCCTGTCTATGCTTCTGCTATCCCCCACTCGCCAATGGAGGACCTCTACTCTTCCAGCCCTCTTCTGATCCCCACACACTCACGCTTTGGTCATCGTCTTCACTTCTCATGTGATCAGCAATGAAGCGCACGCCATCCACTGCCTCCTTGAGCCCACAGCCACAAGGCCCAACAGGGCCAGCTCGCCCTCGGAAGCCGTTGGCTGACTCAGCTGACTCAGACCCAAAAACTCCACCAAACTCCTTGACAGAGGCCTGGTTGACAAAGCAAGTACAGGAATTGACCCCTGGGGCATCTCGGAAGAAGAGCCCCCCACCACCTTCCTGTTCCCGCTGCCGCCTTCGTTGCCTTAGCCGCTGCCTTGCACAGTTCTGGCGAGGCTGTTTCATGAAGAGGACAGCAGGTAGCTTTTCCAAGAAGACAACTTTGACCCAAGGGGCCATGGTGTGGGTGGTAGGTGATCGATGATGCACGTTGAGGACACAGACACTGGTGACAATGGAGAAAGTCACCAGTACCATGGTGAACATGAGGTACTTGCCGACCAGCGGCACATCCAATGAGGTGGGTGGGACAATCTTGGAGATGAGCAGGAGAAAGACAGTGAGAGCCAGCAGGACAGAGATGCAGAGTGTCATCTTCTCACCACAGTCAGAAGGCAAGTAGAAGACCAGGATGGCCAGGGAGGTGATAAGGATGCAAGGAATGATGAGGTTGATAGTGTAGAAGAGAGGTTTGCGGCGGATGATGAAGTCATATGTGATGTCCACATAAGTGGAGTCATCTGGATTCTCATTCCGCCGCCCAGGCAAGGCTACAATATCCCATTCACCACTGGGTGTAAAATCATCCAAGTTGGCAACTTCACTCTTCAGTACCAAGTCAATTTCTGTGCGATCATAGGTCCAGGAACGGAACTTCATGGTACAATTCTGCTGGTCAAAGGGGAAATGCTTGACCTCAATCTTGCAGGCACTCTTGTAGATGGCAGGTGGAAGCCAGAAGATGCTACCATCATAGGAAACCACAGCATTGGAGTAGAAGGAGACCTCATACACCCCATCAGCACTGCAAGAGGATTGAGGAAGATGAGGGGAAATTAGTCATGTCTTATTTCTTCAAAGACCCACCCTGTTCTGGGTAACATAGATTGAATATCTAGAGGAAGAAGAAGATTCAGTTCCTGCACTTAGGAAGTTCTTAGTCTTATGAGGGATATAGACACCATCACCACACTCATCCTCCATGGCACAGATGTAGACAGAAACAAGAGCAGACAATTCAGCCAGATGGTGTTCTCAGCATTAGTTGAGGGAATAGGAAAGAATGGGAAAATGGAAAGGAGGGAGAATGAAGCCCAGTAATCAGTCTTAGGGAGGTTCTTTGAAGGGAAGGAAGGGGGAACAGGATTAAGAGTGCGTGTGTGTGTGTGTGTGTGTGTGTGTGTGTGTGTGTGTGTGTGTGTGTGTGTGTGTGTGTGTGTGGTGTGTTTGAGCCCTTATGTGAGAGTGGAAGATAACAAGGCAAAGGGGGCTTATCTAAAGCAGAGAAAAAACCTGTGGGAACTTTCAAAAGTGAAAGAGGATTAAGTATAGGTGCAGGTAATTCTTAGATTGAAATGGAGGGAGCTTGATAGAGTGAGCAAAGTGGATTAAAATCTGAGGTGAGACAGAGGAGCCACAGGTTGTAGGCTTTGAAACCCCAAACAGGGGGGTTTCAGTCAGTTTGGGAGACGGGGAAGGATGAACTTATTAGAGAACTGTGATTCTTGCTCCTGGGCATGGGACAAATTCCTTGATGGGAGAAGGGACCTCCAAAGGTCCTTTGTTTCCCACCCCCTGACTCCTGATGAAACCCTGCCTCCAAGTAAAGCAGTCTGGTCAACAGGCAAGCACTTCTTTTGAACAGTTTCTCTCCTTCCACTCCACCCTCAACACATAAGTGCCAGCCTGGGAGTTTAGGATATCTGGATTCTAATTTTGCTCCTACTACTAATTCCCGTTTTGTTTTGTTTTGTTTTTGTCTGCAAAAGGAGGGGTACGGGAAGGGAGGGTGTTAAACTGTATGATGAGTAAAGTCCCTT
This sequence comes from Pseudochirops cupreus, assembly GCA_028627135.1. Classification (NCBI taxonomy): domain Eukaryota; kingdom Metazoa; phylum Chordata; class Mammalia; order Diprotodontia; family Pseudocheiridae; genus Pseudochirops; species Pseudochirops cupreus. The sequence continues at coordinate 131,379,770 of CM053584.1, forward strand.
CCAGCTCTAACAGTCTATGAATCACAAGGAATCATTTTTGGCTATAGGGGGTCAGAGTAGCAGCTTAAATGATCTCATTTGTCAATTGATGTATCCCTGTGTTTGATTGTCTGTGTCACTATGTGCTGGTCAATTTATGTTCCTTTCCCTTCATCTACCTTGAACTAGTTGGGTTTTTTAAATTTCTAACTCAACTGACCCTCCCACTGACATCCTCCTTCCCTCCCCATTGCTTAAGGGTTACATACTTGTTGTAGAGAACAACATCTGGAAGCCAGATGTGCTTGGAAGGGAGCCGCACTTTTTTCATGTTGTCAAATTCTTCTGGTTTCCAGGTAAGCCGGTAATCTTCCCACTCCTGAGGAGAGATGCCAGAGAAGTGACCAGGGAAAGAGTGGTCATCCCAGTAATAGAAAGGATTGGGGAAGGAACTAGAGGCTGATAAGAAATATAGTAAAAAAGAAAAAGAAAGGGAAGGAGTAGGGAAAAGCTACATCACCAAAGATGCCTTCCACCATTATTCCCTTGTCCTTTATCTCAAATGTGGAGGTGGCCCTTCTATTTACCAAGGTAAAACATTTTAAATGAACAATGAATCCCATTCCACCTCACATTCTCTAGCAGATTTCGCCTTCCATCATCCCCACTCTCTCACTTCTACTCAATCTTTCCCTATCTTCTGGCTGCTTCCCCCTGCCTATAAATATAGTCACGTTTCTCCCATCCTCAAAATATCCCTACTTGGTCCATCCATCCCCACTAGCAATAAACCCCTACCTCATCTCCCTGATATGGCTAAATTCCTTGAGAAGGCCATCTACAATAGGTACTTCCTTTTCTCAAACTCTATTTGCAACTCTCTACAGTCTGGCTTCTGACCTCATCATTCAACTAAATCTGCTGTCTCCAAAGTTACCAATGTCTCTTAACTGCCAAATCTCATGGCCTTTTCTCAGTCTTCATCCTTCTTGAGCTCTCTGCAGCCCATGACACTGGGAAAGATCTTAACTTAAAAAGGCTAAAGTCACCCACTGAGTCCTGATCTATAGCTTACCACTGGACCCAGAAGGCTCCAGGCAAGAGAGTGAGGCTGATGACCTTGTACAGCCCTCTCTCACTTAAAACCAATTCACTTGTAAGTCATGACATCATCTTCCTGATGTCATGGTCCTCCTCAAGAACAAAGGACAAACAAAAACAATCTTCTTTTCTCTAGGTTTCTGACAATATCCTACACTGATTCTCCTACTACCTGTCTGACCACTCCTCTGTCTTCTTTGCTGGAGGCCACATGTGGCCCTACAGGTCCTCAAGTGTGACCCTTTGACTGAATCCAAACTTCATAGAACAAATTCCCATAATAAAAGGATTTGTTCTGTAAAACTTGGACTCAGTCAAAAGGTTGCCCCTGAGGCCCTAGAAGGCCACGTGTGGCCTCGAGACTGCAGACTCTCCACCCCTGATCCAGGTCATGCTCACTAAAGGTAGATATCCCCAAGAGTATTTCCTGGGCCCTCTTCTATTATTTCACTTAGCCCTCTCATCAGCTTCACATATTCAATTATTGCCTCTCTGCTAATGATTCCCAGGTCTGCTTCTCCAGCCCTAACCTCCAGATTTTCATCTCCTACCATCTATTAGACATACAAAACTGGATGTCCCCTAGACATATAAAATTCAACAATATCCAAAGCTGAATTCATTCTTTTTCCCCTCAAACCCTTCCCCCCCTTATGAATTTATATAGGGAACTATTAGTGCTGAAGGTATCATTATCTTCCCATTCACTCAGATTCACATCCTAGGTGTCAACTCTAACCCCCTATTTTCTCACACACACCCCAAGACCTATCAATCCAATCTTACCTTCATAACATGGTGCAGGGTGGGGGGTGAGGGAGAGTGAGGCCTTTTGACTGAGTCCAAGTTTTACAGAACAAATCATTTTATTAGGGGTATTTGTTCTGTAAAGTGTAGATTCAGTCAAAGAGCCACACTTGAGGACCTAGAGGGCCACATGTGCCCTGGAGGCTGCAGGTTTCCCACCCCTGGATGTATCCTTCTCTCCTCTGATCCTGCCACCACCCTGATGTAGGCCTCATCATGGGGGGACTCTTACAATAGCCTGCCTGCCTCAAGTCTCTCCCCATTCCTCTCCTTCCTCTACTCAGCTGTCAATCTTTCTAAAGTGAAGATCTGCCCATGTCACCCACTTATTCAAAACTCCAGTGGCTCTCTGTCACCTCCAGGGTGAAATACAAACTATGAGACAAAAGAGCCCGAAAGACAGCCTTGGAGGAGACTCATTCATTCACTAAACATTTAAAAGTGTATACAACACTGTGTCTGACACTAGAAGAAATGTAAAATTTAGATAAGACAGGGTCCCTGCCCCCATGGAGCTCACAATGAGTGATTCAGACAATACACAATATCATATGAGAAATAGATTAGAGAATTACAAAAAGTATTTTGTGAGGTATGAAGGGAGGAGGTCATTTTGATAGTGATTAAAGAAGTAGGGCAAGAAAGGAAGTGCCTATAGGAGGAAACAGCAAATGGAAGAAGAGGAGACAGAGTCTGAAAAGGAGAAGGGCACTGAGAGATTATTAGGTCACTCACCTGGGTCAGCCAGACATTGGTGGTCATGATCTGCTCTCGCTCATGCTAAAACAGAGGGAGCCCTTGATGAATATTCTAGCCCGACCACCTAAATACCCCCTACCAAGTAAATACACATATGCCTGTGGACCAAGCAGAGAAGACCAGCTAACTTCACGTACCCAGGAGAACTCCCCAGAAAGGAGACATGTGGGAGCTGTATGCACACATATGCACAAATCATACCAGTGGGTTAGATTTTATCAGGTGAGAATCTACCCTCTTATCCTAGGGAATTCAGGAGCACAAAGGTGTGCTTGAAGGGCCAGGGAGCTGAGACTTCTTCTAACTTACCACACTAATAAGCTGGGCTAGTGATACAGTAAGCTGTACAGTCACCAGCTCAGAGCCATTGGTGGCTGGTCGAATGAGCTTGTTGTAGCGGGCAGGGTCCAGGAGATGTTCCACCAACCTTTCCTCTGTGTCTGTAGCCAGGACCCCTGGGATAGAGTGAGGGAAAGTGCCAAAAAGAGGTAAGAAGAGCTAGTCAAATGGATTAACCCCCTCAGGGCATTTTGGGAAAACCTCCCCAAGCAACAGACAGGATGCCAAGGTAGGCAGAGCATAGGTCCTTGGGCCACAACTCTACCTTCCTCTCTCCTCGATCTTCTCTCTTCCTGAGAAAAGTACAAAATGTATATGTGATTTAAAAAAAAAACACCTCACTTTTGGTATCTAAAAGAAATAATACAAATTTAATAAAATACCAAGTCATAATGGATAAATGACCCGTATGTAAATGTTTAGTTTTTGAAAAAGGTTAATATATTGTAAAAAATGACATAAAATTGTTCCATTTCTTTCATTATCAGAAAACTGCAAATTAAAATAACTTTGAGGTATAAGTTTACACCAACTGAATTAATAAAAATAGTTAAAATAATAAAATTCAATGTTTGTGGAGCTAGGGAAACAGATGTTTTATTACAATGTTAGTGGAATTATGAATTGATGCAGTCTCTTTGGAGAGCTAGACTATATCATAAGACTTTTTTTTTTTTGGCAGAGGAGGCAGGGGGTCAGGGTTGGACCTGTGATTTCACTGATATGGCAAACTTCCTTCCCCCATGCAGACTGGCAACCTGTCTGTAACTCAGAGTCTTAGGGAGCTACCTGGGGCACTAAAAGTCAAGTGACTTTGCCCAGGGTCACATAAACGATGTGCTTCAGAAGCCGGACTTGAAAGCAGGTCTTTCTGACTTTAAGGATATCCTCTATTCTCCCAATGCTGCCTCTATGATTTCAACAATCTGAGTTCAGATTTTTGTTGAAAAAATACCTATTGTAAATACACACACACACACACACACACACACACACACATTTGTTTTATTTGCAATAGCCAAAAATATGTAAACCAATGTATTGATGAATAAGGAAGGGCTAAATAAATGTTGGTACATCTAATGGTGAAGCATGCCTCCTAGCTCTGGACTGTATGTAGATGTAGAATGAGACATATTTTTCAGCTACAATCAATATAACACAAACTTCCTTTGCTTGACTATTCTTTTATCATAAAGGAGAAGAGAGAGGTGAGGAGGAGGTGAGGAGAAGGTGAGGGGGCTAGTTCCAGTGATACAACAAAAAGAAGAAAATAACATTAATGAAACATATTGAAGATAAACAGAAGAGAGCAGAAAGAAGTTCAGAAGGGGATACAGTCAACAAAGCAATGCTGGTAAGTTTAATATAGATTTTAATTAAATTAAGCTAATTAAAATTTAATTTAATATAGATTTGTTTAAAACAAGCTATAGGCAATAGAGTCGCAGTTTCATATGTAATCCTTATTTTTTTCTAGCTTCCTACATGGAAATGTTTGTGTTTGTCAATAATTTTATAGTTCAGGGGAGGCTATGTGGTGCAGTGAATAGAGCACTGGCCCTGGAGTCAGGAGGACCTGAGTTCAAATCCAGCCTCAGACATTTAACACTTACTAGCCATGTGACCTTGGGCAAGTCACTTAACCCCAATTGCCCTGCCTTCCCCCTCCACAAAGATAATAATAATAATAATTTTATATTTCATAATTTAAAAAAGTAAACATATTGCCAAAAAAATTGTGGCATATCAACGCCACAGAATACATCAATATGGATTACCTGTGCATGACACATAATAGGCATTTAACAAATGTCTTTTGATTGATTGATGTGGGTCATAAAAATAAGAGGCAATGTGTTGTAACAGGATAGAGGTGTTAATCTAGTCCTCAGGAAGACCTGGGTTCAAATCCTGCCTCTGAAACATAGTGGTCGTGTAATCTTGAGCAAGTCACTTAACTTCTAGTGCCTCAGTCAACTCCCTATGGCTATAAATTGCAGAGAAGGTATCCTTTGGCAATGGTAAAGAGAACACAGGTGTGGTAAAAAAAAAACAAACAAACAAAAAAAAAACCAAAACCAAAACAAACAGAAAAACCCAGCCATCCAATCAAACACATAAATAAATAATGGTAAATATCCTGGCTCTCATATTTACAGGATGTGTGACTGTGAGTAATTCACTTACTCTCATTGCCTCAGTTTCTTCATTTGTAAAATGGAAATAATATCTATATAGTCTATCTCATCAGGTTATAATGAGCAAATTGCTTTGTAAGCTTAAAAGCACTATAGAAACCTATTATTATAAATCAAAAAGAAATATGAAAGGACATACAAAGCGCTGTTAAGTAAGAGAAACAGAGGATACCATAACATCAACAAGGATTATGCTTTTTAAAAAGCAGCAAAACTTCATACATATGAAAATAGAAAAGAGATTGGAAAAAGATGCAGGCTGAATAAGTTATAGTCATTTTACAGATTTTTTTCTTTTATCAAAATGTAAGTTGTTTATGATTTTAATTTTAATTTTTGTTTATTTGTATTTTTGAGAATTGCTATTAAGTATATAACAAAGAAAACACATTATAACGTGTAGGAAAATCCACAGAAGACAACACACTGAGACTCATCCTCCAAAAAAGAGGTCCATATACTGAGGGACACAAACGAGTGTTCCTCAGACTTAAAGCCCCATGGCAGGGTCTATTCCTCTAGAAACAGTATAAATCTTCCCTTATTCTCCTCAAAAGGTGGAATTAGAACTTGGAACACATGACTGAGATTTTCCTTTCCTCTGTATTATGAAGAAATCAGTCACAATTTCTTGGGGATGAGAACAAAAAGCAGATTATCACATCTTTTTCACCTTTTGCCCTCAGAACTCAGCTATTTGTACAGATAACATATACGTCTGTCTGTATGTCCTCTGCATCTGTGTTGGTCAATATTAAGTATGGGTTATCTGGGTTTACCTATTGTATATCTGTTTATGTCTTTGTGTGTGCTCTGGTGCCTTTAGCATCTTTGCTCTCTGTGCTTCTCTGTTTCTGGTCACATGCTTAACATATTCAGGAGGACCTTCTTCCCATTCCAGATTCAGACATTTCTTGGGGACACACATATAATACAAGATTACATGTTCTCTTATCTAACATCTATACACTCTTGGTTACCACATTTTCTTCTCTGACTAAATGCACCTTCAGTCATACACTAACATTAACCCTCACAGTCCCTGCTCCTCTCCCCCCCAACCCTCAGCCCCCAAGCGCTTGCTCACTCTCATGGTTTGCTAGCAGAATCACAACATAACGTGCTCATTTATTTGTTGCGGTACACTCAACACATTGAGATACAACAATGTTTCTCGCCCCTTTCCCACGCCCCCACCGTCCCTCCTCTTCCATCTCCCACCTATCTTCTGTCTCCCACTAAGAGGGTGGAGATCCCCTCCCTTCTTCCTCTCATCTCTGTATGGTGACCCAATTCGAGAGCTGCCTGTGGGGTTAAAATAACTAGTCAAATGATATCAGGTACAGGATTCCTTTCCCTCTCCTAAATCTCAGGTTCCTCTCTTCATTCCTTGTGACGAGCCCTTCCGCTGCTCGTCTATCCTCCACCTTTCCCGCCCCCCGTTCTCCTTCCACCCTTCCCCTCCCCCCATAGTCCTAATCACAGAATATTACATTTGGAAGAGAGCTTCGAGATGATACCCCCCCCTCGTTTTTGTTCTTCAGACGTCCCTCACCTCGTTCCTGTCCCCTACATTCTCTGCGGCCCCTCCCCTTCCCAAAGTCTCCCCCAATTCCCCGGGATCCCGGTCTTCCCAAGAGTATACCTCTCTTTCTCCACTCCCGCCTCCTCGGATATATCTGGCCCGCTCAATGTCCTTACCTGGAAACAGCCCGAAGAGGCCAAGGCTGAGGAGCAGCGCCATGGGGAGCGGGAGCCGGGGCATCCCGCCCGCATAGCTTACCTTGCTCCCCCTAGGCTAGCTCACGGCTCCGCAGCCAGCTGGAGAGTGCGGGGGGGGGGGGGGGGGGAGCTAGAGCTGGAGCTGGAGCTGGACCTGAGGATGGAGAAGATGAAGATGGAGCAGGAATCTCTTCGGGTGTTACTGCAGCTGCTGCCTCGTTTATTGCTCGCTGTGACTGATGCTTCTGCAGCCCCTACAGATCCGGGGGCGCAGGGGGAGGGGCTGGGGGGAAGGTTCGGGGGAGGGGCCGGAATCTAGCTTATCTCAGCCTAGCTGTTCCCTGGAGGGATCCTAGCCTCTATCAGAGGAGCTTCCCACAGTTTGGTTAGCAGAGGGACAGGAAGGGGTGAGCTAAAATCATTGCCTCCCCTCCAGATAAGGGGTGCCATTGAGGTGGAGCCACCCTCACTGCTAGTCCCGGTACTCCTACCTAGGAAAGTGGGTCTTTCTTTGGCCCTGATGTGAATCTGCTCTGCCCTGGTGCTGAAGGGGGAAGGAGAAGGAGGAGTTCGGACGTGGTGGAGGTTGAGAGCAGAATTCTCCTCCCTACTTCTGATGTTGCCGGCCCAACCTTGCGGGAGAGTCTGCTGAGGGGCGGAGGTGGGGGAGAGAGGAGGACAGGAAGCAGTGCTAGGGAATCCAAGTAGGTCAGACACGGCTTTTTAAAATGTGATGGTAGTGGTAAATTAGGGGAATGAGCAAAGGGAGAGAGACAGGTGGAAAACAGGGAGGGAGAGAGAAATGAAGAAAGGGAAACTATGGAAACCCTCACCAAAACCAAATACTCCTACTGTTTGGGGACCCTTTGCAGGAGGGGGACCAGCCAGAAAGTGGTTCAGTCTTTCACTTAATGGAGGACAGGACAGTGCTTCTCACAACCATAGAGGGCTTGTGGGTCACCATTGAAAAGTAAGGGGTTTTCAGAATAATACTGGGAGTCTTCTTATCCTAACACCTATCTTCAATCCCAAACCCAATATTCTCCCATTTTGGCTTTTAATGGAAAGGGGAAAGGGAAGGAGATGGGGTTTGACCTCCTGGTATTCAACTATGACCTACTCCTTCATCTAACTACTCCAAAACCCAGCCCTTGACTTGTTTGTTGCCTAGTTCTAAGTGTAAAGGACAAAAATCAGGTAAGAACATGAAGATGGAATTAAAAGGTAGAAAAAATAAAGGGATCTGTCATCTTAGGACAGGGTACTAAGGTTCCTATTTCCCTTAGTTTAGCATTTCTAATGTATCTAAGGAACTTGGAGATGGAGACTAGGTCTTAACTGAGAGAATGGGACCTTCAGGGCCCCAGAGGAGTTAAGGTAGCTGCAGTATGGGTAGATTCAGTGAAGAGGGAACAGGACAATAAGAATAATTATCATTACTGCCTCCTCTTATATTTATATAGCTGTAAACCTTAAAAAGTATTTTATCTCAATTGAACCTCACAATGAGTCTAATATGCATTTTTATCCCCATTTTACAGTTGAAGAAATGAAAGTTTATAGAAGTGAATTTGCTCAAGTTCAAACAGCTAGTAAGGGAAGAGCTAAGATTCAAATCCCAGTTTTCCTATGCCAGGATGACCAGCTATTTTCTCCTCTCCACCTCTGACATCCTCCAGGTGAAGATGGGATAGAAGAAAAGAAATGATTAAGAGATATCTCTCTCCTTTCTCTGACCAGAGGGGAAAGAACTATGCCAACGGTGAGGAAGCTGCAGCTTGGAGGCCTCATGTGGCCCTTTGATTGAATCCAAATTTCACAGAACAAAGCCCCTTAATAAAAGGATTTGTTCTGTAAAACTTGGACTCTGTCAAAAGGTCTCACCCAAGGACCTAGAAGGCCACATCCAAGGACCTAGAAGGCCACACCTAAGAACCTAGAAGACCACATGTAACCTCAAGGCCACAGGTTCCCCACAACAGAACTACTCTATTTGACACTCATTAGCCAAAGGAAGGTCATTAGGGAAGCTGTAGCCTGACCCACTCACCCAGCTCCTGATGGGATTTACAAGACTGCCAAACATAAAAACAGAGCTGGTGATAAAGGGAAGAATCAAGTTTTGAGGCAGAGTAGGAAAAGGTCTTGATCATGTCCCAGAATTCTGTATATATTCTTAAGGGTCACAGAGAAGGACTGTTATTGCAAGACGGATTGGTGTGGAGTGCTAAAAGGCTAACTCAGAAAACTGGGCACTCAAGTGTAGGCAGTTGTTTTTTTCCCCTCCATGAGTCAATTAAATTTTAGAATAGTCAAATGAACCTGTGATCTCAAGAATATGGTCATCTTCTACAATAACATAAATCACAAACCATACTTGCCCATTCTGTGCTACTCTTTTCTATAACAACCTTTATGTCAATTCTCCTTGATAATTAGTTTAGAATCATAGAGCTAGAAAGAACTTTAGTTTATTTCAACCCCCTCATATTATAAATAAGATTAAGTGTCTTAGCCCAAATATCATACAGGTAGTACCTAGTGGAAATGGGATATACACTGAACGTCCTTTCCACTGACCACACTCCTTTATTTATAATGTGTTGAAGCCTGCTTATACCTACTATGTACCTCTCCATTGATCTTTGGCCAATCTCATTTTAATTCTTTGGTTTGGTTAAAAACATTTGGAAATGTACCCAAAACTCTGGAGTTGGATGTGGTAGGAAGAACCTAAGTATTGTAGGAGTTGTCGGGGAGAGGAAAACAGTAATGATATGGGTTCTAGAACACAAAGTATATACAAAAGTGTGTGTATGTCTAGACATGTTTGCACAGGCTAATACACCTGTGCAGATGTGTATATTTTAGAGAACTTAGTCAAGAAAAAGGCTGAAGAATTAAGAGCATTAAGATAAAGTGGAAATCTGTAATGTCCAGACTGGAGAAAAGAATACTGGGGTAATCCATGGGAATAAGACTGAGTAAAGGCTTTTGAATGGATGAAGATCAATCTGTAAATATAAGCAGGAATCCCTTGTATACCATCCTAACAAATGGCAATCCAACATTTACTTGAAAACCTCCAGTGATATGGAACTGATGATGTCCTGGAACAGGTCATTCTGCTTTGGCACAAGCTATAATTGCTAGGAAGATTTCTTCACAGAAATATGAGTCCCTATGACTTGTACTGTCATCTGGTTAAAACAAGGCTAACCTCTCTTCCACATGATAGCCTTTCAAATATTAAGATAATTATGATGCTTCCCCTACCCCAGCCCCTCATCATTTCTCCAAGCTAAACATACCGATTCCCTTAAAGTTATCTTCCTGTAGGTTGGGCTTATAAGATCCTAAAACAATTACATTCCTTATGTTTTTCACCAAAAAACACCAGATGCTACTTTCATTTGTTTTGAGTAAATAAGGAGACATATGTTCATTTAAGGTCATTGTGCAGAGTTTTGTTTGTCATATATGAGTTTATGACGGACAGATGTAATGTCCAGATGACAGAAGACAGAAGATAGAGCATTTATTGAGTGCTTACTGTGTGGTAAGCACTGGGGATACAAATAAAAGACAACAAAACAGTCCCTACCCTCAAGGAACTTACATTCTAGGGGAGGAAGGCAACATATATAGGGGAAGAGGCTGGTAGAAAAGGAGGAAACCTGATTGAGGGAAGGAAGAAGATAAGGTGACTAGTCAAGAGATGGAAGAAGCCGGTAGAGTCCTGGCAATAAGTGAGTCAAAAATGTGTCTAACCCCACTCTGAATCCCCAAATTGAGAGGTGGGCCTTAACAAAACTGTGGGAATACCTAGTCCTGAACAATTTACAAATGGATACTGACTCAAGCACAGGGTAGGGAACCTGCTACCTGGATGCCACATGTGGCCCCCTAGATCCTCAAGTTCAGTCCTTTAACTGAATCCAAACTTCACAGAACAAATCTAAACTTCACAGAACAAATCCAAACAACCAAATTTGAGGACTTAGGGGTCCACATGTGGCCTTGAGGTGTCAGGTTCCCCACTCCTGCTCAAGTCTTTTGATGGAAGTTATTTAGTTATCTCTCAGCTTTCTCTTCTTCAGGACAGTTATCCCAGTTCTTTTGCCTTTTCTTTCCAGATCTAATTTCTCAGCTCTGTCATGAGAGAAGGTAAAGCCTTTCTTTCAACAAATCCCTCCTCCCCATCTCCCAAATCTCTACTCTTTCCTGCTCTTTTTCTAGCCAAAGAGAGAAGACTGGCAAGTACAAGTGGATAATGATTCAGAGGCAGGAGCATTCTGAGCACAAAGATGGAAAAGAGGGTTAGCTGAAAGTGAAAGTGAAGTAGGAATTTTACTGTAGTCCCCTTAAATCAAAATGATCAAACTGAGGAGGTGTGGTGTGATGTAGTATAAAGAATGCTGCACCCAAATTCCAAGAGCCCCAAGTTTAAAGCCAGCCTCTGCCAATTAAAAATAACTATATGATTCTAGGCAAGTCTGTAATACTTTTTTTCTCCTCTGTAAATCTGGGGTTACAACAATACCTAATTTACAGGGTTATTGTGAAGATTAGATAGTGCCCAAGAAAGGTTTTGCAAACTTTTAAATATATAAATGTTATCTTACTTGCAACAGTTTAATTTGTGAGTCAAAATGTGAACTGTCTAGCTTTTTGCTTCTTGTACCTGTACTCTCTCACTCCTTTTCTCCTGTCTTTCTGGGTTTTTTTCCCTTATATTACATTAGCACGTCCCATCTCCTCAGGAGATTGTAAGTTTCTTGAGGCCTGGCACTTTTTCCTCTTTACACAGTGCTTAATGTTCAATTTCATAGGATTCAATTAATCACTTCATCTTACAGATGACAAAATTGAGACCTGACTTGCTCGGTCACACAGGAAAATAGTCATAGACCCAGGAGTGAGTCCTGTTTCCTCACACCCAGTCCAATTCTATTTTTCTTTCTTTAAAGTTTTTTTTCTTCAATTGACAATAATTTAATCTCTCTCCCTCTCACCTCACCTCCCCATCCCCCCCATTCCAAACCACGAGAAAGTACTAAATTGTAATACTATTGTGCCCCGCCCCCATTTCTTTGTATTTACTTTGCATAATTTTGTTTTCACGTGTATGTATTGTTTCTCTACAATAAAATTTAAGTTCCTTGAGGGCAGGCATTTTTTAAAAATTTGTCTTTCTATCACCAGCCCGGAGGACTGTGCCTGGCCATTAATTAGTGCTTGTTGAATTTAATTTACTAGGTAGTCCTGTGGGGAAGAATTTCGGAGGAGACGAGGGGCAGGAATTTAGCTCGGGTGTATTCCTTCACTCAGCAAGCATTGATTACTAAGTGCTAGGTACCATGCAATGTGCCAGGGCCCAGCTTGGGCCCCTAGAGAAGCCCCAGGACAATGGCTAGGCTTCTACCACCCACAAGAACGGGGGTCCACCAGCTGTCCGCCAGCCGCGAGCTTTTGTCTTTCGCAACGGCGACACCTAGCGAATGGCTGGCGATGCTGCCACCTGATCGCAGCCCTCCTAGAGGACCAGTTTGCCTCTTGAGGTCCAGATGGCGTTTGCCACCTGACCCCAGGTCAGGCGATGTGATGTGGTTGGGTGATTCTTGGCGCTGATGCTTTCCATCTTCTTGGGCCCGCTAGAGGAGTTGGGGAAGAAGGTCAATATCCCCTGGCCTTCCTCATAAAAAAAAGCACTGGGAGTAATAAGTTCTGCCCCTTTTCCCCTCCCCACTCCCTCAAAAAAATAAACTCCATAGGGACTAGAATTGAGAAAGGGGAAGGGGAAGCAGGTTAGGTGAGGGGCGTTCCAGGGCCTAGTGGGGAGGAGGAGGTCAAGTCCAACGCAGAGAGGTCGAGATCCAAATGGTTGCCATCACAAGGGCAGGGGGAGGGATAGGAAGAAGAACGAGGAGTGGGATGGGGACATGGAAAGTAAAGAATCGCTGGCTTCGATTACAGCCCCAGACAGCACCCAGCCCCACCATCGAGCCGCCGCGGGGCACGAGAAGGACAAGGCTGAAGGTGGGGGAAGGCGAGCGAGGGCAACAGAAGCTCGCGCACACCGCCCCCGGTGAGCACGCGGCGGCTCGGTCACGTGACAGGGGAGCTCGAAGAACTGGACGGAATGCGTGGCCCGGGAAATGCCCGGTTTAGTCACATGCAGGGG
>CM053584.1:131393361-131413447 GCA_028627135.1 Pseudochirops cupreus
TTGCAACATTCTTATTTCTCTTCCCAATTTTTCTTCCACTTCTCTTATTTGGTTTTGAAAATCCTTCTTCAGCTGATCTCTAGCTTTAAGGCAATCTTCATGTTTATTGGAAGCTTTTGGTGGGGGAGCTCTGGCTGTGCTGTTCTCCTGAAGCTCTCTGCCTTGCTCCTTCTTTTCCCCAAAGAAGGAATCTAGGGTTTGGTTGCTGTTCTTACCCTGCTTCTTATGCTTATTATTATTCATGGTTGGTCAGTCCGTGATTTTTTTTTTTTACTCTCTGTGGAGCTCTGCTTCCAGAGGGGAAAGCTCTGTCCCAAATCGCTGGGGTCCTCCCAGCTCCCGGAGCTCTTAAGAAGTTGCTGGGTCCCTCCCCAACTTCTGGCTCACTGAAAAAAAAATAACCACAGTACCAAAGCCCAAGACCGCAATCTGGATCCAGGCCACTCAACATGAGAGCACTTGGCCTCTGAACGATCGCTTGGTCCCCCTGCAGTCTGCAGGCCGAGAGCTCTGAAGCAGCAATGTGGAGGCAGGTGCAGGACCTCCGCTTTCCACTTCCCAGCCCCGGAGGCAGTTTGGCCAGACTACTTTTCTCCCACGACCTTGCAAGCCCCATTGACCTAATTCTGGATACTGTCACAGCTGCCGCCAATCTGCTCACCCAAAGCTCCAGCCGGGGCTCAACTCCTCTTGTCCAGCCACCTCCCGGCTCCTCTCATACGGCCGCAGCTTCAGGCCAGGCTGGTTTCGGTTCGCAGTGCTGATATGGTTCCTCGTAGCCGAGCTGACTTTAGTGAGAAGTATCTTTGTGTGCGTTTTGGAGTTCTAGGATTAGCTTAGAGTCATATTTTATGGGTATTTTGGGGTGGCTATGTGAGAGCTGCGATATGTTTCTGCTCCTATGCCGCTATCTTGGCTCCGCCCCCACAGATATGTTTATATGTAAAGAAGGGACCCAATTAAGTAAATCAAGTCATGCTTCTCCATTTAAAGTTAAGATGCTAAGCCTGTGTGTTTTGGTTGAATAATCCATCCGTTAATTTGAACTATGAAAAGGTCTTGATCAATTTAGAGGTCTTTAATAAGCCATTGGATGAACAAGAAATGAAGTTGTACATGAAATGTTTGGATTTGTAAGAATACTTGGTAACATACTGTGGCGCCTGTAGAAAACCAATGAGGATATTCCAGCTAATCCCCAATAAGGAGAGGGTGGGTGGGGTAGAATAGATAGCAGAGTTTCAGCCTTGCTCTTGGTCTTTTCTCCCCCGCTACCCCCTTGACTAGAGGAGGACCTTGAAAATTTCAGAGGGCAGAGTATTTGTATGTTTTGTTGACCATTCAAGCAACAACCTCTTAAATTTTGGAGGTATGGACTTTTTCTTGCATTACCTCCTTAATCAGATGAAACAGTATTTGCATTGGGAGCCAAGGGCATATTGGATACAGATTCAGAACCCAGTAGAGGAGCTGCATCATAATAAAGAGGAAATTGTTGGGTACCCCATGAAGGAAAGAAATAGATTTCCAAGAACATGAAGCTACAGATTACTCCTTTGCTACTACATGTATCTCTAAAGTTCAGCCCACTTTACCCTGGGCTCTCTATGTACTGGTGAGAGAATATGCATGTCACAGATATTTTTGGTGGGATGTTTCATACTAGCTATTTACTACATCATCTCAGTAAATACTCTTTTCTGAAAGCTAATTGGCTAATTGATGTGAACTGACAGTCATGTTAGAAATAGAAAGTACATAGGTAGGGAATCATGAGGTATATAATAGCATTAGAAAACCACCCTCCAGCTCCTCAGACCTAACCCTAGAACCCGGAGGGGACATAGTAGCTGACCTCTGGGCCACGCTGACCAGGCCCATCAGTGAGAGTAGGGGTTGAAAAAGTCTCTCAATCTCTTGCTCTCTCCCTCCTTTTCTTTCCCTTTCACCTTTTTCTTTCTTCCCCCCTTATTTCCTTCTCTCCCTCCCCTTCTGTTTCTCCCGCTATCCCTTTCTTTTTTTCTTTTCACTCTCTCTTTTTCTCTTTCTGTCTTTCTCTACCTCTCTCCCCTCCTCCTGTCTCTGTCTAACATAGATGGCTTTAGAAGTCTATATCAACTTTGGAGCACCATCACAAGATTAATTTGTCATAAAGTTGTAGCTTTGTATAAGTGTATAGGGAGGATGCCACATGTTAGTGTCTTATTTAAATTTTATGCCAGAACATGGCACAATGAAAAGGGTACTGAATTAAGAGTGGCAGGACTTGAGTTTGAGTCTGTCCTCTGTCACCTAGTACCTGTATGTATCCTTGTCTGTAAAAGAGGTTAGACTGGATGTCTTCTGAGGCCCCTTCCAACCCTAGCTCTCTGATCTAGTGAACAAAATAGGGATGGCATTTGAAGCAGAGACCTTAGCTTCTCTTGAGGTTTCTAACTTACTGTATGATCAAGTTTTATACAAAGAAAATCATATGGGGAAGAATATTGTTCCAGAATTGATGCCTTTGTTCTGATTATGGCAGGTCTGTGAGCAGTGGTGAACACCGACCCTTTACTAAGTACCCCAAGAAGAATGGGAAGTCAGAGCAGCATAAAACCTTGGGTGAGTAGGATCTAATGGGGCTCATAAAAATAAAGAAATACTTAAATGTTATTATAGGTGGTTTCTGGCTAGCATAATAAGCAACCCTTCTTGCTCTGTGTATGTATATATGTTTATGGAAATATGGAAAGAAAGTTGTAGCTGTATTTTGGTATATCTGTTTTATATGATTATATGTGTTTATGTTGTAGCATCTTATAGAGGGAAGTTACTCTCATGTATCATGTTTAATGGGGATGACTCCCATAACTAACTCAGATCCTCCTCGCCCAGGTCTAGCTTTAACCTCAAGGGGTTATCACTAGTACTCTGTCCATGGGTCAATTTATGTTTATTTTATCAATATATGCTTATAAACACATATATTTCTAGAAACCTGTGCTTATTTAGGGATATTGTATCATCTTTTTTAAAAATAAAATTTTATTGAAATCTTTTGTTTTTTTATCACCTAAATTTCTCCCAGTGCTCCTCTTCCTCCCCTATTCCTGAGCCATCCCATATAATAAAGAAAAAATGTTTTAAAGAAAAAGAAAAAAAACCCAGCAAAACCAATCAATACATAAAAAAGAAAATATATATGCAATATGTATAGGTAGGGGTACTACTTCATTATTTCTTTTGCATTTATGACTTATCAATAGCTTCACTGCCTGTTTCTTTCCTGAGTCTTATCCTTGCTGAAGTGATTACTTTATAAAAATCAAAACTTTTTCTCAAATCTCTAATAAGCATGCCAGCATTTAATCACACACAGATAAGAATTAGTGGTCACTAGATTTTTCTCTCTGTGTGTGTGTATGTATATGTATACACACACATATATAGCTAGATAAATATAGATGTATAGATATACACATGCACATATATAGTTATGCACACATAGACACACAGTATCACAGAAGCAATTAAAGGTTAAAGCTGATATATATATGTGTGTGTGTGTGTGTGTGTGTATATATATATATATATAGAGAGAGAGAGAGAGAGAGAGAGAGAGAGAGAGAGAGAGGTATATGTATATGTGTGTACATCAAAGAGTGAAACAATGGAAAGAAAAGATAGTAAGCAGGGGTGGGGGTGGGGGGGAAGTATTTGTTCAGGTAGCAAGCAAATAGCACCTCATGCTGCTGCCTGCGGAGACAGAATCGGCTTCTCCCTCATCTCAGCCTTCTTTCAAAAGGGAAAGGAAATCATTCACCAATATAATTAATGAATATTCAAGCACTGAACCAGTTAAGTGAAAGGAGTTGCAGCTCCCTCTGGGTACTCTATAGTCTCACCAATGTATGCTCATCAATTCTAGAAGGGGAAAAACAACCCTTGTTCCTTAGACTTGAACAAGGATTCTCAGAAGAGGGGAAGGGACCTGGCGCCCAGAGGTTGGGGCATCCTGCTTGATTGTTTGGCTTTTTTTCCTATCTGGTAGGTAACAGAAACAGGAAGAATGCCCATTCATCCCAATTTCTAGCCTTTTCCCCTTAAAATGAAGGAACTTCTCAAAAAATAAAGTTCAAAGTTATCTCAGGTGACAAACTTTGATATAGTGACTGTTTAGATTTCTTATCTTTAATTGTAAAAGGGCTGCTTTTCTGTGTGTGTATGTGTGCGTGTATATATATATATATATATATATATATATATATATATATATGTCAGATATTATATCTGATATATACTTTCATAGACACACACACAGGTACATACTTTACTTGTGTCATTATATCAAACAAGTTTGAGGGAACCTATCCCAGACTGTATCTGGTGATGAAAACAACATTCTTTCTTGCCTTTCTGTTGTATGGAAGGATATTTTTCATTATGTATTCTCCAGGGCTAGCTTTTTTCTAATTGCCGAGTTTAACCAGTGATATTTATTGCAAATATTTTTTCTTCTCTATAGGTTCTCTTCTAATTCAGTCTTGATTGATTTTGTTAATTCAAAAGCTTTTTTGTATAATACAATTTAATATAATGCAATGTATGTTTACATAATAGAAATTGCCTTTTTTCCTTTTATACTCTCCTTTCTTCCTTTATTTTTTCTTTCTCCTTTAATTATTTTCCCATTAGCCATAATTGTGAACAAGGTGAGGTAGATGATTTTCTTCCATTTTTTAAATGGTAGCCTTTCATGTTCAGATTGCACATTGATTTCGAACTTATTATATAGTATGTGGTATAAGTTTTTGGACTGAACTTAATTTCTGCTAAATTGCTTTATAGTTTTCCTAACAGTTCTTACCACAAGGGAAGTCTTTTCTTCATTGGTTCATCTTGAATTTATCAAATACTGGGTTACTGTGTTTGATTGCTTCTCTTTCTTGCTTACCTCTTCTTTTCACCTGATCTTCTTTTCTGTTTTTTAACAGTACATAGTTTTGATGACCGTTGCTTTATATAGTTTGATGCCTGGTAATCTCATTTCCTCTTTATTCATATTTTCTTATTGTTTTCCCTTTTGTTCCTGCAAATTAATTTATTGTTTTGTTTAGTTCTGTAAAATATTTCTTTGGTAATTTGACACTAAATCTGTAAACTAACTAAGATAGTGTTGGCACAAACTCTGAACAGTGAATGTCGCTCCATTTTAAAATCTTTTTTCTACAAAGAATGTTTTATAGTTATATTTGTATCGTTTGAGTACGTCTTGGTACGTTAACTTGAATATCTTAACATTTTGTAGATATTTTGAATGGACTTTCTTTTATATCTCCCTGGTTTTTATTAGTATTATATAGAAAAGTAGATGACTTTTTTGCATTTATGTCATATTCTTTTGCTTCATTAAAACTTTGAATCATCTCAATTAGTGTTTTCTCTGATTTTCAGGTATTTCTAAGTATACCATAATATTATCTGCAGATAGAAATAAACCTGTCTTCTCTTTCTTAATGTTTCTACTTTTACTTTTGTTTTTATTGCTGTAGTTAGCATTTCTAGAATTAATAAATAGTAGTGGAAAGAAGAAGACTCTTAGATTTGCCCCTATCTATATGGTCACTCCTGGCCTTAAAATATGCTTTTCATCACATTAAAGAAGGGTATTTCCATGCCTATACCTTTTAGGGTTTCTCATGTAGAGTGTTGCATTTTGTCATGCCTTTCTGAAGCTCTTAAAATAATCGTGTGGTTTTTTTGTTGATGTAATTAATTATTCTAGTTCTTTTCTTAATTTTAAATCATCCTTACATCTTGTGTATGCTACCAACTTGAATTCCTGGTTTTTTTTAATATGATGCTAGTCTCCTCGCAGAGATTCTGTTTTTATCACATTTCTGTATCAGTATTTGTTAGTGAAATTGCTTCTTTCTCTTGTTTTGTCTCTTACTGATTTAGGTATCAAGGATATATTTTATAAAACAGTTTGGTAAAGTGCTTTTCCTATGATGGAGGATGATTTTTGTAGTATAGCTGTTACTTGTTCTTTAAATGTTTGGTTGAATTCATTTGTAAATCCAGCTTGTCCAGAAATTCTTCTTTACTCCTTCCTTCAACGCACCTTTGGCAGTTCTTTTATGACCTGCTTGATTTTCTTTTTCTGAGATTGGTTTGTTTATTGACTTTTCAAAAAGCAGATCTTGTTTTTGTTTATCACTTCTATTAGGGATAGTGATTGAATCTGTGATTTCATTAATATGGGAAATCTGTGATGAGGGAACTATCTCTACAAGTACAGATCAGAATCTTTTCTACAATTTATAGGCTTAGAGAATTAAGTCGCCTTCCTAGGGTCGCCTAGCCGTTATGTGTCAGACCGTGAGATCTGAAACATTTTTCCTGGCTCAAAGGTCAGCTTTTTAATCTCCTGTGTTACACTGCTGCCTAGCAATTCTATATTCTTTTTTATTTTAAAGTTTTTCTGTTTCTCTTTCATTTGAGAGTTCTTCTTTTATACTTTGTTTTAGGGCTGCTAATTTCTTTTCTAGTCTTTTTATAATCAATTTGTTTATCTTATTTTTCTATTTCAATTAAATCTGTTCTTTGGCCCACTTAGGTATGTAGCTTTTGCTCCTATAGTCTTTATCAAATTAATATTTTTATTGTTTTATGGTCGGCAAAAGATATTTGTTTTCTTTTCTACATTTGTTATGATTCTGTTATGCCCTAGGGCAGATCCATTTTTTTTGTAAAGGTACTGTGGGATGGTGAGAAATGTATATTCTTCCATTCAGAATTTTCTACAGATCAGTCACATCTATTTTTTCCTCCAACAATCTGTTGAGCTCTGTTTTTAAAAGAATATTCATCAGTTTATACCAAATTTCCCTTCTTGTTTAATATCTTTCTTGGAGTTGGATAAATCCAGTAGAAACATAAAGCTGACTGCTGTTTTTGTGTTACTATCAATGTCTTTTTTTGCAATTCTACTACTTTCTCTTTTAAAAGCATAGTATGAAAAAAAAATAAAAGCATAGTATGCTATTTGATGTGTGTATGTATTTTAAAATGCTGTTTTTGTCTGTGGTTCCTTTAAACATTATGTAGTTTCCTTATTTGTTTCTCAGTATGATCAGTTTTTGTTTTCCTTATCTGAAATAATCGCAATGCCTGCTTTTCTAGATTTGCCTGAAGCAAAATAGATTTTGTTCCATTCCTTATTTCATTCTGTATTTGTCTGTCTGGTTTAAGTCTGTTTTTGTATTTGCAAAATGGTGTTTTTGTATTAATAAATGCAAATTTTTTAAATTGCAAAATTGCTGGGTAATTTAAACAATTTATTCTTCTACTTTCTTTTTGTTGGGGAATTTAATCCATTCACTCTAAGGGTTATAATTAAATTTGTGACTTTGTTAAATGCTTACATCTACTTAAGTTTTCCTCTTATGTTAAGTTTACATTAGGCTCTGCAGTTTGTGGTCCTTCTACAAGTCCAATCCCATCCTCCTGGCTTCCATTTCCTCCTATCACCCAGTCTTTCTCAAGTTCACTGAGTTTACTTATGTTGATTTGTCACTATCTTTCTCATATTTTACCCTTACCCTACCCAGTTCAGATGAATGACATATCTTTCTTTATCCCCACTCCCCCCCAAAATCCATCCTCTTAATTTCAGTGACATTAATTTGTAATGTCTCCTCCCAAAGAAATGTTCTCATTCCCTCCCCTTTGTTTCCTCTTTCTCTTTTTAAGATCCTCTATAATTCTCTGAAATGTTAATCTTCAGTGAAGCTGCAGGATAAAGTGGGAAGCTCTCTACAACTCTGTGGGTAGGTCGGGCAATCCTGTTCTTTTTTTTTTCCACACTGTCAGTTTTGCTCTGATGACATCTTTCTCTTTAGCACTTAGAATGTGACCCTTTGCTTAGAGAAACTGTTTTCCTAAAGTGTACAACCTCCCCCCCCCCCAACAAAGTTCATTACAAAACTCCTACTGTTTTTACCCCTCTTGCCTCTGTATGTTTGCTCCATGATGTTAGCAGATCATTCCCTTTTGTTGGCAGGAGCCATCATCCAGTCTTCTCTTTGTGATCTGTCCTTCCAGGTTCTCTACTTTCCCAGTGCTCCAAAAGCAGGAATAGAGATGGAAAGCCCCTTAACCACCTCTCCTAAGTCTTGATTGTCTTTTCAGTCCCACCCCAACTTGTTTCACTGTCTCCTCTTTGTCATCATATAGTGTGTAGAGTGCTAGATTTGGAGGCAGGAAGATCTAGATTTGAATCCTAATTCAGATACTTAACTGGCAGGGTGACCCTGGTCAAGTCACTTAACCATCTATCCTGTTACTTCACTTGTAAAAGAAAGTAGTTGGACCCAGTGACCCCTGAAATTTCTTTTCAATTCTAAATCTGTGATCCTGTGATTTGCTAGTGAGTTTTTTTTTTGTTCCTAGAATATAAACTCATTTTTCCCTCTTGTTTTCTTCCTAATTTTATCTTTTGTTTCTTAGATTCTTTATCCCATTGATTATCTGTTTGCCTTTCAGTGTCTTATCTGCCAACATGTGTGTTTTTTGAAAAATAAAAGAGCAAACAAGACTTCTCTATCTCACATTATGGCTTTGTCTAGTGCAAACTGCATGAAAAACTTCCATTTCTTAGTTTTTCAGTGCTATATGAGAAGTGTTCAACTGGTAAACTAATAGAAGAAAGTTCAAACCCTCTTTACCTGTGGATTGTTTTGAAGGAATGACTTTGAATGATTTCCTTTTGGTGAATGTCCAGTTGTTTGCTTTGATGCTTAGGTTTAACTTTGCAAAATGTAATAATTTTTTTCATGCCAAGCAATCTTCTTTGCCTTTTGGAATATTCAGATTTTTCCTTTGATGTCTTATTACACTGAGTAATGAAATCTATATCACTGCTTCTCATTGAAATGTGAAAGTTTTTTTCCTTGCTGTCTGCAAAATTTGTTGTTATTATTTTTAAGTTTGGCTGTGGTTTTCCTTAGAATTTCTTTGTTTTGGTGTTGCGTAGATTCCTTCAATCTGTCTTTTGTTGTCTGTTTCCACTCTTTCTAGGCAGTGATTTTTCTAAAATGTGGTATTCAGGTTTTTAAAAATTATTCTTTTTTTTCAGGGACACTTGTAGTTCTCAGATTTTTTTTCACATCCTCTCTTCAAGTTCCATACTCTTTAAAAAAAATAACATTTTTGTGTTCTTTCAGTCTTTATTGTCTTTTGATTTTGTTCACTCATTATTCCTTCTGCCTCTTCATTTTTGTGGACCATAAAATTCTCTTTTTCAGAGAGTCTATTGTTGAGAGAGTCTCATTTTGTTCTAAATTCTCTACTCTCATACTTGTTGATTTCTTCCTTAAGAACTCTAATTTCTGCTCCTATTCACTTACTTCTTTGATTGGTCTTCATATCTATGTAGGAGGTTTTTAGAGTTCTTATTTCAGAGGACCTTCCAAACCTTTTTGTGATATATTTATTCATTTTCATATTTGGGGCTTAGTTTCTTTAGTTGTAAAGTACTTGTTCATTGAAATAGTTCTTGTCAACTACTCATTTCTCTTCCATCAGCTTTTATTAGTCATTCTGCTGATGTTTCTTTGTTATTTTTTTAAAGACATGCATAAATGTGCTTTTTAAAAAAAACATCAGTATTTCTGTCTGAGGGGCTTAGGACTCTTGTGTCCTTTCTCCAGTTTTGGTCTGTTCTCTCTTCTCTCTTAAATATGGCACTGAAGGTATTGGAATGATAGATTATGCCTACCACAGGAAGACTTTTGGAGATCACTATGACTAGACCAATTCACCTTTCTTTCCCATTCCCATTGTTCTCAGTTCCACGTTTTCTTTCCTTTTTTTGGTATAACCCTGTTATATATGGGCCAATTCTCAGTTGGGATGGAATTTTTGGGAATTGATTCCTTTACTGGGCTTTCTTCAGTTCATAGATTGAGGATCTTATGGAAGAGGGTACCTTGAATAATTGTGAGAGATAACTTTAGAAAAACCTTTAAAGTTATGTCTCTTCTCTACTTTTCACTCTGCTGGATTCCTTTTTCCTCCTTTACAGAATTCATACTAAATAATTGTAACCAACTCCTCATTTCTGTCCCCTTCTCCACAATATGCTCCATCTGGCTCTGCAGTTGCCCATATTTTTCTTCTCTTGCCTTAGGGCTAGTCTGATTCACTGGCCTGTGTCTCCCTCCCCCACCTTCAGCTCAAGAGCTGGGTCTAGAGTCCTATCTAGGGTGCCAGACACAATTGAAATGATCTTCAGTGTTTTGATATGTTTTCAGTTTTTCTGTAACAATTACCTTGTAGGTTCTCCCAACTTTTTTCTTCTTGCCATTGTTGTATTTTCTCCTTGTGGACATTTTGTATTTTATTTGGGGTGGTAGATAGAGAGCTGCTCCCTAGGTTTACCTCTTTCTCTCCTACCTTCTAAGAATTTCCCCTTTCCATCTGTTGTCATCAGAAAAGTTCATTTATCATAGACACTCTTAAGTCTTTCCTAATCCTTTTGTGTGCACAGCAGTGCTACATTAAAGTGGGGTTACAGACAATCTTACTCTTAATGTATTTTTTTTTCCTCTCTACAGGACACAGGAAGAAAGAATCAGAGGTGTATGTTGGAAATCTTCCATTGGACACCAGAGAGGTATCACTCCCCCTGTTTGCAAATGATTCTCTTTTCCTTTCTTATGTAAAAATATTTTTAATCTTCTTTTTCAAGGTTTGCATGTTCAAGCCAAAATTTTTTTTAGCCTACAGATTTGGAAGAATAAGTTTAAGAGGATTGGAATGGTAGAGTTATCCCTACCTTATTCACTTGTCCATTCTCTAGACATATGGAGGGGATCTGTGTCACAGATAATCCAAAATCCATTAAAATTTATTTTGGAATGTATTCAGCACTGTGAAAGAAACTCAAATTAATCTTTTAAAAGTGTTTCTACTATGTGCAAAGCACTAAAAAATGACAGTTACTGCCTACCCAGGTGAGATGAACTAGGAATTAGTCATATATAAGACCATTACTGTTATGGGACTTTAATTATACCCCACTAAAGTATTCATTTCCTTGAGAGTAGAGACTGTTTCTTCTTACTTTTCTTCATATATCCAAGGCCTAATCCAATTCCTGGCACATAGTAGGTGCTTAATAAATGCTTGTTGATTTGAGTAGTTGAGAATTGCAGAGAGCCATACAACAATATAAGAAGATATAATTACGTGCTCAATTGTGTAGTACTGTTAATTCAGAGAAAAGGGATCCTTTTTGTCCTTGTGATAGATGATAGAATAGTCAGAGGAAGGTTTCATGAAGAAAGTAGAACATGAAGGATGTATAGTATTTGAATCATTGTAGCAAGGGGACTTAGATGATCAAAGGCACAAAAATAGGAATGAGCAGGAAACATTACTGGAACAGCAAATGAACTAACCTAATCCTAGAAGAAGGTATATTAGGGTAAATTTGAGGAAGTAAGCCAAATTAAGGTGGATTTTTGACCAAGCACATGTTTGGTAGGGTAGGAAACCCAGAGCATTTTGAGCAGGGAAGTAACATGATGAAAGTAGAATTTAAGAAAGATATGATGAGTATTATATAGGACATATTCTCATGGTGAAAAATCAGAATCAGAAAGTCTTAGTGTGGGGGGTCGAACAAAAGTGATGGGAAGAATAGTTGGTTATAAAGGATGGATAAAAGCAAAGTCAAAAGAAAAAATCCACAGAAATTGGTGCTTACAGGATATGAAACATGGAGAAGGATAAAGAATCATGGATGATTCTTAAGGTTTCAGGACTAAATGATTAAGAATGGTGGCACAATTGATGGGGAAAGAGGGGGAAGAAACTGGTTTCTTGGGGAGGAAAATGTTGAATTTGAGGCAATGCTAATAGAAAAAAAGGACTAGGACTTGATTAAGAAGAATAGAGTAGAGGGTACAGATTTGGAAGAAGTGATTGTTAAAGCTGTGGAAATGGATGAGCTCTTCAGTGGACAAAATAGAGTGAAAGGTGAGCTGAGGGTCTAAGACTGGTCTGTGGAATACTTGCTATTTTTTTCAGTCATTCATTTGTTGAGCTTCTGCAACATGTAAGCTACCGTGCTAGACTGAAAGAAAAAAAAGTCAGGAGATGCAGACTTCCTTCAGACTTTTTTCAGGAAAAAATTTGGCTGTCAATAGATAAATAGGACACTGTGATAAGTGCTGAGCAATACAGGCAACAAGTGCTGCAGGAATAAGAGGGAGATATCACTCTTTTTCCTATTGGGGTATTTGAGTCCTTTGCTTTTTGAAGTGCTTGCCAAATTTTAAAACTGTGGTTCTGATTTTTGAGCTCAGCTTTGAAGAAGCTAAGGTTCTATGCTAAGATGGTTGAGAGTTAACAGGGTAAGAATCCTCCCTCCAATAATTATAGCCCATTCTTGTCTTTTCATCCTTGTAGCTATTGTCCATGATTTCCAATAAATCCTTCACAAGGAGTCCTCCAATGTGTTGAGATATTTCTCCAGATTTCTTGACACTACATGGTTCCCAGTGGAATATGCAGGCTCTCTTCCTATTACTCATCCTTGCTATATAATTGACCTGCCTCTTCCCAGTTCTGAGTCTTTCTGATGACATTCTGATTCTTATCCTGTATTATTCTTCATTGTTAATGTATTGCTACCTACCCAGACCTACTATTTTTCCTAGTTTGCCCATTTCTGTCCAGAGAGCCACCTTGCATGAAGGTCTGCAGCTTGAGTCATCCTTGACTCCATACTCTCATTCATCCCATATATCTAACTGGTTTCAAAATCTTTTTACCTCCACAACATCTCTTGTGTGTATTTCCTCATCACTCAGATGGCCACCACTCTAGCTCAGGACCTTTTCACTTCTCAAATGAACCATTAGTAACCTGTTTTGTCAACCTGCCTTAAGTCTCTTCTTCTCCAGTTTATGTTCTTTTTTTTTTTAATTAAAAATTTTTTTTTTCTTTTTGGAGGGGGGGAAGGCAAGGCAATTGGGGTTAAGTGACTTACCCAAGGTCGCACAGCTAGTAAGTGTTAAATGTAGAGGTCGGTCACTGCACCACCTAGCCACCCCTCCAGTTTATTTTCTACATAATTGTCTGAGTGACATTCCTAAAGCACAAGTCTGACCCTGTTACTTAGAGTCAGAAGAGTCGGAGGACATGGGTTTAAATCCAAGTTTTGCCACTAATTACTAAGTGTAACCAAGTTGGTTAGCCTCTCTCGTCTTCAGTTTCTTCATCTGTAAAAAATGAGGGGGCCTAGATGACTTTTGAAATTCTTCTCGGCTCTAATCTGTGATCCTATCATTCCCTGCTTAAGAAAATCCAGTGACTATGACTTCTTTGGTCAAATACAAACTCTTCTGTTTGGTAGTGAAAAGCGTTCATAATCTGGCTCCAGCCTACCTTTCTAAGCTTATTATTCCCTTTATATACTCCATAGTCCAGCCAAATAAGCTTTTATAGGTTCCCTCTCCCATGATATTTCAGTTCTGTTTGCTGTTCCTTTGCTTTGCTGCCTGCAATATATTCTCTTCTCATCTCCACCTTTTAGAATCCTACTCAGCTAAGATGCTATCTCTTGCATGAGGCCTTTCCATGTTCTCATCCCTCCCCAAGCCCAAATTACCTGGTCTTTATTTTCTGTATGCTTTACTTTAGATCAGTCCCTGTCATCTCCCCCTATAGAATATATACTCCTTAAGGCCAAGAACCATATCATTTTTGTCTTTGTATCTCCAGTGCATCCTGGCATATGCTATGTGCTTTTCTTTAATAATATTTTCCCCAAATACATGGAAAAACAATTTTGAACATTCTTTTTTAAATTTTGAGTTTCAAATTCTCACTCCCTCTTTTCTTCCTTCCTCCCTAAGATGCAGAGCAATCTGATATAGATTATACATGTGCAGTAATATAAAACATAATTACATATTAGTCGTTTTGTGGAAGAAAACTTGGACAAAAAAAGTGAATAAAGAAATATGTATACGTAAATAAATTGTAAAGAAAAAAATAAAAAAAATAGTATGCTCTGGTCTGCATTCAGACTCCATCAGTTGTTTCTCTGGAGGTGGATGGCATTTTTCATCATGAGTCCTTTGGAATTTTTTTTGATCATTGTATTGCTGAGAATAGCTAAGTCATTCCCAGCTGATCATCATATAACATTGCTGTTTCTGTATACAATGCTATTGTTCTACTCACTTCACTCTGTATTAGTTCATGTAAGTCTTCTTAGGTTTTTCTGAAAGCATCCTGCTGTCATTTCTTATAGCACAATAGTTTTTTATCACAGTCATATACCACAGCTTGTTCAGCCATTCCCCAGTTGGTGGGCATTCCCTCAATTTCTAATTCTTTGCTACCACAAAAAGAGCTGCTATAAATATTCTTGTACTTGGGTGCCTAATAAACATTTCTTGATTAATTACTCATATCCCTCCATCGCCCTTTGAAGAAACAGTAGAATTTAAGCAGCAGAGTGGGGAGAAAAGGCTTGCTTTGTAGGCAGGGGAATCTGAAAAGCAACAGAAATGTTCATTGTATAGAATTGTTTCATGGAATGTTAGAGCTAGAATGGATGGCCTTAGAGACCACTCATTGTAGCTCTCCATTTACAGATGATGAAATGAGGCCAAGAGAAGGAGAGTCATTTGCTTATGATCACATATTTACTTAGGCAGGGGACCCAAGACTTCTGATGGCAAGGTTAGTGCTTTTACCACTATACTGCATCATATGCCCTGAAGATACTGAGTAGAACAAAGTCAGATTGAGAAAAGGGTTTGGGTAGGAGGTAATAGGTCAGAAGGCTGGAAAAGTGGATTGAGGGCACACTATGGAGAGCCTCTACTGGCAACTCAGAAAACTTTAGGTCAGCAGCAGGGCCATCATTGAAAGTTTCTAAGCATGTCTAATGACATACAGTGTCATATAGTATAAGAACAACAACTTCTTAAGTAGATGATCTCAGACAGCAGGATTTGGATTTATAGATCATAGACCAGGCCTTTAGATATAAAAATGACATGTTTGTGGTCAGGGCTAGAGTATACCTCATGAAAGTAAGAAGGAATGTATTTGCTTGGGGACCTACAAATGTGAAAGAACACTTTAAATAGTAAAAAGAAGGGAGCAGGGTGAAAAGAACCTAGATATATGCTAAGCCAGATCAGAGATTTTATAGAATCTCAGAATTGGGATGGGTCACAATGGGTCAGTCAGCTTCTGCTTAAAGATCTCTAGTGACTGAGAATTCATTAGCTGGACTTGGAGGGAGGAAATCCCCATGTCTGAATTTTGCCTCCATCACTTACTAACTATATAACTGTGAGAAAGCCATTTAAAACTCTGACCCTGTTTCCTCTTCAAAAAAATGAAAATAATACCTGTAGTACTTATTTTCCCGGGTTGTTATTATCCATGAAATAATGCTTATAAAGTAATTTGCAAGGTTTAAAGTTTCATATTATAAAGTGGGAGGATTAGACTAGATCGCAAAGGTCTCTTTTCTAGCTTTTTAAAAGTTGTTTTTTTTTAAAGTCCTGTGTCCTTTGTTCTGCTTTGTGATGATAGAAAGAAAGGCGGTGTGTTATAGTGGAAAAGGTGCTGGATTTGGAGTCAGGAAGACCTGGGACTGTCATAAGGTGTTTATTAGCTGTGTGACTCTGGGAGAATCACCTAACTTCTCTTTGCCTCAGGTTCCTCATCTGTAAATGAGAGGGTTGTACTTGTTGACCTCTCAGGTCCCTCCCAGCTCTAACTCATTAGTCCTATGAAAGCGTACTAGATTTGGGATCAGAGGACCTAAGTTCAGTTCCTGACTTTGCTGCTCACTAGTGTGACCTTGGGCAAAACACATCTAGCCCTGGGCCAGATGACCTCTAAGGTCCTTTCCAGCTCTAAATCTGTGATCTTGTAACAGCTCTAATTGCCAACTTCCGTCTTCTGTTGATCCCAAGAACTGCCTTTCTATAACTTCCACTCATTTGACTTTTTTTCATCCTGGGGACAAACAAAACAAATTGAATTTCTCTTCTAAATGTGTTTAGTTCTGAATGCTACATTTTAGGAAGGATACTGAAAAGTTGGAGCTTTTCCATGCAGAGGAGAGTGACCAGATGGTGAGAAAAATGGGGAATGTGGCAAAACTCTGCTGGACAAGAAGTGACTGAGCTGATTGAGGGTGGCTGGTCAAGAGAAGCCTGGAGGAACATGAATGTTCTCTTGAAGGTGAAAGGTTATCATGTGAAGGTCTTAAATTAAAGCATAAAATGAGAGCATAAAAGGTCTTAGAGAGAGAACCAGGGAAGTAAGTTCCTGGACAGTGCCATAATCTCAGGCTCCTAATTAGCAGAAAGGAAGATTTCTTAGGTAGCCTGATTGTAGAATCTAGCCTTATATTCATAGCACCAGAATCAAGGATTGCCTTACAAATAATGCCAGTTGTTTGACTTAACAAGCATTGATTATACCTACTGTGTGGAGGGGCTCAGTGGAGGCAGTGAGGATACAAAGACTGTGACACCTGAAACTAAATTATCTGCCAGTTTGACACGCATGCTACCTATGTCTTTATCAAAATCATTGATAAAAAATGTAAACGGCCAAAAATAGATCTCTAGGACAACTCCTCTGAAGATCTCCTGCCAAGTTTTAAGTTAAAGTTATGCTAGTAACATTTACCCTTTGAGTTCATCCACTTAATCAACTTTGAATTCATCTATTATTATTTAGCTCACATCCCTCCATATTTTCTACAAGAATACCGAGATATTTTATTAAATGCTTTGCTGAAATCTAGGTACATATCTATAGCATTCCCCTGAACCTACTAGTTTAATAACATTGTCAAAAGGTAATAAGGTTTAGTTGTGACTTATAATTGATGAAGCAGTATTGGCTTTTTTTTTTGTCTTGCATTATTTTATTTTTTCCTTTTTTTTAATTTTAGTTTACATCATTCATTTCCAAGAAATTTTGAGTTACATATTTTCTCCCCATCTTTCCCCTACCCACCGCCCCAAAACAGCCATCCCAGTGTGTCCTCCCCTCCCCCAATCTATTCTCTCCTATGTCCTCCCCCCTCTCCCATCTGACTTTCCAGTGGGGCAGGATGGATCTCCCTACCACAGTGCCTGTGTATCTCAAGTTGCAGTTGGATATAGTTAGTATTGGCTCTTTGTAATCATTTTTGTGTTACAAATCACTTTGTAATCATTTTCTGCTTTGTTCAGTGCTCCCTAACCATCTCCTTAATCATCAGTTATAGAATTTTTTCAGAAATAGAAGACAAGCACATTGAGTTGTAGTTTGCAGGTTCTTTTTCTTTTCCATTTTTTCTTTTTAGAAAATCTGAATATTTGCCCTTCTCCAGTCCTACAGAACCTCTTACGTTTCCAGAATATTTTAAATGCAATTGACAGTGGCTTAATCACACCTACTAGTTATTTCAGTATTCATGTCTGTATGTAGTTCATCAAGTGAAAAAAAAGTGATCTCTTTTGTATCTCCTTACAGGTGACAACTCTGTTCACCATTTGTTCTCTTGTTTCCAGTTTGAAAGTCATTCTCTTTGGCAGAAAACAAAACAGAAGCAAGATGATAATTGATCATTTTCTCCACCCCACCTCCCAAGCAGCATTCCTCTCCCTTCTTTGATCCTTTTCTCTCTCCCACTGTAACCTTTTAAGAACCCTTTTTGTTGTCTTTAGCTTTGCCAGCTTCTGTTCAATTTGAGCTTTTAGCACTCCTGACACTGTGTTTACAGGACCATGCCATGCTCTTATATTCTTCCTTTATTACCTACCCTTACTGCCATCTTCTGTACATATCTTTAAAAAAAAAGTTGGTTGGTGAGTACACTATGTGTCCGCATTGTTCTCTTCAGTTAATTTTTTTTCTTTCTCATTTTTTTCTTTCTCAGTTTCTCATTAGAATTGTTTTCCTTTGTATCTTAAAAATTTCATTCCAATGCTTCTTGGGATGACGTTGCCTATAGAATTTTAGTTCCTGGGACCCTGTTATATTTTTTCTCTCAACCTTTTGCACTTCTCTAAAAATTTAGAGTGCATCTCCGACTTTGTCAAGTTTTCATCTTCTCCATTACAGAGTCAAGAAGGGAATGGTCACTTCTCCACAAGGTTCTTATCATTTCTGTCCTAACAGTGAGTTCCTTTTGGCTTTTATGAATCAGATCCTATATAAAAATTTCTCCTAGTTGATTCTTCCACCTTTTGAAGAATGAAATTTCTTCTAGACTTCAGATCCAGCAATCCAACACTTTGACACCTAGCTCTCTATCTCTTCCTCTTTCTGTCTAGGTGGTTCAACGTAGATTGTAAAGACAAAAATGGTTTGTTTTTTTTTCCCTCTCCCTTGATCTTTAGTCACATCTTCTGCAATGTCCATATATTATCTCTGGTTTCTGGATTTTTTTTCACATGTATATGACTTTTTAATACTATTCTTCTCTCCCTGTTTCTTTTGAATATGTTACATTAGGAGCCATATTCTAGTCCTGGATTTCTTTCCATCAAGTCTCAGTAATAGGTCACATTTGCCTAATTCCTCTTGCTTGTTGCTTAAATGTTTGACATTTGAGTATTGATATTTTGAGGCCATGAGTTTTTACTGCTGGCTCCTTTTTTGGATTTTGTCTCTTCTGAACTTCTGGGTGACTTAACTGCCATTCTTCCTTCTTTGTAAGTTATTCTCAGTGGTGTATTGTTTTGTGGTTAACAGTAGACATTTTTATCCCTCCCTCTGACACATTCTTTTTAAAGCTCTTTTTATTAGGTTAGATATTCAATTTGTTGAATTATGAGATGCCCTATAACCAGCTTTTGTTGAATGTACTCCATCCCTGTGTAGGTGTCTATTATCCATATAATAGCTAGGATCTGAAATTCTGATCTGAGACATTATTTTCTTATCCACATGAGTATTTACCAAATCATTTTTTCCTCTTCTGTATTCTTTGCCTTTAGTAGGTTACAGTGAAGGAAACAGAGCCAACCAGTAGTTTCTTTCTCCAGACTTCATAACCTTTGACAATCTATCTTAATGTTCTCTCTGGCAGTATCATTTGTGCCCATGTGAATTGCCAGAAGTAAGGAGTAGTCGTCTGTCTTGGGACGTTCTCTAAGGTTGTGTCTGCATACCCCAGAAGACAATAGACCTCTTTGTTATTATCAGGTCATCAAATGGCTGCCCTAGCACTCCTGAGCCGGGGAGTTGCCAGCTCTTTTTCTTTTAACACTTACTGAGTTTATCCCGTTATCTGACGACTTCAGGAGTTCAATTCCATAATTCCTTGGAGGACAAACAGCTATTTCACCTCAGTGTATCCAGCTCCCTTCTTTTCATAATGTGCCTCAAATCTGTGAGGGACTCACCAGGATTTGGGGATATTACCTATTACAGCATCCCCATGTGTGTTCTGGTGACATCTAAATTGTAGAGTAGCACTGTGAGTAAGGAGGGTAGTATGTGAAACTAAATGTGACCTTGTGGAAAGAGAAATTCACTAGAAGGTTCCACTTGTGTATAGGAGAGATTGTTTTGCTGTTAGACCCCAAGCTCAGTGCTGTTCTAAGGAGAATCCCACATAGTAGTACCAAGTATGGAGGATTTTAGGACCTTATAGAAAAGTCACCTGTACCAAAGCAGAAGGATAATAGCAACTCATAAATTTTCTGTGGGATAAAATAAAGACTATCCTGTACTCACTATTTGCATATTTTATATCAAATACTTAGGTGGAATCTGGTGGATACTATTACCCACATCTTTGGAGCCCTAGACAAGAACTGGAATCTTGAAGTTTTCCAGAATAAACTCTGAATTAGGAGTATAACAGTGATATTTTGGAGTCATACCCCACAACCCCAGGATTAAACCCAGTCTCCATAAAACTCATGGCTGGGGACCTGGTGTACATTGGCCCATGGTTTACATTGGTATATAAAGCTCAGAATTTTGTGAATGGTTCAGTGGTGATTTTTGTCATTTGGTGTCAGTAGAAAGAGAAATATCTATCTCTTTAATT
>CM053584.1:131420098-131435974 GCA_028627135.1 Pseudochirops cupreus
AAGCCCTTTGATCCTTTAATGTAGAAGTTGCTGGGTCTTGTGTTATCCTGATTGTGTTTCCACAATACTTGAATTGTTTCTTCCTGACTGCTTGCAGTATTTTCTCCTTGACCTGGGAACTCTGGAATTTGGCTATAATATTCCTAGGAGTTTTCTTTTTGGGATCTTTTTCAAGAGGCGATCAGTGAATTCTTTCAATTTCTATTTTGCCCTCTGGTTCTAGAATATCAGGGCAATTTTGCTTGATAATTTCTTGAAAGATGGTGTCTAGGCTCTTTTTTTGATCATGGCTTTCAGGTAGTCCAATAATTTTTAAATTATCTCTCCTGGATCTATTTTCCAGGTTAGTGCTTTTTTCAGTGAGATATTCCACATTGCCTTCTATTTTTTCATTTATTTGGATCCTTTTTATAGTATCTTGATTTCTTATAAAGTCATTAGCTTCCAGTTGCACCAGTCTAATTTTGAAGGAATTATTCTCTTCAGTGAGTTTTTGAAATTCTTTTTCCATCTGGCCAATTTGACTTTGTAAGGCATTCTTTTCTCCTCATTGGCTTTTTGGGTCTCTTTTGCCATTTGAGTTAGTCCACTTTTTAAGGTGTTATTTTCTTCAGTATTATTTTGGGTCTCCTCTAGCAGGCTGTTGACTCGCTTTTTATGATTTTTTTTGCATCATTCTCATTTCTCTTTCCAGTTTTTCCTCCACTTCTCTTACTTGATTTTCAAAATCCTTCTTGAGCTCCTCCATGGCCTATGATCAATTCATGTTTTTCTTGGAAGCTTTTGATGCAGGAGTTCTGACTTCATTGTCCTCCTCCAGTTCCATGCTTTGATCCTTTTTGTCCCCAAAAAAGGATTGTATGGTCTGATTGTGCTGCTTCTACTTGCTCATATTTCCAGTTACTCGACTTTTGAGCTCTTTGCCACAGTAGAACTCTGCTTCCAGAGGGGAGAGCTTTGTCCCAAATCGCTGGGATTTTCACAGCTGCTAGAGCTATTAGGAGGGCACCCTCTCTACAGCCCCCACAAGCTCTGGCACACTGGCCACACACCCAGGACCACCACCCAAGACCACAATCCAGATCCAGGCAGGTCAAAGCAAGAGGGATTACCCTCTCAGTGGTCGTTGGTCCCCCTAATATATGCAGTCCAGGAGCTCTGGAGGCAGCCACATGCCTCCACCGCCTCTCACCGAGGGGGAAGGGGCCAGACAGCACTCTTCCTTCACCCTTCCATGGAGTTCCCTACTGACCTTTTATTTTCTCTTTGGTGTTTATGGGTTGAGAAGTCTGGAAACCACCACAGCTGCTGGTGATTCACTCTCCTGAAGTCTGCTCTGGCCAGTCTGGGCTGCCCTGGGGCTGGAACCATGGCTCATGGGGGACTGCGCTCAGCTCCCAGAGCACTGCAAAAGACCTTTCCTGTCAGCCTGCCAGGCTGCCTTCAGTGGGAGATTTGTTTCTCTCTGTCTCTTTGTGGGCTCTGTAGCTTTAAAATTTGTTTAGAGTAATTTTTTTATAGGTATTGGAAATGGTTGGAGCCAGAGCCCATGCCAAGTTTGTGCTTTTACTCTGCCCCCCTCGCCCTCCATCCCCAACTCAGCCTGTTTGGCTGCATAACCAGTGGGAAAGTTGTTGGAAAGGCTTCTCTCAGAAGCAGCAACTTGTTGTCTTGGGGTCTCTTAAATTAAGTGACCTGAGCATGTGGCATGAACATTACTTCAGTTGATATTTTTGTCTGGACCTGTGATTTCCTCAGTGTGGGGATCACCTGGGGGAGAAGCTCTCTTTGCCACTCTGAATTAACAGCTATCCTGCATTCAGTGCTTGGAAGGAATGAGAACTTAAATGGCCAATTTAGGGTCCTACAGCCATTATGTGTCAGAGGGGAACTTGAACCAAGGGGATCTTGACTTAGCAGGCCAGCCTTCTCTGTACAGTGCCAAGATGCCCCTTGAGGTTTGTGTGTGGCAGTTATTTGTTGTTAAAAATCTGTATGTTCTTGAGTGAAGTGGGAAATTTGTGTATACACTAGTGTTAGCAATACATGATGAATGGCAGCACAGCATAGAGGAGTGGTGTTCAAAGTGGGGGCCTTGGACCAAAGGGGTGTGTAGTTAGCCAGAGGGTAAGAAGATGGTTTACATCTTTTCCTTTCTACATTATGGGGCTGATATCTGATCCAGTTACATCTGACTATATTCCCCAGTGTGGTGCAAGCTCCCGACCCTTCTGGCTTCTAATCCAGACATCATTCCCTTCAGACATGATCAGCAGCACCTGCAGGGCCATTGGTACAGTTTTCTTCTCAATGAACAGGCTCTGGGGTCTGGATTAAGAGTACTACCTCCTACCTTTCATTTGGATGGAACCAAGTGAGTCATGTAGGGTGAACAGGCATGGATGGATTGACAATCTCATTATTTTTTCATTCTTCTAAAACTAACCTGTCTTCCCAATTTCCCTTTTACTGTTGAGAGTACCATCCTTCCAGTCAACCTAGGTTCACTGCCTCAGGGTCATCTTCAGCTACCCATTCTCCCTTCCCTCACAAATCTAATCATTTGCAAAACTTTGTAGTTTCTATCTCTACAGCATCTCTTGTATCTGTCCCCTTCTCTCTACTCACACAGCTACTATCCTTATTAGGGCCATCCTCACCTCTTCCCTTGGACTGGACTATTTATTGCAGTAACTTCCTAACTGATCTCTTTGCCTTGTCTTTTCCTTCTCTGGTCCATCCTCCACACACTGCCAAACTGATTTTCCTAGAGTGCAGACCTGGCCATGTCATCCCTCTACTCAGTGAACTTCAGTGGCTCCTTCTTTATTCTGTAATCAAATGTTATTTTGCCTTCATCTTTTTTATTTTGTTATTTTTTAATTTCTATTTTGTGCAAGTTTTATAGTGTACATAATTATTAATACAGCACTACATATATAATTTATAAATAGGTACATATATACTTTGAAGGTGAGGACTCAAAAATTGTTTAATGATAGGATCACACTGGCATCAGTGGATAGAGAGCCAGCCTTGGCATAGGGAACACTTGGATTCAGTCCCTCCCTCTGACATACTGACCCTGGGCAAATTGTTTACTCTTCTAGGTGACCCAGGTGACTCTCTAAATCTGTGAGATGCAGAGTGATTGTAGTTATACACGAGGAGGAGGTGTGTGGTATGTGTGAGTGTGAGTGTGTGTGTGTGTGTGTGTGTGTGTGTGTGTGTGTGTGTGTGTGTGTGTGTGTGTGTGTGTGTGTGTGTGTTGGGAATTCCCCACACCAGTGAAAGTTACTCCCTTTTATACAGTTGATTTGTGTCTTCTCTTTGAGTTTTTGGCCTTGGAAACCCAAGGATGATTTGTAGAGGGGAAGGGCCCAGGGAGAGGTTACTGTGCAGTTAATCTGCTTCAGGTGTTGCTGTTAGCTCTTCCTCACTACCTTGCTTCTGTCTAGTCTGGTTTCTTAGCTAGACCGTGCCACCGAGGAGAATGCCGCCGTTGGCCAGAATACCTTGCCTGAGTCAGCCATTGAGGGGAATAAGTAGTGATAATGAGGACAATAACAATATTAAGCAGTCATTTTAAGAAACCTTTGAGGATCGTGAGGGAATTTTTTATGGCATTAATGATCAGATTGCTGACTTACCATCATCACTCTATTGGAC
This sequence comes from Pseudochirops cupreus, assembly GCA_028627135.1. NCBI lineage: Eukaryota > Metazoa > Chordata > Mammalia > Diprotodontia > Pseudocheiridae > Pseudochirops > Pseudochirops cupreus. The sequence continues at coordinate 131,423,768 of CM053584.1, forward strand.
TTCACTGTTTTTGCAAATAGACCAGCTACAAAACCAGTTTGCTTAACATGGACTAATGCTGCACTTCCACTCTTTTCTTATTTGTATGCCTGGTTACCTGACTGTCATATTGAGTAACTGATGTCTTTTCACTCAGAAGTGAGGGAAATTATCAGGAAACAGACTATCTCTCTGCTTGTCTGTCTCGCCAGCCAGCCAGCCAGCCTCGCAAACACGTAGAGATGAGTCTAACTTGAGCAAGTCCTTTCTTCTCAGTAGGCCCCATTTTCATCCCCTGTAAAATGAGGGGGCTGGACTAAATCATCTCTGAACTTATTCTGCATTATCAATTAGGAAAGTATGAATCACTTACCATGTGCAAGGCACTGTGCTAGGTGCTAAGTGAGGCAGGCCCTGCCTTCAGGGAGCTAATGTACTTGTGGAGGAAACCACATATGTCGGCTTGTTTCTCTTGGAAAGGATAGAGACAGCATGGCAGAGGTGGTGAACTGAAAATCTTCCTGTCAGAGAGCAGTAGCAGCCCTTTTCCTACAGTTAGACAGATAGTATGTCCTCATGTGGCTAATGTGACACTCTTAGTTCTATCTTAGGCTTTGGAGAATATTCTCTTTGAACACAAAGCTGCGGTGATTCCTGGTGCAGAAGAGGAAGCCACTGTGACTCCTGGTAAGTGCCTGGACTGACATTCCTGCCCAAAGTGCCACCAGGGGGCTCTTTTCAGGCTAACTTGTGCTTTTCCTCTATCTTACCCAGTGGAACATTCTAGCTTTCCCCCTCAGTTCATTTATGCCACTTTAGGAAGTCTCCCTTGATCAACCAGAACTCCCCATTCACCCATTCTTTGCTTCCAGCTGACCTTTTGCAGGGCAGGGGAAGAATTGGTGTTTTGGGGTGGGTTTTTTTCCACTTTCTTTTCCCACTTCTCTTTTCTTTAGCTCTCTAAGAGCAGGGCCTGGGTCTCCCCTAAGTGTTGGATTTCACAGATTCTAACCTGGAGCTTTTCTGAGGCTGAATCTTCTGTTTGTGTTCTAGTCCCTGCCAGGCAGACCCCTCGAGCACCTGTTTCCCCTGATGTAACTGAAATACCAAGGATAGCCTCCTACGCGGTTCCCATGGAGATGAGGTCAGTAGAAGGGCAGCAAAGACTGATTAGGTATCTGGCAGGGAGCTGGGCCCTCAGCATAGGGGTCTGGGGACAGCGTCAGAATGTTTGGTGGTGGCAGCAGTGGAGTTTTCAGGGGTCCTGGGGTTTAGTCCGAGCTCCGTTGTTCTGTGACCTTATGGAGCTGGTTTAACCTTTGGGGCCTCTGTTTCCCCATGTGTGCAAGGAGGACATCATCTCTAGCTCAGATGGTGGAAGAGAATTCATTTCAAAGCTCCTCCGTGTCTTTGACAGCTAAGGGAGGGAAACAGCGGTCCAGATCATTAAAAGTAATTTGTATTTGATCTTGGATTACTAACTTTTAAAATGTATATTTTAAAAAGCCTAAGATTTTTATTTTTAGTTTTGTTCTTTATAGAAGGTAGCTCAAAGTCACATGAGAAAATCACAAATGTGTTGAGAAGTAGTTTGCTATAGTAGGTGGGGTGTAGTCAGGAAATCTGGGTTTGAATTCTACCTCAGAAAAGATTGCTAGCTATGTGACTATGGGAAAATCATTCTACCTCACAGTCTTGGTTTCATCTCTGAAAAATGGGGGATAAAGATACTTGGATCATTTCCCTCACTGGGTTGTTGAAAGGAATGTGCTTTGCAAACCTTAAAGTGCTATATGAATGTGAATGGTTAGGTGTCAGAAGCTGGGCAATTCACATGAGACTTTACTGGGTCACCATATGATTCACTTTAGCACACTGGGAAGCTTCAGAAGAAGAATTGGGTGACTTTAACTGTTTTCATTTCCTGACTTTCCCCTTTTCTGTAGAGGATCCTTCTTGGTGTTTCTTCTAAGGGATTGCTTCCAAGACCTGAGCTGGCTGGCCATCATCCGCAGCATCCATGGGGAGGTGGGGCTGCTGGTGACAGACACGATTCCCCAAACACCCTTCTTCTGGGCCATACACCTCACTGAGGTAGGGCTGTGGGGTGCACTGCTGGGGCAGGGCCCTGCTGATTTCCTCTTGGGGTGGGGGTTAGTGTAGCAGATGGAGCATTGGATTTGGAACTAGAACAGCTTGGTTTCCAGTTCTGGACCTTCTACTTCCTACCTAATTATGTGACTTTGAGCAAGTCACTTTCCTCTTTTGGACCTCGGTTTCCTTTTCTGTAAAATGTAGGGGCTGAACTAGGCTGCTTCTGAGGTTCCTTCCAGTTTATAATTATATGAAACCGCCCCAAAGCAGCTTCTGGAGCCCAAGAATAACATTGATGCCTCTTTCCTCAAAGTAGATTGGGTAGTTTCTAGAAGGCCAGAACATCAGAGTTCCTGGGAGCTTCATCCGTCTCCCAGCCAGCATTGCCCTACCTGGGTGAGACTGAAGGGGGTGCTAAGATTTCGAGCTAGAAGGAATGTGATCTCATCTAATTCAGCTTCCCACTGCTAACACTTTACAGATGAGGAATCACTAGGCAATGACCAAGCAAGATACGTGTCATTATCTTTCTCTGTCATGATCCTGTTCAGTGTGGGAAGATGGGCTTCTATAGTGACTGGAAATAAGCCTGACTTAACTTGTTTTCTTGGATTTGAGTCAAGTTATTCCCTGTGTCTTGCCCAAGGAGTGATTATTTCATGCCTATAAGTGTCCTTGAGTGGCTATTTTAGTGCCTATTTAGTGCCTGTAGTTAGCACAGCATAGTACAACAGAATTGGCCCTAGCTCTGAAGTCAGAGGATCCCACCTCTGATACCTTGAACAAATCACTTCATCTTTTTGGCCTCAATATGCTGTTCTGTGAAATAAGGGGATTGAACTACCTGGCCTCTGAGGATCCTGCCAGCTGTAGATCTATGAGCCTGTGGCCTCAGTTGAGTCAGAGATATTGGAGGATTGACAGGATACAGTGCCAGCTCAGAGTCTTGGGTATTCATGTCTTTCTGGTCCAAGTGTCACCTGAATAACTCCCATGTTCCCTAGAGAATACAGCAGTTTCAGTAACACATAGTATACTCACATTGGCATGACCTCTCTCTTCTTCCCAAAAGATGAATATGTGAATGAACATACAGGCAATATGGCTTGTGATATAGAAAATGTGATCAGGTGTGTGACTACCATTGACAGGAGGCTCATATGAACATGGAGAAGCTGTTTTATGCCCTGGCAGAAGTGGAGGAGCAGCAGCCTTACCTGGCAGAGGCAGAGGTTCAGCGTGGGACCCGCTGCTTGGGGGAATGTCACCTGGGGGATGATGATGGTGGGGCTTGGAACAGGTACATATCAGGGATGGGGGTGGCATAAAGGCTCTTAGGGAATATAGGAAAACTGATTCCTTTATTAATCAACCAGATGAGTAGTCCTTGATGTCAGGTACCCACTGAAGGCAGAGCCTTGTGCTGAAGGTATAGAAAAAAATAGAAGACAGAAGAAGAAAGAAGTAGCGGTAGAAGGCAAGACACATGGACACAAATACAGAGTGAATGTGTCAGATAAATGGCGGTTGGTTGGTTGGTTGCCTGGAGATAGCAGGCCCTCAGGTCTCAGGCTGGGCTCCTGGAAGAGATGAATTTTGAGTTCGGGTTCAGCAGTAGAGAAGTTGTGGAAGCCGGCAGTTGGGGGTATGTGTGGGAAGATGCCTCTTTCTCCCTGCCTGTCTGCCCTGCCTCAGTAACATTCTCCTTCCTCTGTTGCCCCCTTCCCCTGGCATATTCAGCCACTGCAGAGCACCTAGGATTGACTCTGTTGCTCCTTGCCTCATGGTTTCTCCACTGTTCACTGTCGCTAGAGCAGAATAAAAATGAAGAAAACCTTTCTTTTCTAGCTGTGTTCCCTCCCTCAACCTTTCTTTCTTAAGAGGACGCGGTACATGGCTTGGTGAGCTGGGTGACCAGGCGACCAGGTGCTGCTGTTGCTTCTACCATGGCTTCTTACTGTGGGATCCTGTGAAAGTCATTTAACTTGTCTGGGCCTCAGTCTTCTCATCTGTGAGGTGATGAGTTTGGAATGTTGACTTCTGAGTCCTTTGACTATTTCTGGTCTCTGTTAGGTCCCTTCCTTTTATGTGGGTCCTTGTGGAAACAGTTCTTCTCTCTCCCTTCCTTCCCCTGACAGGTGCTGGGTGTTGGACCGAATAGGTGACTGGGCCGTGGTACTCTTCATTGATTTTGGTTGTTCAGCCACTCTCCCAGTGCAGTCTTTGCGCAACCTCGATAGTGATGATTTCTGGGCCATCCCACCTCTGACTCAGCCCTTCATGCTAGAAAAAGGTAATCCATGTCATGACTCTTCTCTGACTTCTACCCTGACCCACAGACATACCTTTTGGAGAAGTGTGAAGGGAAGGTGCTGATGGGTCAAGAAGAAAATGGTGGGGAAAGGCTGCCTGGCAGCTGGAGATGAAAGGTTCAGTCATCACTCTGGGCTGGGAGCATGGTTTCCCAAACTTTGTTGTGCAGAAGCTTGGGGCTCTGTGAGCCAAGTTGTATGCCAGGGAGCAGCATTCCTCCCAGCTTAGCCATAGTAGGGATTGACTGATCTGAACAAGGCTGTGCTAGGTGGGGGGCTCCCACTCTATCCACCCCACCTTTGCTGCTTCAGACAGGGGAGTGGGAGTTGTGAGTATTAGGGCTGTGTCTGCAAGGGATGGCACAGCCTGGGACAGAAATCACTGCCCTCCTGGCTGTGTATTTCTGTTAGGAGCAACATGATAGCTACCCCCTCCATAGGCATGCGCATGTGCACGTACATAGACAACACACACACAGACACACACATGCACAAAAGAGACAGAAATAGCCCTGGCTCCTGCTTTGTGGTTCCTTTCCTAAAATACCCACCCCTGGTTTGGTCCTGGTTGAGCTCTCCATTCCCTCCCAAGTAGTAAGTGCTCTGTGGGTCTTGACTAGGTGGGTTCTTCATTTGTGGGTTCCACTAACATTTGCAAGTCCAAAAGTCCATGAGCAAGTTAATTTGGGAAGCACTTCATTAGATCTTATCTTAGATGCTTTAAGAGTTTGGACTGTGGCTGATTGGGGAGCTAGGCACCCCACTGAGGACACCCAGTAGTCAAGGGGCACACTCTCAAGGCTTTTCTTCAGAACTTCACTTGTTCAGGTGTGGGGTAGTTTGTTAGACAGACAGTGTGCATTGCCCTCCCAGTATGGGCCACTACTGGGAGTGTTGGGGGGGTGAAGGATCTGGAGGAAAGAAGTGCTCCCTGTCCATGAGAGATGACTGTCTAATGGAGAAGACAGGACAAGTATATCCACTTAGTATAACATAAGCTTTTGGAGGCCATGGAGCTTCAGCTTTTGTCTGTATTGCCAGCACTAGCATGATGCCTTGAATGGAGTAAGTACATAAGAAATACTTTTTGCATTAAGTTAAAGCAGGGCTATATATATGAGTGCTCACGTATACATGTGTGGAGGGAATGAAGCCAAAACATGGGAGTATTAAGTACATGGGAACAAGTGAAAATAAATAGGTTACAGCCTGAATCCCTAAGTACTGTGGGAACTGGCGATGCTAATAGCTGACATTTAGATCTTGCCTCAAGGTGTGTATAGTGCTTTACCTACGTTATCTTATGGGAACCTCACAACAGCCTGGTGACATAAGGCTTTCAGTGAAAAAAGCTGCTATCCTTGTCCTTCTTTATGGTCTGATAGTGTTCATCTCTGGGTGGGATGAGTCCGGGTGGGATCATGGAAGGCAGGGAATTGAGGAATTATTCCATCCTTCCCAGCCCCCATTAGCACACAAGTGGAAGCCTTCCTGTTCTCTAGCTTCCTGTTGTTCCAGCTGTCACATCAGTCCACTATAGCTTTTGGCCTCACCTAGAGTAGAGGTGGGTGAGAATCTGGGTGCAGATTCTCCTTCAGAGAGAGTCCTGGATTTACAATGAACAGCATCATAACATCCGTGTGTGTGTGTGTGTGTGTGTGTGCGCGCGCGTGCGCGCGCGCATCCCTATCCTCCTTCCATGGGGCTCACACTCATGATGTCTCCCCCTCTGAGCCACAGTGTCTGGGTGAGCAGACTTGTCCTTTTGTAGAGTAGAAGCTCTGTTCTCTGTTTCTGTTTCACTGACACACTCCTGTTTCCCAGTCCTCTGTCTCCCCTTCCTTAACTGCATCCCAGACTAAAAATGTCTTTTGAAGGTCTCATTTTGATTTTTAAATAGATATTCTCAGTTCCAAGCAAGCTGTTCGTCAAGTCATGAAAGGAAAAATCACTGGCTGCTTGAGCATGGAGGTAAACCAGCCTTCTGGGCAACCATTTTGTCCCTCCCCACTACCCTTGTTGCTTCCCCCATCATTCATGAGGTCCTTTGCTGGAGTTCATGTCCCAGCCCCCCGTTTCTGCCTGCTGCTTGTTCCCTACACAAAGGTGCCAGGTGTGCAAAGATGCTGCGTTACCTGTGTGACCAAGTGCCCCTTTCCAGAGGAGGATTTGGAGATTGGGCCCAGGGGGACAGTTAGGTATTCTACTGATGGATTCTTCTTTCTCTTTCCTTCTAGTCTCACATCCTGAAGTTTGAAGAAATGAAATGATAAAGCTGGTTACACATTTTTGGTTTTCCATTTCCGCCACCCCAGTTCCCTAGGTCATATCAAACTCCCCCATTTTGTTTGTAGCCATGCTGTTTCACCTCATCCTATTGGATCACTTTTACACCTGTATCCCCAGGATGAGCCTGTATTTATATTTGATTAGATTTCAGTTCACAGGGCTCTGAACCCTGGCACAAAACCTGGAAATTCCAGGAAAGGAGTAGTTAGTAAGCTTTACATTTGCCCTGGTGCTCTTCTAAGAAATAAGCTGTATATGAAGGGCAGTTCAAACTTAACATGGGACACCTCTTTTATGTTAAGAGCCTGAGTTGACCCATAGTTTTTTTCCTTTGTGTTCTCCCTTATGCCATGCTCCAGGAACAGGGAATAAACTGCTTTTGCAGATTTGTTGAATGGAGGGTACTGTTGCATTAATATCATGTCTGATATTATATATGCAATCATTTTAGGTGGAAGCTATTAACCCAAAGACTGTCTCCTCAGCTGATGGGAGTTACTGGGAGTTGAATGATTGCAAATAAACTAGTTGAATATGCCAGAGTTTGATGTGGTGTTTGTTTCCTTAACGTCCTAGCTGCCGCCTCTCCCTGCTGCCCCCTTCCCGCATCTAGTCTTTTTCTTTAAGCTCTGAGGTTCAGAAGCTGCTCAGCATTCACAGAATCACACAGAATCTTACAATTGGAAAGGCTCTTAGCAGCCATCTGGGTCTATTCATATGTGAAAAAAATTGCCACTGTACCAGCAAGTGGCCACAAGCCCCAGCTTGAAGAATATATCACCTCAGGAGTGAAAGGTTTTCCTGGTATCATCAGTCCTAAATTTGCCCTTTTGTAATTTCCACCCCATTATTCCAAGTTCTGCCACCTGTTGCCAAACAAACAAGTCTAATCTCTCTTCCACATGACAGTCCTTGAAATACTCGAAGATAGCTATCATGCTCCAAATGAATCTTCTTTTCTCTGGGCTACTTGTCTCCAATTCCTTCAACTAATCCTCAAATGGCTCGAAGCCCTTTGCCATCGTCTCTCCAGCTTAGGGTCCTTTACAAACTCTGGTGCCCCAGAACTGAACATAGTACTTCAGATCTGGTCTGACCATGTCAGAATGTGTTGGAATATCCTTGCTTTCTGACTGTAAACCGTGACTTTCAAAGCAGTGCAAGACTGCATTCTAAGTTTTCTTTTGGCTGCCATGTCATACTGTCCAATTACATTAATCTTGTCCACTTGTAAAGCCTACAGATATTTTCTGATTATTTTCGTTGCTGTCTTTTGTTTTTAGGCCTTCTGAATTTATTCCTTCTCTGTCACCCAGTAAGCCATCCTGTGTAACCATGAATTAAAAAAGAGGTTGGAGGGACATTTTAGCATAACCAAGTAGACCCTACTGTGTGGGCAATATTCCATACCCATAATATCCTACCTCTGCAAGAAAGGAATTCAACTCTTCTCTGGGGCTCAGTTTGGTTATTATAATCATGACCATTTTGGTTTTTATTCTGTGTTGTAGTCTCATATGTTATTCACTTGGTTCACTAGGTATTGTATCATGGAAGTTTTCCCATGCTTCTCTGAAATAACATTTCTTTTGAACTAGTTTTCTGTTATACATGTAATAGGTTTTTTTTATTTCCCAGCTGATGAGCATCTATCCCAGACCTTTTTCAAACTGCCCATCTATACCTTATTGAATGCTCTATGGCATTCAGCTCCCTACTTTGTAGTCAGTCGCCTGTCCCAGTGTGGGTAAGGGTGGCATAGACAGGATTTCTTTATTTCTTGCCTTTATGTGACATGATGAGGCTTCATGAGTTCCCTGGCTTTGCCCACGGTCTCACTAAGATCTCTAAAAGAAAGGTTTTATGACTGTTTCACCCTTTCTTAGAAGAAAGTCTTATAGCTACAAAGATCTCATGAACATGTATAAAGGCTGTTAGGAGTGGCCCAAGGGAAAAATTGTAAAGAATTCAACAGTTTCTTTGACAAAACAGCTCACAACAGATTCTGAAAGGAATCTTATCACCCCTGCAGTGGTCTCCTAGAGATAGAAGATCTAGGGTTCTCTAGCCCAGGTAGTATCCCAGGAATTGCTGAATAAAGGTCCAATGATGCTAGTTTCCAAACGTAGAACACTAAATGATTGATAAAATGGTCTACCTGACAGTGGATATGCATCAGAGTGATTCAGCATGTTTTCATGTACATTTTGAAAAATAGTTACTGAACTAAAAACAATAACTAACAGATCAGCCAAGTTTGATGTTACGTGGTTATATGTAGTATTCTCCCACAGTCAGCAAAGAAATGAGGGAGGTAAAATCTCATTCTTTTTTGGTTGTTATAATTAGACAACTTTCAGTTTTAATTTTGTTCTTTCCATTTACGTTATTGATCATTGTATATGTTTTTCTAGTTCTGCTGGCTTCATTTTGCATTGGTTCATAGAAATCTTTCCAACTTCTCTGTATTCACATTCATTGTTTTTTTTTTAATTGTTGTTCAGTCTTTTGTGTCCAACTCTTCCTGACCCCTTTTGGGGTTTCCTTGGCAAAGATAGTGGAGTGGTTTGCTATTTCCTTCTGATCATTTTATAGATAAGAAAACAGGCAAACAGGGTTAAGTTACTTGCCCATGATCACATAGCTAGTGTCTGAGGTCACATTTGAATTCAGGTCTTCCTAACTAGGCTCACCACTCTGTCCACTGCACCACTTAGATCATTTGTTTCTTGTAGGACAATAATACTCCATTATAGTCATGCACAAGTGGTTTTAGCTATTCCTCAACCTTTACTACTCTAAAAAGTGTTAGTAAAAGATGGAGAAGTCATTTTAGCAAAAATAAATACCTTTCTGTCCAACATCTTAAGTTAGGTGGTTATAGAAGATCTTTCTGTCATTGACTTCCTTGGAGTATATACCGAACAGCAAGATCTCTGTTTTACTCAAGTATGGGCTTTTTTTTTCTTGCTTGCTTTCCAAAATGGTTGTACCAATTTGTGGTTCCACCAACATCTTATTAGCATGCCTGTCTTTATACAGCCCCTCAACCATTTGACTAGTTTCATCTTTCAAACATTTAAGCATCCGTTTTGTGCTAGGCACTATGTGGAGCCAAGTATATGGAAAACCTTGAAGCAGACTTCTCTTAAGGAGCTTGTGTTGTGGTTGTGGGAAGATACTTATGTATATAAGTATATGCAGAATTAATTACAAAGTAGGTAGTCAGAGAATTAGAAAAGTCATTGTGTAGTTTTGATTTATAAGATTTATACTTATTAGTAATTTGGAGCATTTAATAGTTATTAATATTTGCAATTTTTATGAGAATGGTTGACCTCCTTTGACAATTTATCTATTGGGGAATAGCTTTTGACATTACATACTTGTTCTGGTTCCCTCTGTATCTTGGCCATCAGACCCTTATCAGATGTGGATTTTAACAGAGGGAGTGGTAGACAGGAACAGTTTTTTCTTCACAAGGATGGCGAGTGGAATCATAGTGGAAGAGAGCTGATCTTTCTAGAAGTGATAATATTGCTTTGAGTATGGTTGAGAAAGAGGTGGCAAGCCAGAAAAGAGTGGACCTGTAGATGAGGGCAGCAATGCAGATGGAAAGATGGCTAGAGTGATGTTGAAAGACTGTTCAGGTTGGATCAAAGTTATGATAGAGAGGTCTATTCAGGTTGGGCTGGACAACTAGCATGTGTTTCATTGCTGTACAACTTGAAGGTGATAGTTACCTGCCCCCAATCGTTTTTGTTTCCCTGGATTAAGGTAAAGGTTATATATGAAATTACCTCTTTAATATGTAAATAACTTTATTAGAGCCAAACTATTTAAATAACTTTTATTTCCATTTCATCCTTTGGTAGATGAGAAAAATACATTACAAAAAACATTATGCAGAGAACAGCGCATGGAGTACACTCTACTAAAACACAATCTATACTCCAGCCAGGGCTGGTAACAGATATTAGGAGAGGAAGCAACAGAGGCCTTGAAAGCCAGATTTCTCCTCCTCAGAATGAGATTTCCCCTATGTCCCCTGTTCCACAAAACTCATATTATTCTGGAATACCCAACAAGGTGAAGGTGGGATTAGAGCAGCATTGAGTGTGGCTGGTGAACCCTTTCTCTTCACCAGGAGCAGAAACTTTCTTTCCCTCAATGGAATAGGAAGAAAACAAACGAACAAACATCCCAAATGCAGAGTAACAGTCTGGACACTATCCCTCCCCCAACCACTTTTCTCCAAAGCCTACTGGGGAAAAATTAATGATCTCTTCCTTCTGCTACCAGATGACTTAAGTCCTAGTTACCTGAGGCCAGGAGCCTCACTCAGGTATCCCTCACCTGGTTCTGTTGCTTCCTTCAATAAGCAGCCTACAGGCACAGGCTTTTAGCAGGAGTGGCTACCTTGGCCCTCAAGGTGCCTTGCTGACAAAGCGATGCCAGAAGGAGGTTGGTAGCACCTAAACTGAGAAGCCCAGAAATCTGAGGCTACCGTTAGCACATGGAGTGTTTGTTCAGCACAAGCAGATTCTGCTAGAAACTATCCCTCCTGACAACAGGGCCCTGGTTCTCAAATCCTGTGAAGACACTGGCCCCCCATGCTCCAGGCTACCCTCTTAGTCGGCTCCACTTCTTAAGGTATTCTGCTGAGAAATCAACCAAACTACTCCTTCCATAGCATTCCTGCACAAGCCAAAGCCATGCCTCTTTTCAGCAGACCTAGTGGTAGCCAGGAGTAACAGGAAGGTGGGGGCCAGAGGGGTTGTTGGAAGTTGCTATCTGGATGTTCTGATGTAGGAGATGTTTTCAGGACACTAGCAGAGGGAGAGACATAATGACTATGTAATAGCTGTAGCAGAGCCCAGAAGACCAGAAAAGACAAATATACACTTGGGTGACAATGGCCTCTACCTTGCTCTAGTCTTCACACAACTCTATGAAGCAGCCTCCATGCTTGTTTTTTCTGGGAATTTTAAAATGCTCCAACTAAAGGGAAAAAAAGAAAATCCCAACAGCACTGAAGGTGCCACCGAGTATAGTTCAGAAGGTCAAAAGTGGTTAAGTGGATCTTTCTTCCAAGGGAAAGAAAAGATTAAAAATCTGTTTGCTCTAGAAGCCTTTTGGAGATAGCATGGCCAACGGGTGGACCTAGGGCAAGCTTCAAATCTCCCTTCCCTCCTTGCCAGGGGCATGTGGCCTCCACCTTCTACACCAAAACTCAGGTGGACACCATGTGTCCCACATCCCACCCCCCACCACATAGTTCAGGGGATGGCATGTGGGAATAAAAATAACAACGAAAGAGTCAAGACCAGCATCTTCAAATTAACAAACTGTAATTGTTTTCCCAAAGATACATTTTTTTTTCCATACACATCCATCATACACTGTAACCAAAAAAAGCAGTGTACATGAAATAAGAGAAAATAAATTAAAAATCCATAGCATAGGTAAGGAGGCTGCTCTAGTCTGGAGCACAGCTGAGTTTCCAGCAATATAAGAAGGCTCAAAAGTTTCT
>CM053584.1:131436474-131520970 GCA_028627135.1 Pseudochirops cupreus
GGGGAGAAAAGATGTAACTCAAAAAAATTTAATAAAGAATCTCATATAAAAAAAAATTGGGAAGAGAAATAAGGGAAGTGGAAGAAAAATTGGGAAGAGAAATAAGAACATTGCAGGAAAATCATGAAAAGAGAGTCAGCAGTATGACTGAAGAAAAAACTACCACCTCACTGTTTAATACCTGACTGTTATTTTCTGTTGTGCCCTCACCTGGGCTGGGAAAAAATCATCTGTTAAGTGGTATTCTGATCAATTCTACCTCCTCTCTCCCTACTTACAGCTCAACCCTTCCAGTGATGAGAAACTCAGTACCTCACAAAACAGTTCATACCATCTTGGAGCAACTCTAATTGTTCAATAACCATTGGGCACCAGTTCTGTTCTTCAACACAGAATAAATCCACCTCTTTTTCCATATGAATAACACATTTCAAGATTGTGAAAGCAGCATCATATACTTTCTAAGTCTTCTTTTCAATTACTGAATATCTCTAATTCCTTCAACTTTGTCTACTACATATAATGATAGTTTCTAGACCTTATACCTTTTCTGACGCACTCCAGTTTGTCAATATTCTTTCTAAAACGTAAACTCCACATTTTAAACATTTTATTCATTTTTACTTTCAGCACCTAGCTTGACAGATGGTGGCTGTGAGAAAAGAAACTTACATGTTTGCAGTTCTTTAATTCTTTTTGAAGGAATCACCTGCAAAGCAAAAATCAGTCAGTGTTAGATATGAATACATGCATAATTTATCATCAGCACACACTTAGTGGAAGGTTACTAAGGTAAGAATTTGTGAGAAAATAACTAAAGACAATTTAAAAGGTTTTAACAAAAAGCACAAATATGAAGAACTTGGAAATAAATTTTCTAAGAGTTCAAAAAGAAAATTAGAGGAGCATGGAAAATTTTACCTGTCAGATCTATGGATAAGGGAAGGATTTATGACCAAACAAGAGATAGAAAGCATTACAGGATGTAAAATGGATAACTCTGATTCCATTAAATTAAAAAGTCTTTGCACAAACAAAACTAATGCAGCCAACATCAGAAAGAAAGCAGGAAAGTGGAGGTGAAGGGTTTAACAGCAAGTTTCTCTGACAAAAGTCTCATTTTTCAAATATATAGAGAATGGAGTCAAATTTGTAAGAATATGAGCCATTCCCCAATTGATAAATGGACAAAGGATACGAACAGGCAGTTTTTAGGAGAAATTAAAGTTATCTATAGTCATATAAAAATGCTCCAAATCACTATTGATTAAAGAAATGAAAATTAAAACAACTCTGAGATACTACCACATACCTAGCAGATTGGCTAATATGACAGAAAAGGAAAATGACAAATGTTGGAGGAGATATAGAAAACCTGAGAAGCCTTACATGAACTGAGGCAAAGTGAGCAGAACCAGAAGAACATTGTACATAGTAACAGCAATACTATATGATGGCTAACTGTGAATAACTTAGCTATTCTCAGCAATACAACGATCCAAGACAATTCTGACAGACTTACAATGAAAAATGCTATCCTACCTCCAGTGAAAGAACTGATGGAGTCTGAATGCAGATTGAAGCATAGCTGTTGTTTTTTAAAACTTTATTTTTCTTGGGGTTTTTTTGGTCTGTTTTCTTTTGCAACATGGCTAACATGACTACACATGTATAATCTATATCAAATAGTTGGCCTTCTCAATAAGAGGGAAAGCGAGGGAGAGAGAATTTAACTCAATTTTTTTTTCAAAAATGAATGTTAAAAAATGTTTACATGTAATTGATAAAAAAATAAAGTAAAAATTATGCTAAAAAAAGAGTTCAGAAATAATCAAGGGACTGTTAATCCATGTCATGAAAACCAGCATGGTACTGTACCGTATAATCAGAAGACCGGGTTCTAGTACTGGCTCTGCCATTTATTAATCAGCCTTGTGAAATTGGATGAATCACTTGTAAGTCCCTCTATTTCCTTATCTGTTAGATGGGATCAATGCTACCTGTTCTGCCTTACTGAATTACTGTGAGGCTCTAATGAGGTTATGTATAGAAAGAGTTTTTAATTTACTAAGTTATATCATTTTTCTGAAAAAAACAGAATGTTGCACAATTCTGGACAAATATTCTCACATGTGGGTTTCACACGTATGTACTACTTGACAATCTCCACGAACCTCCTCTTCTCTCTTACTCCACTACTCAATTCATTACCATACTATTTCTCAACTTTGGCTGTAAGGCAATCAGGGGGTTCTGAGAGTGCCTCATAAATTAATTGAAATGTACAATCTCTCATTGATCAATTAATTAATTAGCTCTAAACCCCAACCTCAGTAAACCAAAGAATCCTCTTTTCCCATAGCTTTTTCTCTTCTCTTTCAAGCTCCCTAGTATCATAGGCTTAAATATCAATATCATTAGCTATTCATTTTAAAATATATAATAAATTCATTCTTTCAAGATTTTATTCCCTTTAAAAGATATTGTAACAATACCCAGTCTCTATGGGAAAGATGATTTAAAATGGAGAAAAAAGAACTACACATGCATATATACATAAAATCAAGTCCAATAATCAGAATCATAGGACACAAGTACAATCTTCCCCAGTTTTGCCTTTTACTCTGTGACCTTAAACGAATTATTGTGGCTAGGTGTCTCCATTTGGAGCATGGAAATAGTTTTCCCATGCTTTCCAAAGCTGTTAGAAAGACAACAGGAGATTATCCCTGCAAGAAACAAATTTGCAGAATAAAATTCCTGTATGACTTCAAGGGTTATTATGTAAGTAAATGACACATTAATAACAAAGGCATCAAAATAATGCTTTAGACTTTGCAAATCATTTTTAACATATTTTAACTCATTTAAACTTGAGGACAATTGTGTGAGGTAAGTACTGTGGTATTATTATCCCTATTTTACAGATAATAAAGTTAAGCCTTAGAGAAGTTAAGTGACTCATAGTTGCATGGCTAGTATGTAAGATTCTTCCCCACCCTCAGTCCTGCCTCTAAGCTCAGCACTCGAAATGAGCACATGAGGTATAATTACAAAAAGAGACGGACTGTGACTTGTGGGGTATATTATTGTATCGTTATACTTCATATGTTGTAATTTCTTGACTAACTGCAAAATTACAAGGATGATCTGGAACGAATCAGATATCATCTTACAATGTTATCACCCTCCTCTTAGGGATGACAAAACAGTCTTGGAGATTCAATGAGTCCAAGTTTACAAAGTTCATTGTGTCAGAGCCAAGCACAGAATCCAAATGGTCTTAGCCATTGTCTTCTGCCACCATTTTAGCTTGGTGATACCTTGTTATCTTTTCCAACAAGAACATGGCCTAGTACATGGAAAGCAGATCTCAAAGTTAGAAAAACCGGGTTTCAAGGTCCCCTTCTAACTTAAGATATATTGACTGTGCCTGAACAAGCTAATCAGCCTCTCAGTGGTCCAGGAATCTAAGACTATATTGGAATAATTACCGATTTCCATTAGTTTCTCACCATAAGTTCCCCAATAGCAACGAAATAACAGGCCACAAAACAAGTCTCCCCCCACCACCCCCAACTTCTCTGGCACATTCAGCTCCCCATTAATGTAAGCCAAACAACACGGCCATTTTCCAGTTTCCACCAGGTACTCCAAGTGTTGGGGGACGTTCTCAAATTCATGTCAACTTAAGACACTGTTAAGCTTTGCTTGCACGCAATTGCTGGGCTTGGTCACATTTCTATAACACTTGAGAGAAGCAATTACAAGTCCTAATTTGGAGGAGGGGGAGGAGGTGGGTACAGATCAGCTGGTCTTCCCGACTCTAACCACGCTTCTGGGGGAGAAGAAATCAAAATCTGTTCCACATGCTGCCAGACTCCTACCCCCCCCCTTGCTTTGGCCCCTTGCTTCAGCCCAAACCCCACCTTCTGCAATAAACTTTTCCCAGTCCTGTATCTATCGAGTGCGAAGAGAATCTGATGTTGTATCTCCCTCCCCCCCATCAGACTGGGGGGAGGGGACAGGGGCCGTGTTATTAGCCATTCTTTGCATCCCGAGAGCTTAGCTTGCTGCTTGGCACATAGTAGGCGCTTCGACAAAAATACTAGTTGAGTGACTGACTGACTGGACATGGCTCAGCCCAGAGCATTGAGTGAGGGTGGGGGAGGGAAGGGGGTAAGGAGGGTTAGAAAGTCAAAATAGCCTCACTCACCGGACTTCTTGACCCCCTCGCACCCACTTTCTTTTCACAGGCCTTTCCAGGATGTGCAAAGCGGCGATAGAGCAAAGAGTAGGGGTGAGAGAGGAAAAGAGCTGGCCCTCTTCCACCTTCCCGCTACCTCCGCCTCGTGCGGCTGCGCAGGGCAGAATGAGGGGAGAGGAAGGCGGTCCGAGAGAATGATGGGTACTGCGCATGTCCAGTGATTGATACTGTGGCGGCTGGGTGGGGCAGGCGCAATTTAGTTTTTGGGGGGGGGAGGGGAAGAATGCAGGTATTACAACCTGACTGATATTTGGATATTATTAGCAATCTTAATGTTTGCAACACATCTCTCATTTCAGCCTGGAACCAACACTCTGAGGAGAGGAACATAATTTTTTTATTAGCCTCACTGAACAGATGAAGAAACTGACGTTCAGATTTGTTTTCAGTCACATAAATTTATTGGAATACGAAGCCAGGTCTTAGAGCCCAGCATCCTTGCCACTAACTCTTACTCAAGAGAGATAATTACACACCCCGAGGTGGCGCGGCCCTGAATGGGAGGCTAGGATACTGTTGGTAAATCAGCCTCCTTCACCTCCACCTGCCCAATCTGAGGGGCCTGCAGCCCCGCCCTCGGCCTATTGGCCTTAGCCGAAACCGAGCCTCGAGCTGCGAGCTTCGCGCGCAAGCTGAAGGCGCACGAGGGAAGGGAGCGAGCACGAGGACACGCCCCTCTCCTCCCTGCACGCGAGCTGGGCGGGAATCTGTGGAAGAGGGGCGGTGCCTAATCCTTGGAGAATAGAAGGGCGGGGCGGGAGGTGGTCAGAGGTGTGCGGTGGTTTACCCGCGCGCTTTCTATGGGTTAGTCCATCCGTTAGCTGCTGTCGCCCTCCTAAGCCTCGGAACGAATGAGCGCCCGACTCGGGGGCGGTTTTCGAGGACACAGTAAGCCGGGCCCCATCCCGAACCGTCCGGAGGCTCCCAAGAACAGCAGGCTCGTGGGGGCGGGGACGAGAGCGGAGGAAATCTCTGGGGCCGGGGCCGCGGCCGCGGACTGCAGGAAGAGTAGCCCCGGGGGACGGCGACGCCGACGCCCGGCCCCGCCTCGAACCCCGGGCCAGCCGCGCAGCGCGCGCGGGGACCCTTCGCATTTTCTGCGCGGACAGACGGCCGAGCCGCGGCGGCTCTACCGGTTTCCCCGGCCTCCGGACCACCCGTCGTGGGAAAGCCGCCTGCGTCGCCTTTCCCCCGTCTCCCCCGGGACCGGCCGAGCCGGACTCGCCCCCCGTCGCTTCGCCGCCCCGGGGAATGTGTGTGTCGCTGGCGCCGGGCGTCTCTAGGTGTCTGGGCTTCGCCTCCTTGATCGCCGGCTCGGGCTCCGGAGGGGCCACGACGCTCCCCGGCCGGGCGCCCTCCATGGCAGCCAAGTGGTTCAAGGAGTTGCCGCTGACGTTGAAGACGGTGTCGGAGCGGGCGAAGCCAGGCGGAGGAGGCGGCGGCGGTGGCGGAGGCGGCGGTGGGGGCATGGGAGGAGGGGGCGGCCTGGCCAGCAAACTACGCAAAAACTCCGAAGCTGGCGGCCCCGGGCTGCCCCCGACGTCCGGCAAGAGCCGCAAGAACTCGGCCGCCGAGCTGGGCAGCTGCAAGGCGGCCGGCCCCGGCCCAGCCAAGGACAGTCGGCTGTCCCGCGACAGCATCCAAGGGATGCTCCAGGCGGCCGCCGGCAAGAGCCGCAAGAACTCCCGCGCCGCAGCCGCCCTGGAGGAGGAGCAGCAGCCCCGCGGCTCTGTCAAGAGCACCGGCTGCAGCACCTACATCAACCGGCTCATCAAGGTGGACACCCAGGAGAAGAATGGGAAAAGCTATTCCAGCTCCAGCTCCAGCTCTAGCGCCAGCTCCAGCACTTCGTCTTCCCCCTCCTCACTGGGACCCGAACTGGACAAGGGCAGGGGGGTCAAGCAGCAAGACACGGTAAGTAGGAGTCCTCTTCCCTTCTGTTAAAAATCATCTTTTTCCCTCCCCCACCCCAGTAAATCAACCCTTCCCACCCACCCCTATCGAGCCAACTCTTCCCCCTTTAATCCAACCTTTCCTCCCGTTAAGCCAACCCTTCTCCTCACATCAAACCAAGCCTTCTTTCCATCAAGACAGCCTTTTCCCCATGAAGACAACCTTTACCCCTATCAAACCAATCTTCCCACCCCACCATTACTTCAACCCTTCCCTCCATTAAACCAGCTCCTCCTCCCCTCAAAGCAACCCTTCTCTTCCATCAAGCCAACTCTTCTCCCCATCAAATCAACCCAATCCCATCAAGCCAGCCCTTTTCCCAATCAAATCGCTCTTTTCCCCTATTAAGCCCCTTTCCTCCATCAAGTCAACATTTTTCCCCCATTCAGCCAACTCCAAACAACCTCTCCCCAACAAGCCAACCTTTACTCCTCCATCAAACCAATCCTTTTCCTCATCAAGCCAACCCTTCCTTCCATCAAGCCAGTCTTTTCCCCTTTCAAATCAACCTTCCCCCTCCACACACACACACACACACACACACACACACACACCCCCACACCCCCACACCCACACCCAACCCCCATTAAACTCTGGACATGCTGCCAAATTTGGATGATGGTTGGAACCTATCCATATAGCCTTAGAACATTTCTTGGGTCTTCTTGTTCCCCTACAACCTCATACCTGTGTCACTTTTAGGGGTTTGAGCCTTTGAAAAAAAATCTAATATTCATTATAGTCAAGGAAAGGTAAAAACTGTACACCTCTAAGAGATGTTTGGATCATTGGTGACATTGTCTTACTCTTAGCTTCGCCTTGCCATGTAGTATTATCATTTTGCTGGTAGTTCAAAGCTCTATTTAAATAGGACTCTGCTATTTTGTCAGACTTGTCTACCTGCTGAAGGGTGCTGTTAATTTTGTGGTTTTGTGTGGGGAGTTTCTGGGCAAAACCTTGATAAAATTTATTAAGGCCCAGTCCAATTCTCTTTGCTAGCATTGGAATCCCTTTTCTTTTCTACAGCTGATGTTTGAAAAGGGGCGTCGATCATAGATTGAGAGCTGAGAGGAAGTTAAGTGCAAACCCACCCTCTTCATTTTACGGATGAGGAAACTGAGGCTTAGAGTAATTCACCTCCCTAAGAAGAGCCTGAGACAGGATTCAAGCCAAGGTCTTCCAGCACTGCTGTTTACTCTACCAGGCTGCTTTTTGTTCCCCTCAGTTATCAAAGGTTAAGATTAGGAAGAGCAAAAATATTTTCTGGTCCTCGTTATTGCATCCTAGTCTGGATTCTGTCCAAAATTAAAGGGCAGTGAAAGTGAGGGACAACATATTTAGAATATTGTGTTAACAAACAATCTTGCATTTTCCTTTTATTGGGTACACTGGCTTCATAGGGGAAGAGATTCCTGGGTTGGAGGGGAGTCTGAACAGAGGAGTAAATTTTTAACAGTCTCAGTTAACAGTCCCTTCGAACATTCTGCCAAATTGGATGATGATAAGAGCCTATAACATAAGGTCTGTACAGCTTTGGAACATTTCTTGTTTATTCTTGTCTTATTTAACTTTTACATTAATTAATGTTTCACAATAATGTGATTTGTCCTTCTAACTAAAATATAAGGTCCTTGAGGGAAGAGACTGCATAGCATGGTTTTGTTTCTCTCTTCCTGTGCCTAGCACAAGTCTATACATATAATTTGATTGGCTGTTGATAAAGATTTGTTGAATGAAGGAAGTAATGTGACTGACACACACATTTTCAATCCACATATAGCTGCTAGGTATCTGCAGCTTAAACAGCTGCCCTTTAAACAACCTACTCAGAGTCCTTTCAGAGGACTTGCTCGTTTCCCCTTCTTAGCCTTCCCTCTTTTCATGCACATGGTATAAGAGCTCACAGTTAATGCTCTCTCCCTCTTCACCCTCTGCTTCTCAAAGTCATGCACTGTGCATAGTGATAAACACAACTGAAGTCCCTCCTTTTGAAACCTTCCTGTCTGATGTCTCTATTCTCTGAATTCATCCTAGCAATAGAACCACATGATGCCATCTAATTCTTCTATTTCTTGTTTTAGTACTGCCTCTTTAACTGTATTTTAAGTTCCTTGACAGCAGAGACCATGTCTTACATGTTGCTCTCACAGCTCCCTAG
Organism: Pseudochirops cupreus; assembly: GCA_028627135.1. Lineage (NCBI taxonomy): Eukaryota > Metazoa > Chordata > Mammalia > Diprotodontia > Pseudocheiridae > Pseudochirops > Pseudochirops cupreus. Next base: position 131,444,853 of record CM053584.1, read on the forward strand.
CAGTGCAGGATGCCTGCAGGGAAGCATTCAGTAAGTATTTGGTTTTTGATAGATTGTGGTTGATAAGCTCAGTTAATTAAGGAGGCCATAGTAATGGGGTTAATCATCCTGTGGATGTGCTATTAAGGTTTTTGGTTTGTTTTCTATTCCAAGTCCCCAGACCATGTACTTTATGTAGCAAATATTTTCTTGGGGCTGGAAAGGACATGCAAGAGTGGATAGAGTAGTGCAGTATCAATCAGCTAGCATTTATTAAGCGCCTATTGTATGCATTGTGCTAAAACAATTATTAGAAAAAGTGCAACTGATTGTACTTCTTGCTGAGATGAGACTATATGGTAGTCCTCATGCATATCAAAGCAACATCCACTATATCTGTAATCAGTTGCACATTGATGGTGATTCTAAGTTACTGCGGTTAGTCATTTGGGTACAGTTACTACTTAGCCATTTTAGAATCCTTAACTTTTCTTTTTACAGGTGATTATTTTAGAAGACTATGCTGATCCCTATGATGCCAAGCGTACAAAAGGTCAAAGGGATGCAGAAAGAGTAGGGGAGAATGATGGCTACATGGAACCATATGATGCACAGCAGATGATAACAGGTTTGTGGAAAAATTGCTGGTTAAATATGGATGTAAACCTATCACTTTACACATTTCACCTTTTCAAGCAAAAAGCACATTGGTGTAGTGGGTAGCCCACCTCAGAACCTGACATATCCAGGCTATGTGGTGCTGAGCAAGTAACCTCCCAGGAGTCCAGACAGCTCTAAGACTGAGGTGTTAGGATAGTTGCCAGTCTGCACTGTTTCAGGGCATTTTCTCAGTAGGAGGTGCCAGTGTCATCATGAACCACAAAATAGCTCGTTAGTATTTTTAACTAATATACCTTTTTTCTATACCTACTCTCTCAAGTTCTTTTAGAGTAGGTATTAGGGAGGAAATAAGGTGACATAACCAAATCCATATTAGATAGGAGGGAGAAGGGCTTGAGCTTTGTTGGAAGACCAGAGCTCACTACCTCCTGAGACAATCTATTTCACTTTTGTATAGTTCTAAATTGTATTGTTCTAATTTGTATAGTTCTAATATCAAGCCTGAATTTTCCCCTCTTGTAGCTTCTGCCCATTATCCATGGTTCTTCCCTCTGGGACTCAGCAAAGAAAGACTAATCCCTCTTCCACATGACAGCCTTTAACATACTTGAAGATTGCTATCATGTTTCACTCTTCACCTCCACCCCCACCCTCACCCCTCCGTCGAGTCTTCTCAAGGCTAAAACATCCCCAGTTCTTTAAATAGATCCTCATGTGAAATGATTTCACCATCCTGACTTATCCTTCCTTGGATGCTCTCCAATGTATTAGAGTCCTCCTTAACAACATGGCATACAGAGCTGACCCCAAAACTCCAAATATTGTTTTTTATTTGACCTGTGAAGGCAAAGACATGTGAATAATTTTTATGCTCTGAAAACGTTTAAAATAGCTAATTAAAAGAATAGGAAATTTTGAGACTAAAGGATAGCATGATCTAGCTGACTTCAGAGATCCAGAAATAAATCACCTTTAAATTTAGAATCTGTATTTTAAATAGTTTACATCAGCCCTGGTCAACCAGGGCAGAATCAAGTCAGCAGCAAGTGTTAACCTGCTATGTCCCAGACACTGTGCTGAACACTGGGAATGCAAAGAAAGATAAAAGACAGACCATGCCCTCAAGGAGCTCACTGTCTAATGGGAGAGACAACATGCAAACAGTTTTGTACAAACCAGACGTATACAGGATTGATTGGAGATAATTACAGAGGGAAGGCTGAGTATAGGGGGCTCATGACCTCCTTAGTTCTGGACGTTGATTCTTTTTGAGATTAGAACGAAGTCCCTTCTTAACTTCCTTCATGTTTCTGTAGGATCTTGTAGTTCCCAGTTCAAGGTATTTTCAACGTTCTTTCAGTCTATTTCAATGCAATCCACCCTGGCCTCTAGGCAAGATTACTACTTCTATGAATTAAAATGAGTGAAGAAGGGAATCTTTACCACTAAGGTTACTGTATCTCTTTCCTGAATCCCTTATTTCCCTAGCTAAACTGATGGATATCAGTGAGTCACAAGTGTGCATTAAGGAAATAATACATTGTTTTAAAGAATAGCTTGAAATTATATAGATACGATATGATCCAGTTATTTTGCTGGAGGAAAAAACTACCTTAAACTGTCTAATTTGACAAAGCGTGAAATTTTTGTATCTTAAATGTAATGGTATAACTTAAATTCATTTTTTAAATTACAGAATCTTAATTTAAAAGTGATTTATTTCTAGAATTATAAAGTCAGAAGAATCATGCTTTTCTTTTGTACCAAACTTTCTTATTTTAATTATATTTATTTTATATCTTTATGAGCTTAAATTATTCACATGTCTTCTGCTTCAGTACTTTCTAGAGCAAATAAAAAACAATACTTCCTTCAGTTAATTTTATCTACTAACTTTTATTTAAACTTTGTGGCTTAAGATACACAGACATCTAGTATATGAGTGCTGACTCAAGGGATTTTTTTGTTGGGTCCACCCCCTCCCCCCTCCCAGTGTCATGAGTTTCATGCCTGGGAAAGGAATAATTGGTCACACATTAAAGACTTTGTTTCTACTGTTTTTAAAACAAATTGAAAAGCTGTCAAGCTACGGGAACATAAGCAGAGTCTCAGAACAGTGGAACACAAGGATAACTTCAGCACTCTGATACAGTCAGGGCAGGCTTCAGAAATGAAAATGAACTGGAACAGGAAAGCAGTGCTTCTGTTTCCTGCTGCTCTGCTGGATAGAGATAAGGAGCTGGATTCAGGGAGGGTGTAGCCTGGCCAGGCTTTGACCCTAAGGGTCACTGGACTGTGACCCCTGGTGAAACCCTTCAATGAAAGGAAGTGAAAAATGAACTGAGTCACAGTAAAAAGTTGTTTTTTTTTTTTTAAATTAGGTGGTTGGAGGAGAGGAATGAAAAGGATAAAGAAAAACAATTAAAAGGGATGTAAAATTTCGAAAAAGGAGTTTCCCCCAAGAATCTATGCCGAATTCCTGTTTTGAGTTTCCGTTCTCCTTTTGTTTTCATATTTTTTGCTCTCTTCCTCTTTAGATGAAATAAATCATTTTGTCTCTAGGGTTCCTTTTAAGTGGTTGTGAAAAACATACCCATGAAGTTGACTTGTATTTTTCTTGTGAATGTTGTAATCTTAATGTCATGGGCTTACAAAGGAAGTTACAGATCAATTGATCCTCCCAAATGAAAAGTGTATCTGTGAAATTTGCTATTTAAATAAAACTATGAGTAGTTCCTTCTTTCTTGTAGGGTAAAATGCAAACTGATTTACCTGGTTCAGGGTCTTCCACAATCTACTTCCACCTTACTATTCTAACTCATGTTTTATATGGTACTATTCTTCACCTACCTCATATTCTAGGGAAACTGGGCTATGTGTTAATTTCCTGCCTTCATGCTTAGAATGGACTCCTTCCATACCTTTCTTCCTTTTAAAACTCCCTCTTCTGTAAGGCCCAGCTCAGATGTCCTCTTCTCCAGGAAGCCTTCATATATTCCTCTATCTCCACTTCTTCCTCCCCAGCTGAAAGCAGTCTTTCTCCTCACATTTCTCCTATGCACTTTGAATGAAGCTTTCCTTTATATTTATCATATTCTTCCTTATATAATATTTACGTGCACACCTTTTTACCCTTGTTAGTATGTAAGCTTGAAGCTAGGGATGATTGGGAGCAAGCCGAGGCAGAATCTTTATTTCTAATTTCTTCTTCTAAGCACTTAATAAAATGTGAATGTTGTTTAAAATCTAAAACTTCAACTACCTCATTTTCAGCAATCTGTAATAAAGCAACAATCTATATACTTGACTTTTAAAAGCCATTGATGCTTAGTAAGTGGGTTTTAGTTGCCTCCCTTGATACCTAACATATATATATATATACATCCCCTTCTCTATCAGCATAGTGGAAGTGCCTTGACTTAGCCTACCCATGGGCTGCACAGCTGGGCAGAATAACAGGAAGTGAGTGAGCTGAACAGAAGCTGGAAATAAATGATTTGCTGCTGGGTTTTTTCCTTTCTTTTTTTTTGCTCTGCTTAGTTATGGCTTAATGGCACTATAGAGTTATTTAAGTGTTTAAAAATAACACCATTTCTTTATAAAGTAGCACAGTTCTTGATGGGGGACACTACCCTATTGGGCTTCTTCTGAGTTACCCTTCAGTTTCTTTTCTTGATCTATAAAGTCAAGAGTATAAACCTGCTTTTTTAGCTATAATAGCTGGTATGAAAGCATCTCCCTTTATATTATCTACAACATGAGGAGGTTTGACTTGAACTGTGATCCTTTAGTCTTTCTTCATCTTTGTAACAACCCCATGTGGTAAGAAGGAAACTGAGGCATGGGAGTGGGGTAGCAGGAGTAGGCATTTCTTAACCTGGGTCAAGTAGTTGTTTAATAGCAAAGCTGAGACTAGAATCCAGACCCTCCAGGAATTTTTAAAACAAGCAGGAATATGAACTTCTTTTAGAAGAAAGGTTATGAAGAGGGCAGTAGTAACATAAACTCTTTTCCTCAGAAAAATGTATGCAATAAAAATTGTGAGCATTTAGCATTGTTTGCCATTAGTCCAGAGCTGCCAGATTAATATCAGAGATCTTTAAAAGAGACCTTAGAGGTAATCCAGGCCCCAATTTCTCTCCCAGTATGAGGATTTCTCATAACATCCAGGCTTATTTTCTGTTTTTGTCTTCTAGTTTAAACACATTTAGGTTTTTAAAAGGTTCTCATGGGAGAGAGAAGGAGACAGTTATGAGGTTTACAGCTCTGCATTCTGATTTTTATTCTACATACAAGCATAAACTTGGACCTTTTTGTCTGGAAAGAAAATTCTTGTGTGGTTCAAATACTTCTAAAAATTTGTTCCAAATATGAAAATGTGTCCCAGTGTCTTGAACAGAGCCGATATAAGAAACAGTTAGCTCATGGAGATGATGTTAATATAGTGATCAGAGGACCTTTGATCAAACCTTCCCACCCCACTTCCACCCTAGTACCATATTACACATAAAAGCTTGATTTCTTTAAATGGTGGAAGATGACTTGAAGTATCATGTTTTGAAATTCTTCAACTTTGATTTTTGTAAGCTGAGAGTTTGAATTAAACTCTTAAATTTACAGTACAGTTAAAATAGGGCCCAATTTGTCTATCAAAGAATCCTTAATCATTAAAGGTCCCTGTATTAGAGGAGTTACAGACTAAAACTAAATTGCTTAAGTTAGGGGGGAAAAGCCTTCCATGTTCTTCCAGTTATCAAAAATGTAAATATGTGTGGAGTACGATCTACAAGGCTAGAATTAGTTATGGAGAAGGAAAATTTTTTTTTAGCATATTTCATATCTTGCTCCGTCCAGCAGCACATTTTAATTGTTACAAGGTCAGCTCTTGGTTTCAGCCCTTTGCTGCAAATGACTGTTTATCTGCGCTTAGTTAACTGCTTTCTGTTGTCTGCTATGGTACATGGCTTGTATCGGACAGCCTGGGTGTAGCTTCCTTTCTCCATTTCCTCCTTCTCAGTCTTGTTTCCTCTCAGAGCCAGCTCTGCACGTCAGGGACTATTCTCCCTACAGGAAGGATCCGTTTGCAACCATGTGATTGTTTCTGTTACTATGGCGCCTCAGGTTCAGGACAGCCAGGTGCTAGAATGAACTCTGAAGTCATTGAGCTTGAGAAGGGGTGAAGGGAGCCTATGTGTAAGTCTTGCTTTTTTCCTAATTAAACATTGTTTAAAGACGTAATAATACTTTGCATATCTTTTACCCAATCTAAGGACTTCCAGAGGAAGGAGTGCTTGTCTTTCCTTTTGTGTTTGGATTGGACTAGATGACCACTGAGGTCCCTTCCAACTCTCAAATTCTATGATTCAATCATCAGACCAAGTACAAGGCTCAGTTATTTCAACTCTTCTCTCCCAGAACTCTATAGATATTCTTTCAGAAAAAGTAGAAAGACATTTAATTTGGACACTTATGTTACATAGACCATGGGCACTTAAAATACCATCAGTTCTACAGTGTTTTAGTATGAAATGTTGAGCATCGTCATAAAATTGCTCCTTATAAGGCAATTTCTGCTTTGTTCTTATCTACTCAAGTTTATTTCTCCTGATCATAAGCATAGACAAACTCCTTTTCCTCTTAGTTTAACAGAGACAGGGTTGAAGTGAGATGCGGAAGAGCAGGGAATGTTCAACCAATATAATGTGGCTGGATTTTGTGAATTAATTAAATGTGTACTCTGTTAACCTATCCTTTCCTGTTTTCTTGTGTTTTGTGTTCATTTTTGATTTTATTTCTTATTTGTGGTTCCTTTGAGAAAAAACTACTACTTTGTTTTGACCAAGCTAAAAGGAAAGGTGTTTTTGGTTTTTTCTTAAACTTTGAACAGAAGAGATGAAAAAGGCTCCAGCTTCAGAGCCCAGGAGTAGCTGGGATAGAGAGCATGTGAGACCCAAAAGTAACAGTTAAAGCTGCATGTAGACATTGACCCCCATTCGTTGTAAACAGACTGTAGGTTGAATTTTCTGTTCCCCAAGTTTAAGTAACTTTTTCCCTCTTTAATCTGGTTTTATTTCTCTTCTGTTCTTTCCTAGGCTGCAGCATTGTTAGTGGCTCTAAAATTTAAGTAATCAGTCTTGTTTCCAGGTCATCCTCTCATGTGCATTCTTTACAAAAGACTTTCCTCCCTCTGGTTATTCTCCATGATTAGAAGACATCATTTCTGTCCCACAGACACAAATTCTTCCTGCTGTTTGCAGTTTCCTGCACACTGGCTCTTCTTCATCTGGCTTGTCTCATTTTGTTCTCTAACATGGAGCAGACAGTTTAAGGCTGAAGTGGAGCCAGATCAGACTGCACGGTGAGAGTAGGTATGCGGCAGTGTGCCCTGGAGCTGCTGCTTCATTTGGCGACATTGCTTCACACTGGGCCTTACTTTGGGATCTGTAGATTTCTGTGATCTTTTCCAACCTAATGTTTATATGTCATAGGATTTATATAGCAAATAGAGGAAGGAAAGAGTAGACGCTTTCCTTGTCTTGCTCTCATAGTTGCTGTCACAATTGGTGCTACTGGCAGAAAATCAGAGCTGTTGAAACATAACTCCAAACTTACATACCAGCCTTGACTGGGTGGGTAGATAAGACAGAAAGATGGGTAGGTGCTTAAGTTTCATGGATGTTATAATAGCATGCCCCCTTCCAGGGAACTGTGGTGCTACATGCATGTTTTCATTAATATACATATATATACCTTTCAGAGATAAGACGAAGAGGTTCTAAAGATCCCTTGGTGAAGGCTATTCAGCTGCTTGACAGCCCCTGCGAGTCAGGGGAAAATGGCATTAAATCAGAGACTTTGGCTAAAAGAAGTAGTTCCAAAGAACTTCTGGGCAAACCCCCGCAGCTATATGATACTCCTTATGAACCTGGAGAAGGAGGACCCAAACCAGATGTACAGATGGGCACTCTACAAGAAAGGAAGATGCGTTCCCTAGACAGCAGGCTTCCTGAAAATGATGAGCGACCAGCTGCAGAGTATGAACAGCCATGGGAATGGAAAAAAGAACAGATAGTGAAAGCATTGTCAGGTAAGAGGAAATCACTGAAACAGGTGATACCATTTCACCCAAATTACACATTGCATAAAACATCTGGGTTTGCTTTTTACTTAGTAATGCTTTAGTCAGCGTTCATTCAGTAAGCCTTTGTGAAATGCCTACTACTTTCCAGCCAGTGTTTTGCACCAAGGAGGCAAAGACTAAGCAGTCCTGCCTTCAAGGAGCTTCCTGCTGAGGAAATAGCTTGTGCACAGTATGTGGAGTGCAACATATATCCAAAGAGATCAAAGGGAATGTAGGGGGAGGAACAAAAGAAGCAAGGGGAATCAGAACAGGTTTTCTGTAGAAGCTGGACCATGAGCTAAGCTTTGAAGGAAGCTGGGGTTCTATAAGATAAGGGTGAGGCAGGGAGTACATGGAGACAGGAGATGGACTGTTGGGTGTAGGGAACAACAAGTTAGGCTGGGAATATTGAGTGTGTGAAGGAGAGTATGGGGCATGTATGCCTATGGCAGTGAACTGGGACAGATTGTGAAGGGCTTTAAAAGACAAACCGCAGTTTTTACTTTATTCTGGAGGTGAGAGGAAGCCACTGAAGCTTCATGAGCAGAGGAGGGATATGATCCACTCTGCATTTTAGGAATACCAGTTTGGTGGCAGTGCAGAAGATGAATCAGAGAGGGAAAAGACCAGAGGCAGTTAGGGGGATGGTCTGAACTAGGGTGGTGGCCATATGAGAGGAAAAAAGGGATGAACATCGGATGTGTTGTGGAGGTAATATCAGTAACTCTTTACAGCTGATTGGTTGGGAGGAGTAAAGAGTCGTTCTGGGTAGTGAACCTGGTTTACTGGAAGGATAATGTTGCCCTCAGCAGAAATAAAAAAGTTAAGAGGATTTGGGAAAAGAGAAATTCTGTTTTGTACACGTCATTTGAGATACCAAATGGACATTCAGTTGGTAACGTGGAGCTGGAACTTAAGAGAAAGGTCAGGATGGAGATCCAAATCTGAGTCATCTTTTGGGATGGTAGTGACGCCATGGCAGCTGAAGAGATTCCTCAGAGAGAGTAAAGAGAAGAGAAAAGGACCCAGCACAGCCTGTCTGATCAAGGGGATCACACTTGCTCTTCAGTCAGTTTGATACCGCCATTGTAAAGACTCTTCTGAATTATGTTATAAAGAAATGAAATTTGGGCTTTTTTTTCTTTGTTGTTTAGGGAAATGGTCTAAAGTTGTTCTCCTTTATATTATACGCTTATTTCTTTTCTAAGTGATATCTTATTCGATGTTTAGAATCATTCAAAAGAAGTATTGAAATACTGTCTCAGGTCTGTCTTCAGTTGGTGTTTTGTTTGTTTGTTTTTGCTGCTAAGCCTATTTATAACATACAAGATTGCTTAGATGACAGGATCATAGCTCTAGAGTTGTCATGGACCTTCAAAACTAATGTAGCCTTTTCATTTTATAGAGGAAGAAACTGAGGCTTGTTTGGGACTTTTGTATGTGTATTCCAGATCAGACTTGGAGATAATCCTTAACAGATCTGTTTTGTAAAATCGTATTCTTTACAATATTGAATAAAATGGGATATACACAAAATAGTCATTTAAGGACTAAGTGAACATTGTATCTCTCACTTCAATATTTTAAAGGAATCAGATATTAAACTGCCTTTACACATATGTGTATATATAGTCATCCCTTGACATCAGGGGTACAGGACCCTCACAAATGTGGAAAAGCCAAAATAACTCTAGGCCCCACCCCAAACCTTTATTTTTAATAATTCTGATCATATTTGTAAAACACAAAAAACAAGTAAAACACACTGCATCCATTAAAAAAGTTGCCATTTCTAAGCAAGAGAAATTAGTATCTCACACACTGTGCAGTTTTCACAGCCACTGGTATAGTGAGCAAGATGCAGTGGTCACTGAGGGAGAAAACCATGTGACTGAGTCTGGATGGTAAGAGAGACAAAAAGGAGGGGTTCCCAAAAAGAGAGTGTTGTTAGCCTGTAGTTCTTTAGCATGTTGAAACTTTTAACAAAATTTAACTAATGTTTATAACAAATTTACTTGTGCATATTTATGGTAGTAAATAATAAAATAAATTAATAACATGCAATACTTATGCATTTGTAACTTAACTAATTTCTTTTAGTTTTCCTTACATATGGACATCATTTGTGATTTTTCCCCAGTACAGCACAAATCTCCAAAAATTCCTATTTAATTATCCCACAAATAATCAAAACTACAAATGTGAAATCCATGAATGTGAAACCCATGAATATCGAGGGATGACTGCATGAACATATATTTGTATAAATTGATAGGGGGAGGGTCTGTATTAGTGTCAGAAATCAAACTTCCAGTACCTAATGCTGGTTTCTGTTAGTTTCTGCTACCTACATTTGAATGCCTTTAGGCTGTTTTTCCTCTAACAGTTAATTAACGTGGCTGTAGTTATGATCTAAGTTATAATCTAGATTTATTTAAGTGTAGATGATGTGTTTAGGAGCTGATCCCTTAGTCCATTTCATCTTTCTGGTTACTTGGGATTTTAGGATTATAAATCTAAAACCGTCACCTTCGAGATTATCAAGTCCTACTCTCTCATTTTATGCAGCTGAGGAGAATGAGGCTTAAAGAGCCTAAGTGACCTACCCAGGACCACACAGGTAGTAAATGGCAGAGATGGGAATTGAGCCCAGGCCCTTTAACTCCAGAGCCAGGCCTTTGTCCTTTGTACTATGCTCAGAAGCCTAAGTTGATCAGTCTGGGATTATTGAACACATATTAGGTCCCTGGGTAGCTAGGTGGCTCAGTGGATAGAGGACTGGGCCTGGAGTCAGGAAGATCTAAGTTCAAGTCCTACCTCAGACACTTACTATGTGACCCTGGGTAAGTCACTTAACCGAATTTGTTTCAGTTTCCTCAAATGTAAAACGAACTGGAAAAAGAAATGGCAAACCACTCTAGTATTTCTGCCAAGAAAACTCCAAATGGGGGTCACAAAGAGGTGGACACAACTGAAATGATTGAACAACAGCAAAATTAGGTGCCTGGTTTGTCTTTATACATGCTTCAAATTTATCCGGCCATAATACCAAAGCATATATGAGATTAAATAAAATAAATCGCTGCATTCAGTATTTTATAAAAATGTCTATGCTGTCTTCATTTATCCCTGTCATCTTCCATTTGCTAGGAATTTTTAATTTAAAAAATGCCAAAACTTTCCAGAAAAGCTTTCTTTTCAGTGGACATGTACTTGGCTGGAACAATCTCACTACAATCCCTTTTAGTCTGAAAAGTGCAAAAGTAGGAGTCTGAGTAAATGTGATAAAAGTGTTTGGTAACTACTAATATTCTAAAACTTCCTCCTGGTAGTATATGGCTTGCTGGGAAGTGGCATCATGGATGATGATACTAGCAGTATAATGGAATATCAGAGATTTTGGGGTGCTCAGATACACCAACATATTTTTCTGCTCTCTGCAGTTTTTGTTGAAGGAAAAAAATACTTCTTTCCTGATCTGAGTCAGGATAAGCATTTTTTTCTTTGAGGCCTTACATAGACCACTGTAATGACAAACAAGTCTGATATTAAATGGAGCCTTCCTTCCAGTCCAGTTTGAGGGATCGGAGAGACCTTCCATCAGGGAAGAAACAGTGCGACATCACCATAGACAGAAGAGCTGGACCCAGAAGATTCTGAAACCAGCACTTCCTGATTACAGTGAAGGAGAGAGAGTGGATCCAGCTATTTGCCTGGAAAAGCAGCCGTAAGTCTTACCCTTTCTTTGATTGCTTTCGGGACTGATGTAGAATATTCACAGGATTGTGGGTTTAGAGCTGGAAGGACCTCACAAGCCATCTAGTCCAAGACCGTCATTTTACAGATGAGGAAACTGAGGTCTGAAGAGCTTAAGACTTGCCTACAGGCATGCAGGTATTAAGTAGCAGAGCTGGGTCTGACCCTAGGTCCACCTGTGCCAAGTCCAGCATTCTTTCTGCTGCCATGTCAGGCTGTCTCCTGCAGAAATGAAAAACTTGGAGTCAAATGATTATTCCATTATCAAGATAGGATCTGGACCTGTGGTTTCATTGGTATGGTTTTGTTGGGAACTTCCTTCTACCAAGGTACGTCAATACATTCTATGCAATTTATAGTCTTAGATGTTACTTGAAGAACTGGGAAGTTAAATGACCTGCCCAGGTTCACACTGCTAGCATGTATCCAAGGTAAAACTCTAACCCAAGTCTTTCCGGCTTTGAAGCTGGTGCTTTCAGTCAGCAGTTCTCAAAGAATGATCCTTGGATCCTTGGTTCCAACTACCTGTCTGTGGAAGGCTTGATTTTCTTCATATACGTCAACTAAAGTATATCTGGGGGCTGCCAAGGTGACTCACTGGATAGAGCACTGGGCCTAAAGTCAGAAAGACCTGAGTTCAAATTCAGCCTCAGAAACTTACTAGCTGTGTGACACTGGGCAAGTTGCTTAATCTCTGTTTGCCTCAGTTTCCTCATCAGTAAAATAGAGCTTATAATAACCACTACTTCCCAGGGTTGTTGTGAAGCAAATGACATAATAGTTGTACAGTGTTTAGCAGAGTGCCTGGCACATGGTAATCACTATATAAATTTTAACTATCGATATGTGTCAATATTGACTACAGAGGCAGATATGAGAATCTAGCTGTCTTTTGTATTAAATCATACATCAAAGAGATTTTCAAATATATGTAAAACAATGCCTTTTACAATTTTTTGTTTTGGAAAATATTTTTCATAAAAATGTTATTTTTATTACCATGTACCAGATTGTTAATTTTTAAGCAAAGGTGAGTTAATAGCTAAATATTGTAAATGTACCCGTTTTAACTTTTAATGTGGTAAATATTGATGGATATGACTCATATAAAAAAGTTATTTTTGGTTCTCAATAATATGAAAGTGTAAAGGGGTCCAGTCCTGATGTCAGAAAGTTAGAGAACTGCTTCTCTCTACACTGTATTTCTTAAGTTATCCCTAATAGTGTAAATAGCGATCATTTCTGTTCTGGCCAAAAATCTTGAGGGTCTTCCCCTCCCAGGTTGATTTTTTTTTTTTGAGTAGGCAAACTGGGCCATCTTTTGCTTCATTTCTTTCCTAGCCTTAAAATCACTGCCTGGGTGTTGCCTCAGATGAACTGAGACCTAGGAAAGACCTTAACTTAAAAAGGCCAAGGAGTCACTGCATCCAGGGCCATTACCAGTCATCCTGACCTATATGTCTTGCCACTGGACTCAGATGACCCTGGAGGAGAAAGTGGGGCTGATGACCTTGTGCAGCCCTGCTTCACTTAAATCCAGTTCACTTGCAAGTCAAGACATCACTCCTGATGTCACTGGTCCTCTTCAAGAATGAAGAACAAACAACCGATTACATGTAGATAATGAACCTTGTAATAACATGGCTGCCATGAATTTTCTGGGAACTGTACACTGACTTTATTCATTTAACTTGAACCTTAAGTATATTATACAGAGTTAAAAATTGTATTTTTCAGCAATACCTGAACTTGCTGTTCTGATAGACTTTGTGATGGAGAATTATCCTAATTGCCTTTTGATATACCTTAAAAAGGAAGGAGGATCTAGTATAAATAACTAAAGGCACCAAATACATTGTGTAAACCAGGAATGAATTTTGCAGCCTCCAGACTTTGAGTTTTAACACAATTCTACCTTCATCCTTAAATTAGTTGGTATCATGGAGCCATCACCCGGGCAGAGGCAGAGAGTCGGCTCCAGCCTTGTAAAGAAGCCAGTTACCTGGTGCGCAACAGTGAGTCTGGGAACAGTAGATACTCTATTGCACTAAAGTAAGTACCTTGATGCCCCTTCAGACTGCTGAGAGAGAAAATGAGAAATAGGCCAAAGAAGGTCTTAGATGGAATAAGGTTAAAAAGAAGCATTTCTTTTTGAAAGAAAGGTCACGGAAAAAAATAATAATAAAAAAATTTTTTAAAAAGAAAGAAAGAAGGATCATGGAATCATAGAATTGGAGCTTTACAGAACCTTCAAGCACAACCCCCTCACTTTAAAGATGAGGGAACTCTGTCCCAGAGAGATTATTGCACTTCCCCCAAAACACAGAGGGAGTCGATGTTAGAGGCAGGATTTTGAACCTGGGTCCTTTAATTCTCCAAATCCTGGGATTTTTTTCCCATGTCACACCAGGACTAAATCATGACTGATTTAACAGACTCTTAGGACCACATATTGGAGGCAGGATGAGGGGGGACTTAACCAGAAAAAATTAAGAGTAAAGGTCCATTAAAATGGTCACAATAGACCTTTTAAATTCATAGAGTGGTTTGATTCAAAATATCTCAGTGGTAAAAGAGTGCCTTGCAATGTCAAGTGACTGCCTATGAGAAAATATAAGATAATCTAATGGTTTCTCTGTGGGAATAATTTTTAGAAAAAAGAATTGACTGGTTTGCTTTCTCTTGACCAGTCAAGAATGGTTTTTGAACATGTTTTTTGATAATTATGTGTCCCCTTATCCATCTGTGCAATATTAATTATTTTTCAAATAATTTTAAGAAATTTTATTGATGCCTCTTTTTTTTATGTCATCTTTTTCTGGATATAATGTCTTTCTCCTCCAAACCCCTAAATTGATCAATCCCTTGTAACAAAAAACAAATGAGACAAAAGTGAAGTGAGCATAGCAGACTGTCTCTGTAGCCTCTCTCCTCTTTGCTGAGGCCTGAAGAAGAAGGGATGTTTCATAATCTGTGTTCTGGGACCACTATTATAGTTCCTTAGGAGGCCAGCCTTCTTTGAACGTTCACATCTGCATTTTTGTAGTTCTTGTGTGGCTTGCATGCATGCACATTTTCCCGTATTTCTCTAAATTCCGTCTTCAGAATTGATGGCTGAATAATAATCTATTTATTTGTTAGGATTTTTCAGACCAGCCTTGTCTCTCTCCTTTGGAGATGATGACTGAATAAAAATAAGCTCTCATTTGTAATAAAGATCCTTTGTGTCATCTTGTACTCTGGAGTACTTTGCCCTTCTGCATTTTGTACTTTGGGCTTTGAGAATCTGCCCCGGTTGCCGCAGGGCTGATGGGAGCTTTCCTGTGAGTGTCTTACAATGGAGAGGAGAGGAGAAGATGGCCAGCCTCTCACTCTCCACTGCCCCTGACTATACACAAAGATGTGTTTATGCCTCAGCCCCATGGAGTCTGGGTGTTTCCCGGCAGTCCTTGTCTCCAAGGCTAGTTCAATGGCGCTATATTGGAGGATCATTGTCGGGAGTACTAACTGCATTTCCTTCCTGAGGAAGCAGAGCCCCTGTAGCTGAAACAATCAGACCAGAGGGGGAAAAAGGGGCTGGGTGTCGAAGCAATATTGCTCATAAAACTGAAATGGCCAACAAATATACAATGCCAGGAATAGTCCTGCTCTGCTCCTGAAATGGGCGCTTTCTGGGTTAGCTCAAGCTCTCTTTGCCAGCTTGAATTGTCTGAGCCAACAGGCTGTATCTGAGCAAAACAAACTTACTTAAAACAAGGAATGGCCTTTCCAGACGTGGAAAAAAATTTATTTGGATTCATACTTTATTTTTTTGTTGTTGTTGAAGGAAATAGGGTGGACTTTTTTTTTTAACCCGAGTCTGGCTAAGCAGTCTGGAAAGATTACTGATGGGATGACACTGATAATTTTTATAAAAGGCTTTAGTCTAGTTAGCACCTATAACATACTTTTTGTAGTGAAAACACAGCTCCCAATGATGAAACAAGTTTAGCAGGGGATTGGGAAGCCTCCAGTGCTTTGCTTGAGTGTAAGATGTCGAGAGCATTTCTGTTTGATAGAACAATGGAGGGAGAGCCAGGAGAACCTGTTGAACTTCTCAGTACCTGACCAGAGTGGTCTCTCCTGGGGAGGGTTCTTCTAAGCCTTGTTCATTTTCATGTCTCCTCCTCTGGCTTGTGTCTTGTTACAGGACCAGTCAAGGATGTGTTCACATTATCGTGGCCCAGACTAAAGACAACAAGTACACCCTGGATCAGACAAGTGCTGTGTTTGACAGCATCCCAGAGGTGGTGCATTACTATTCCAACGAGAAGTTACCTTTCAAGGGGGCAGAACACATGACCCTCTTGTACCCTGTCCACAGCAGACTCCACTGACTCCACCAGTGAAAGCCTGGGACACCTGCCTCCCCTGACCACAGTGGCACAAACTCAGCCCTCAGGTGGGCTGGACTTTTTCTCAATTATTGGTGTCTGTTTCTACAGGAATTTTCAAGGGAGTGAAAGTCTTCATTTTTAAAAGAATAAATTATTTGCCCCAAATCCAGTTCTCAGCACCCACTTTGTTCACTGAAGAGGAGAGCAGTGAGAAATGAGAGTTAAGTTCTCTGCCATTGTCCAGGTGTCTGTAACACTCCGAAGGACTCCAGCAAAAAGCAACATCTGCCTTGTTTCAGTTGCAGCTGAACCAAACCAAACCAAAGTACCCAGTTTCTAAAACATCACTTTGTTGTGTAGCCCTTCTGCACTTTGGGGGAGAAACCAGCTGGAAAAGGACAGAGTACCTGAGTGTATCCATCACCATGAGATGGGCCTTTAGAAATGGAGAAACAGTGCAAAATGGGAATTGGCCGATAATCCTGGAAAAGAGGTCCTCAAAAGAGGTTTTCTGATAGGTTGTCATTCAAGAAGAACTCCAAACTTGAAAGTTTGACAATAGGTTTCTTTGGTTAGCATCCTGTCCCCCTCTACCTTCTACTAATGGAGTGTTTGCTCAAGAATGTGTTTTCAAATGTGGCATCTGTCACATATGTGTATAATTGAGGAAGGTGGTGGGAATCACCCCAGGTCTTGATTGTTCTTGTAATTAAATATTACTGGCATTGTTCTGAAATCCTAAAGTAAAATAAGCAGCAGAGGGCTTGTTAATGATGAAAAATTTTTAAAAATTCTAAATAGCCAAATACTATTTTTAAAATGGATAATTGGTGAGTCTTTGCCTCAATGGGGGAAAACCTTTTGCTATGGGACCTTTGTGATTTGGGACAACTTGGCTAGATTTGCTTTATAGTACTTTGAGATTTAACGGCATAAGCTAAATTGCTTTGAGATTTTCTTTTGTGGTTCTTTTTTTTTTTTAAAGAGTTTGACACTCTGTTGTCTACCAGACTGAATCATAGTCTGTCTGCTATGATATTTTAAAATAATTGTGTGTGTGTATGTGCGTGTATGTGTGTGTGTATGTGTTTAACCTCATAACAGGTTTTCTATAAATTTTATTTCTCATGCTCTTAAATAAGGCTTTTGTATTATCTTTATAATAAGCCATAAACTTATATTGCAAATTTATTTACTGTGAGAAAAACATGGGGATAACAGACTTACTGTGAGAAGAATAATACTATGGTAAGAGGCTCTATAATTAAAGCTGAGCAGCTGTTTCTGTGTTCTGGGGTTTACAGTTTATTCCTAAAAATGGTCTAGGTGCCTGCAAAAAGATCAAATGAAAAGTTAATTTTTATAGTGTGGGGATTTTTTTTGTCTGTTTGAAAGATCAGAAAAATATTAATTTGTATACATTCTGAGGTAGGAGTATCTCTGCAAGCCCCCTGGTTTTAAAATTTTGAAACAATTTGATAATACTTGTTTATGTTGGTGATCTTAAAACCTTTTTTTTTTAAAAGCATAGGTTAGAATCTTTAAAACTAAGCTTATTTTTTAAGGCCTCCACAGGTCACAGTTACATTATGTTCCATTTTATCTAAGACTTCTTTCTGTAGTTAGTCCATAAACGGGATCTAATGAATTGTCCTAATTTTAACAAATGCCAAAACATTTATTAAAGTTTACTTTGTGCACTAAATGACTTAGAAACTTGGCACTACCAGCTACTGTGATGAATACTAAAGTAATATTTTAAGGCATAAATGATAAATAAATCAGGTATATAGCTAAGCACTTATATTCCCAGGACTGTGTTTTTACTAGACTTTTATTCACTGTGTTGTTCAGTTGTTTCCATCATGTCGACTCTCTGTGACTCCATTTGGGATTTTCTTGGCAAAGATACTAGAGTGATTTGCCATTTCATTGTGATGCCTATGTAATTCACTACATTCATTTATAAAAAGCCCTGAAGGAAAAATGAGTTACGTTCTTCTAAAAAGTGATTTTTCCATCTCTGGTGACTGACAAGAGAGGGGTCTATGGAAGATGTTGACAAACCAGAAAGTAGAGTAAATTGGGGGATAGGAGTTAAGCTGCTCTTTAGATTGTGACAAAAGCCTGGGAATTCACAGCTGGGGTGGTGACACAAAGTACCATATGTTCTAAAAACAATTAGGCACAGCAGGGTGTCACCTAATGGCTTCCTTGTTAAGCTGCCTGGGCCAGCTGATCTAAAGCTGTATGAAAGCTAGATATTTATTGTGAGTTGGGAACATTGGTGGGTTTGATCAGTTTGTCTCAACAGCAAGCATCTTATAGTTCCATTCATGTGAATTAAATTATTTCCAGTAGGGGAAACAATTTTGGGTGTTATGAAGAGACAGTATTGTCATTTAGAACATCCCATCTTTTGGAGTGTTTTAGAGATCAGCCAGACTCCCTCTCTCATTTTGTGACTGAGGAAACCAAGGCTCAGAGACACTGACTTACCTAAGATCATACCTCTAGTTTAGTAGCACAATTACAACTAAAATCCCAGAACTGGAACAAAAATTTGGCTTTCCTGGCATGTCTCTGCATTTCCTTACGCCCAAGTGTCTCCAGGATTTGAATACAATATCCACTAATTATATTTTATGTCTCTTCTTCCTCGCTTACTAATACTTGGGTCAATTGTTTTAAAAGGATGAATTTCTAAGAAACCTGAAATAGTTAGCTGTTAGTTATTTACAAGCACTATTTTAAAACTTAGGGAATCATGGAAAATTTTAATATAGGTGAACAATAAAAACAAAATATGGTTATGTGCCTTAGAGTGGGGCACCTGCCCTGCCCCCCCCTTCTTTTTTTCATAGCAATTCTAAGCAGAAATGTTTCTTAAAAGTTAAGATTTCTGGAAAAGAACCTCATTCCTGTTTGTTTAAATTCTTCTGCTTTCAAAAGTTCATTTAACTGTCTCTTTGGGTGGGGGGGACAGGAGAGAAAGGCATGTAATCTGTAACTATCACCAAATTATTTTTAATTTTTCACAGGGAGATAGAAAGTTCTAGTTTTATTTTATTTGTTCATTAATATACTGTTAGCTGTCTGTCTTGAGAAAGAGTCTGTCTAATTTGAGGATTGAGGGTTTGAGAGGGGTTTTGTTAAGTTTTAGAATTTCAGAAGACTAATTAAGAGATTGTAAAGTTAAGGTCTTTTTCAGTGTGTTCTGGGGAGTGTTTTTTATGCATTCATTAGCCATTCTTTTAATACAGGTTCCTTTAAGTGCTTTCTGCCAACAAGAAAGATGGCTTTTTTTTTCCTCATTCTAATTAGAATGTTTTTAGTTTCTACTTCTTCCCACCATCCCCAGGGTAATTTTGGCCTTTGACTAAATTTCAGACACTGTTAGTCCCCTGTTCCACATCTTGTTGTTTAATTTACCTTATGATTTCCTGTAGCTGCAGTGACCATACACTCCAAATTTCCTGAATCTGTTCCAATTTCAAGGGGGAAAAAAGTATACTTTTAATGAGACTTTGCAAAAGATAAATCCTTTGTCAGATGCTGTGTCTCAATTTTTGGTTGGGAAAATATGATCACCAGTGTCTTTTCAATGTCATGATAGCTCAGGGACCATATTCTTTGATTATTACAAATCATTACCCTAGCTGCTAACGGTTCAGGCATCAGGTCTTAACCAATACATGATTTCACCGACTCTATTGGCTAACTTTAAAAATCTGGCCTGCAATTTTCTTTGGAACCTCTAACATATACAGGAAAGAGTTGGGCTAATACTACCATCTCATGGAATGAGAGCAAACTGCAGTGGGAAAACTGGCGTGTTGGCCTAATTCTTGTGGCCGACTGTCTGAACACAGTGCTATTCAGAAGAGATAATATTAATCCCCTTCATTGTTTCCTGATGAATTACTGAAACCCTGTCTGTAGGAGAAAGGCTTGACGTGGTGCTGGTTACTGTAGCCGCCTTGAAACACCCTTCCCGCTAAGAGGAGATCTGCATCCTGATGAACCTCTTTCCATTTCAGCCAGGATTCCTGGGACGGAGTTAGGCTGGTATCGCTTCTTGTTTGCAGTTCTATTTTAAGTGAAAGTGCTGGTGATTATCAGATAATTGGGGCAGATGTCTAATTTTGCCAGAATTCTTCATTGTCCGGCTGTTTTTGTAAGAGGAACTTTGACGTTTTAAAATATCAGTTGATATATATAGGTTTAGCTTACTTTTTTTTAAGAATATATTTTAACCAACTGCCTATCTCATTAATTTTTAAGTATTTATAAAACAAATATTTTGTACAATTTCTGAATGTATTGTGCTAGCCAGCAAAGGCTGCACATCTCCCTAAACACAGTTTACCCTGAAATGTAACTTAAATAAACGCCATGTCAACAGATTACAATCTTTGGCTTATTTCATTAAATTAATCTTTTAAAATGAGTTTTTATTGATCTTTGGTTTCTTGAATTATCACGGTTTTCTCCAGTATTCCTCCCCTTCCCTCTCCTAGAAAACTGTCCCCTATAACAAATAGTATTTTTTAAGACAAAAAAGGAAAAAAATGAAGTGGAAAATATTGGTACAACGGCTTAATTCACTGAAAAAGTTCACTTCACCTCAGTTCATGTGTGTTTCTCCACGCTGCTCTGTTGGACACATGGTTTCTCACGGCACAGTAATGTTCTGTGGTATCCGTGACACATAATTTGTTTAGCCATTCCTCTCTGAAGGGAATCTATCCCCCCCAACTCTTTGCTGCCATAGATATTTTGGCGTATATGGGAGCTGCCTTTTTGTCAATGGCTTCCTAGAGGCATAAACCCAGTATTGGAATCTCTGAATTGAAGGGTACTTTATTTTCATAATTCCAAATTGCCTTCCGAAACGTCATACGGATTCACAGCGCAACCAACAATGAATATCGTGCCTATCTTCCCGCAACCCCTCCGGTGTTAGCTATTGCCATTTCTTAGGGCCATCTTTAATGATTTACAATGTGATATAAAACTGCAGAGTCATTTTGATTTGTACTCCTCATACTATTTGTGATTTAGAGCGTTCTTTCATGGGTTTTCTTAACGCTTTGCAATTCTTTGAGAACTGTTCATATCCTTTGACCCATTAATTATTGGGAAATTGCTATGACTCATTTCATTTATTTAAATTTAATAGATATCTTCTCCCTTTATTGGAAACCTCCATGTGATGTGAAACAGTCCAAAACTAAAAAGGCAAAGGGTACACACCACTGCAGCAGGGGAAGTCAAAAGTTGTGTTGCAAGGACACAGATTGACTCTGGCATCATACAACTTCGGGTTCAAATTTCACCTCTTACATAACTTTTCTGACACTAGGCAAGACTTCCTTGCCCTTGGTTTCCTCCCTCATAAAATGAGAAGGTTGAATTAATTTGCCTCTGAGGTCCTTTCCAGCTCCAGAGCAGTGACCCTGCATTTCCATGAAGAATGTACATAAAGTTATCAAACACATGACCAGGGAATCTTGGCCTTATTTTTATTTTTTCAAATCTCTAACCTCCTAAACTGTGTTTCTTTTACCTTCTCTCTTTGGAGAAAGCAGTTTAAAAAATGGAACTAGATTTCCTTGGCATGGTCATTCAGGTGTCTTAACATTCATTCTAAATAGCATAGATTAACAAAAGAGTGATTTTTTTTTTTGATAGAAAATAGTTTATTTTTTAGCCATTTTCAGTAAATCCATCAATCCCAAATAAGGTTGTACTGAGCATCAATAACTTTGGCCACAAGGGGGTGTGAGTTCACTTTTATTTTTCTTAATATTTGGCAAAAGGGTAGGATGTTTGACTTGAGAAAATATCATTTGAGGGCAGTATTTTTTAAGATTAAAACTATTTTCAGGTAGACAAAGGGATCTGGGGTGTTTCTACTGGATGTTGGTTTTCACAAACCATCTTGTTCCCTTTGGCACCTGGCACATAGTAGTCTTAAGTTGATCCTAATAGCTAATTTAGTCAACCAGATAGGAAGAAAATCAAATTATGCTTCACATATAGTAGGCACCTAATTTTTTTTAAAGCCAAATAAATATAAACATCTTTTTTTTTCTTTTTTGCATTTTGGAGCAGGGAAGGCAGGGCAGTTGGGGTTAAGTGACTTGCCCAAGGTCACAGCTAGTTTTGTGTTAAGTGTCTGAGGCCGCATTTGAACTCAGGTCCTCCTGACTTCAGGGCCAGTGTTCTATTCACTGCACCACCTAGCCTCCCCAAACAAAATCTTTCTAATCAGTTTTGATGTATTGACAGATATAATCGTAGTTTTTCTATTTATCTCATATTTGCACAATTGAAAAAAACATGAGAGACATGATTTTCCAAAGTCCACACTTGGTAGCGGTCTTGGATTTAAATTTGTGCCTCCCACCTTCATCTCTGCATTATTCAGTATTCCCATTCAAAAGTCACATGGGACTGATTCTAAACCTTTTCTGCCTGTTACTTGTTATTTCTCTCTGCCCGTGTCCAAACTTTAAAAACATGACATGTAGGATAGATTTTAATTATTTTTCATTGACAATTTTAATTATGGAAATTAAATTCTTTTGACAAACAAAATCAACATTTGAAATTTAAAAATTATTAACTGGGTAAAAAATTTTAAGGAAGTTTTTCTTGTACATTTTTTACATCCAGGTTATCTCCAGTAGATTCAAATACCACATTTAATTAGCTCTATCAGCTTTGCAAAGCATTTTACATCCATCATACCACTTGATCCAAATAAAAACCCATGAGATAGGTGCTCTTCTTATCCCCATTTTACAGATAAGGGAATTGAGGATGAAAAATTTTAAGTGATTCTTCCAAGATCACACAGCTTAAGTAAGCATCTGAGGTGGTATATGAATTCAGATCTTCTTGACCCCACCTCCAAATCAGGCTTCCTCTAGAGCAGTGGTTCTCAACCTGTGGGTTATGTTCAATTTGTAACAATGAAAATACATCCTGCATATCAGATATTTACATTAAGATTCATAACAGTAGCAAAATTACAATTATGAAGTAGCAACGAAAATAATTTTACAGTTGGGGGTCGCCACAACATGAGGAGCTGCATTAAAGGCTCATGGCATTAGGAAGGTTGAGAACCACTGCTCTAGAGGGTGCTACTTGAAAGTTGATAGGGATTCCAAGAGGTGGAAGTGGGAGGAAGGACAGTCCAAGAGAGGGGGGGAGGTGAAAGTCTGTAACACTATATAGAGGCAAAAGATAGAAGAAAGTCATGTGTGGGAAAGACCCATTGCACCAGCCACTTGGGTTGAAACTTAAAGTGGGTGAGGTAGAGTCGTGGTCTTTACCCAGCCAAGAATGATCATATATAGTCAGATTATAAAGGATTTCAATGCCAAGAAGAACAATTGGTATTATTTTGTCCAAGGGAGCCATTGGGACTTCTTGAATGGTTGTGGTATAGTCAGGGGGAAAAAACTATTTGGGAAGTGAGTAAACAAATGAGCTTATGTAAATTGAATGAAGTGTCTGGCACAAGAAACGATGAATACAAATACTCTGAACAAATATTAGAAGCCTTACCTGCAATGACATAAGGTGAAGAAAACATAAAGGAAAGAATTACAAAGACACTGACCAATTATGTTTTTAAAAAATATCTCAGCAAGGACAATGAAATCCATGTCCATGTACAGATATACAAAAAGAAGCTTAGCAGGGGCTCCGGAAGCACATAGGATGAGTTGGTTAATGACTTGTTAAAGTTACATAGCTCTTATTTTGTTCCCCTTGGCAAAGGATAATCTAAAAAGTCTGCTGATAACAAAAGTTGACAGGAACATTCACAATCACTTTAAATTTGTGTTTATTTATGTACTTTCTTTTGTCCTTGTTTCAATTTCCTACTCTTCCCTCAGCCCACCTCACATGCCTTCATCATGGTGACCTTGGACTCTCCAAGTTCAGGGCAGCAGAATACAGGCTCTGTCATATCGAACCTGACTAGAATAGCTTAGAGACCATTGTCTGGGCAGCAGATGATCTCTTCTTTTCATGTGTCTCTTGAATCTTGTATTTGAAAGTCAATTTTTCTGTTCAGCTCTGGTTTTGATCAAGAATGCTTAAAAGTCCTCTATTTCGTTGAATATCCATTTTTTCCCCTGAAGCATTATACTCAGTTTTGCTGGGTAGGTGATTCTTGGTTTTAACTCTAGCTCCTTTGAGCTCCAGAATATCATATTCCAAGCCCTCTGATCCTTTAACATAGAAGCTGCTAAAACTTGTGTTATCCTGATTGTATTTTCGCAATACTTGAATTGTTTCTTTCTGGCTGCTTGCAATATTTTCTCCTTGACCTGGGAACTCTGGAATTTAGCTACACTCTTCCTAGGAGTTTTCCTTTGGGAATCTCTTTCAGGAGGTAACTGGATTCTTTCCATTTCTATTTTACCCTCTGGTTCTAGAACATCAGGGTAGTTTTCCCTGATAATTTCTTGAAAGGTGATGACTAGGCTCTGCTTTTGATCATGGCTTTCAGATAGTCCAATAATTTTAAAATTATCTTTCCTGGATCTATTTTCCAGGTCAGTTGTTTTTCCAAATAGATATTTCATATTGTCTTCTATTTTTTTCATTCTTTTGGTTTTGTTTTCTAATTTCTTGATTTCTCAGAGTCATTAGCTTCCATTTGCTCCGTTCTAATTTTTAAGGAACTGTTTTCTTCAGTGAGCTTTTGGACCTCCTTTTCCATTTGGTCAATTCTACTTTTTAAGGCATTCTTTTCCTTATTGACTTATTGGACCTCTTTTACCACTTGAGTTAATTTATTTTTTAAGGTGTTATTTTCTTCAGTATTTTTAAGATCTCCTTTAGCAAATTGTTGACTCACTTCTCATGATTTTCTTGCATCACTCTCATTTCTCTTCCCAATTTTTCCTTGACTTCTCTTACTTGATTTTCAAAATCCTTTTTGAGCTCTTCCATGATCTGAGACCAATTCATATTTTTCTTGGAGGCTTTGGAGGTAGGAGCTTTGACTTTGTTGTCTTCATCTGGTTGTATATTTTGATCTTCCTTGTCACCAGAGTAAGATTCTATAGTCTGATTTTTTTCCCCTGCTGTTTGCTCATTTTCCCAGCCAATTTCTTGACTTTTTAACTCTTTGTTAAGGTAGGGCTCTGCTTCCATTGTGGAGGGTATACTGTTCCATGCTTCAGGGGTTTTGTGCAGTTGTTTTCAGAGATATTTCTAGGACCTGTAAATTTTCAGTTCTTCCAAGCTTGTATGATCAAAGGAGAGGTGTTCCTGGTCTATGCTCTGGTCTGTGAGTAATCACAAGCACTCTTTTCTGCTTTGGGACTGTGAGGAGGATTCCTTCTTCACTGCCACCACAAGCTCCATCACACCAGCGCTCCTCCTCATCCCAGGACTGCCACCCAGATCCAAGCACAGGCAAAGCAAAAGAATCCTGCCTCAGTGCCAGGACCTTTCCTGCTGACCTTCTAAGTTATCTTGGTTTTTGTGGGTTGAGAAGTCTGGAAACCACCACAGCTGCCAGTGATTCAGTCTCCTGAGGCCTACTTCAGGTTTGCTCAGGGACCTGGTCTGTGCTGGCACATTTTTCTCTGGTCTGTGCTCCTTTCCCAACCAGGAGCAATAGACCTTTCCTGTTGACCTTCCAGGATGTCTTGGGCTGAAAATTGTTTCACTCTGTCATTTTGTGGTTTCTGCTGCTCTAGAATTTGTGTAGAGTCATCTTTTACAGGTATTTGGAGGGGTTTGGGGGAGAGCTCAAGCAAGTCCCTGCTTTTACTCTGCCATCTTGGCTCTGCTCTCTAGATTTTAATTTTTTAAAGCAAATTATGTTGATCCAGCCATCCTGAAAAGCAATTTGCAATCATGCTTAAAGAAAAAAAAAGTACCTCAAGAAATACCACTGCTAGGCCTACACCCCAAGAAGGTCCAGCAAAAATGCCCCACATGTACCAAAATAATCATTGAAGTATTTTTTTTTGGTAGTAACAAAGAACTGGAAATAAAAGCACAGCACAGCTTCCTCAGTGGTGATAGATCCCCTGGCACTGGAATTCTTCAGGTGGAGGCTAGATGAACCCTTGTCAGGCATGTTGTACTGGCGATTCCGTTTGGGTGTGGGTCAGACTAGATGACCTCTGGGGGCCCTTCTGTTTGTCAGATTCTATGTGATTCTGTGATCAGGAGATGCCTAAGCACTCACATGAATATAATGGAATATTCCTATACCATAAGAAACAATGAATATAAAGAATTCAGAAAAACCCAGGAAGACATGAACTGATGTAGGAAGACAGGATACAACTTAAGGAACAAAAAAAAAATACATACATTTGAAACTAAACCTTGGGTAATTATGGTACCTAAGCTTAGCAGCAGGGAAGGTTTGAGAAAATCCCCTTTCATTCCAGAGACAGGGTGGCACGAACAATAGAGTATTACATATGCTGTCAATAAGTCAGTTGCTTTTAACAAAGCTGTTTTTTCTTTATCTTTTTCTTTTTTTAAAGCTTTGTTGCAAGGAAAGGCTCATTTTGGGTAGGGAAGTGGGGAGATAGATCTAAGAAATTAACGTGATGGGGCCACTAGGTGACGCAGTGAATAGAGCCCTGGAGTCAGAAGGACCTGAGTTCAAATCTGACCTCAGACACTTAACACTTACTAGCCATGTGACCTTAGGCAAGTCACTTAACCCCAATTGCCCTGCCTTTCCCCTTCCAAAAAGCAAAAAAAAAAAAATGAACATGATATAAACCCAAAGGCACCAATAAAACAAACAAAAAAAATCTTCCAATCTCTATATATGAAGTGGAATTGCCAATTTGTACTAATTGAGGAAAATGTAATATATTTTTATTTTTGTCTACTTCTTAACATATGGTCTTAGTGAGAGACTTAGATGGTATATGAAGCCTGGTCTTAAATATAGTAATAATGATAATAACAATAATAGCTAATTTATAGTACCTACTACATTCCAGCCACTGTGTTAAGTGCCTTACATTTATCATCCCTTTGGGTCCTTACAACACCCCTGGGAGGTAAATGCTACTGTTATCCCCATTTGGCAGTTGAGGAAACTAAGGCATACAGGTTAAGTGACTTGCCCAGGGTCACACAGCTATTTAATGTCTGAGGTGGGAATTGAATTCAGGTCTCTCCTGACTCCAGGCCCAGCACTATACCCACTATGCCACCAGGATGCCCAGGAGAAGGAAGCCAAACCAGCAAAAGAGATCAGAAAGGAGAACTGGTGGGAAGATGTCAAGAAGAGAAGGTAAATAAGGGTCCACTGCCACAGAAATGATAATTATGGAATTCAGAGAGGTTTGTTTTCTTTTGTTTTGTTTTGTTTTGTTTTTGCTTTTTGGAAGGTGGAAGACAGGGCAATTGGGGTAAAGTGACTTGCCCAAGGTCACATGGCTAGTACATGTTAGGTGTCTGAGGCTGGATTTGAACTTAGGTCCTCCTGACTCCAGGGCCGGTGCTCTACTTGCGGCACCACCTAGCCGCCCCTAAGAGATTTTTTTTAATGAACTTTAATGATCATCTATTCCAAATCCTCCATTTTGCCCACAAGGAAACAGACTTCCCCAAGGTCTCACAGGCAGCAGAGCTGGGATGGTAACTTAGGTGTTCTAACTCCACCCTCTCACCTCTACCCCCTGTACTCTTTCCACTACACTATGGTGCCAAGGAGAGTGAGTCTGAGAAGAAACCACTGGACTTGTCAGAGAGAAGGTAGGTGTCAGAGGAACAGCTTTCATGGAGTAGTGGGGATGGAAGGAAGATTTCAAGAGAAGGAATTTATCTTTATTTCCCAGTGGTGTATTATAAATGTGATAGGTTTAAGGAATTTTTCTCCAGATCTCTAGGGTAGGGGCATGACGAACCAAAGATATGAAGGGGGAGAGCCTGATTCTTCTTCTTTTAGGGATTGGGCCACTCTCAGGATGAATCCAGACTCCATGTGAGTCCAGAATTAGAGCTCTTCATGGCAGGGTACCTGCTGCACTGTGGATAACATCTGTATTAACTGGATGTTTCTGAAGTACTTAAAAATACTGCAGTATATTTTAAGTTAAATGGTCTTCCCTGAAATTTTTGCATTATTAATTTTCCTAATTAATTCTTTCTTCAAAGAATGTGCAAAGCACTTGAGCTTCAATTTCAATTGTATCAAATTCAAAATTCGAGGGGATATGAATCACCAAGGTTGGGGAAATTGTGGAAATTTGTAAAAGGGTATATCAACAAGTAATGAGTGAAACAAGCTGTTTCAGCACAATTGGTACCTGGAAAGAATTTGGTCCATTCTGTGGAAAAGAAATAACTGCGATTTCCCACTGTTCCCCCTTCTTTCCTTTTTAAGCCTGTCTGCTGTTCCTGTTAGGTAACAGTGACATAGTGGAAAGCTGACTGGTTTGGGCTTCAAAAGACCTCGGTTCTAATCCTGCTTCTATTAGCTGTGGGCCATGCACATAGGGGCAGCGAGGTGGCACAAAAAATATAGAGTGCCAGGTCTGCAGTCAGGAAGACCTGAGTTCAAATCCCATCTCAGATACTTACTAGCTGTGTGACCCTAAGCAAGTCACAACCCATTTGCCTTAATTTCCTCATCTGCAAAATGAGCTAGAAAGAGATAATAGCAAACCACTCCAGTATCTTTGCCAAGAAACCCCAAATGGAATCACAGAGAGCTGGGCACAACTAAACAACAACAATGCACATAATAAGGCATCTCAATGTTTGTGGAATTGAACTGAATTGTATGGTCTTAGCCGAGTCACTTCCGTGGTCTGGGTTTCAGTTTCCTCACCTATAAAATGAGAGGAAGAGGGAAGGTGGCATCAGCCCAGGGGTTCTTTTGTGTCATGGACATAAAAGTGTCTAGTGAAGTCTATAAGACCCTTCAACAGAATAATATTGTTGTTTTTTGCTTCTTTTTTTTTTGAGGGAGGAATGCGGGGTAATTGGGGTTAAGTGACTTGCCCAAGGTCACACAGCTAGTAAATGTTAAGTGTCTGAGGCTGTATTTGAACTCAGGTCCTCCTGACTTCAGGGCCAGTGCTCTATTCACTGCTCCACCTAGCTGTCCCAGAATAATGTTTTTAAATGAATAAGATATTAGGATTACAAAGGAAGATGATTATATTCAAATATAATTAACAAAATATTTATTTTTTTTAAAAGTTCACCAGCCCCAGATGAAGAAGCCATGGACTGGAGGATCTCCAAGGTTCCTTTATATCCTGTGATGCGATGCCATCATCCGATTGTGGGTATCAGTGATGATGGAACAAATACAGTGAAAAGAGTGCTGGATTTGAAGTCAGGGCCCTGAGTTCAAATTTCACCTTAGACACTAGCTGTTTGGCTATGAGCCAAACCCCTTAGAGTCACAGGTTCCTCATCAATAAAAAAGATGATCAAATTTGCGTGTTCTACCCCAAAGGCTTGTGAACAAACCACTTTGCAAACCTTGACACTGCTATGGATGTCACAGGACCACGGACCTTCGGCATTCAGATGTCCAATTTGAGCTTTACAACAGCCCCAGGTGAGGTAGCTCTCAGGTATAAGGTTCAGTAACTTACTCATGGTCACCAGGCTAATACGTACCCTAAGTGAGGTTTGAACCCCGATTTTACCCACCTACTGCCTCCAGGTCCCCCAGTCTGTCCACTATGCTACACTGCCTCTTCCCTTTACAGTATTTCTAGTGCTTTCTTGAGCCTTCTCTGAGCCTCATGGTAATTTGCATGGTCTGACCCTAAGATTGGGATTAGGTGGAGATGAAGTGAGTTGGAAACTCAATGTTTTTCCTCATGGTATAGTGGATAGTGCTGGACTTATGTCAGGAAGAACTGAGTTCAAATCCTACTTCTTATATTTACGAGCTGTATGACCCCGGACAAGGCATATAAACCACTCTGAGCCTTATTTTTTTATCTGTAAAACAGGGGAGTTGGACTATATGACCTTTAAGCTCCAATCAACTTCTAAATCTATTAGGACCCATCTAATATAATTCAGACTCTTTCACTTTGGATTATGAGTTTAGAGCCAACCCCTTCATTTTACAGATGAGGAACTGAGGTCTAGAGAGATTGAGTGTCTCTGGTAGACAGTTGGGTGGGCAGTGATCTGCAGAGGCCAGGATGGAACCTTTGTGGACAGGGCACCACTGTGTGCTCCAAGAACAAGCAAGCTAGATGTGGGTTGATTAGCTAACTTGGAAGTGCATTGGCCCTTACTATCTCCATAGCAAGAGCTGTGACACTTTCCGGTAGAAGGGAAAGGAGATGACAGCAACAGAAAAAAATGTCAGTGTGTGGGAGCAGCAAAACCTTGGTAGGAACAAAAAACTGGACATTGGACTCTCTGCAGCCCAGAAGAAATGAAAGTAGTACTACCTGCACCTGGGAGTGGTAGCAGCAATAAAAAAAAAGTCACTGAGGAATTTTCCTGGTTCTGGTTCAAGCCAGGAAAAGGAATCAAGGAACTTTAAGAAACAGAAACACTCTATGGAGTAGCCAGCTGAATTGTGCACTTCACTAATACTGTGAGTTGGGTGGATTGTACAGGTCCCAGAGATGGTTGGATCAACTCTAGTGATACTGACCTATTCCTGACTTGGAGAAACCACAATTCTAGTCTGTAGTGACAAGATAGGTTCCTAGGAAAGACAGAGCTCATCAGATGGGTGGATTATTTTTCTTCATAGAAACTCCAAACTTTTCCCACATTGAAATTCTCAACCTGTGGGTAGCATTGTAAATTGAGAGCCCCCCCTAAGGAGCGTGGACCTCCTGGAGAAAAGTTTTCTTTATTCTAGGGGCTCCCATACAAAACCTTCCTGTTTGCTGTGTATGGTAACTTGGTTGTATTTTTCATGCCTTATTAGTTTGGTGATTGCAAGAGTACTGGGGATACCGAAAAAAGAGCTAGAAACAAGATGAATTAAGATGGTCCCAAGGTTAGCCTGGACGGGGCCATGAGCCATAGAGTGGGATTACTGAGAAGCATCCAAAGTTTGAATGTGGGTCTTTGGCCCTCCAGAGAATTGGGTCACCGATTACATATAATTGGAGGTTGAGAGGCCTCAACAGCATGCTTTTGCTATTACTTCTTATTTTATGAATTCAAATTTCTGGAATAGTGGTATGTCAGCCTTCATCTCCAATATCCACTTATCACAGCATCATAGACCTATGTCATCTCCGGGAGTGGATACGTTGTGTGAACATATCACACCTGGGGGATGGGTAGAACAGACTTTTCAATAAGGGGGAAGCCTTGGGATAAAGAAATGAGGGGGTGAAGTTAGAAAGAAGAGGTGGCTAGAGGCAAACTCAAGAGGAAAATAGCCTAAAGATGGGATCCAGGAGAGTGAGGAACAGATGTTCTCCAAAGTGGGACTATTATAGTAACAACTCACATTTGAATAAGACTTTAAGGTCTGTGCAGAGCCCTTTCAGTACAATAGCTCAGAGAGGTAGTCAGTGTATTATTATTATTGCTGTTTTATAGATGAGGAAACTGATGTTTCTGAGGGGTTGCCCATGATCACATAGCTTAAAAGTATCTAAAGCAGAACCTGAACCCAAAGTGGCTAGGTGGCACAGCGGATATAGTGCCAGGCCTGGAGTCAGGAAGACTCATTTTCATGAATTAAAATTTAACATTGGACACTTACCAGCTATGTGACCCTGGACAAATCATTTAACCCTGTTGTTTCACTTTCCTCATCTGTAAAGTGAGCTGGAAAAGGAAATGACAAACCACTCTATCTTTGCCAAGAAAACCACAAAAGGGGTTGTGAAGAGTCGGACATGACTGAAATGAATGAACAACTCCTGACTCCAACTCCTACATTCTATGCACTTTGCCATGCTTTGTCAGTCAGTCAGCAAGCGTTAATTAAGCTCCTACTATGTTCCTGACACTGCGCATTTAAGGAGAAGTGATAAGGCAGCCCTTGCTCTCAAGCAGCTTACAGTCTAATGAGAAGGACAACATGAAAACAATTATGGACAAGCTCTAGACAGGAGGAGGCATTAATATCAAATATCCGATATCATTGATATCAAATATGTAGAAAATGGGGTTTTAGCAGGGACCTGGAAATGGTAGCTAGGTTGCATGGGTCTAGGAGACTCAGACACATCGGAAATGACTGAGCAACAGCAGAAGGTGGTGGAGATGAGGAAGAAGAGAATTCCAGGTGAAGGGGACAGAGGGTGAATACACCCAGAGTCTAGAGATGGAGTGTCTTTTTTGAGGACCAGGAAGGTGGTCAGCGTCACTGGATTGGAAAGTGTGTGGGGTAGGGGTGGGGGAGTTATGCAGTAAGAAGACTGGAAAAACAGGAGGGGGAATAGGTTATGAAGGACTTTGGATGCCAAACAGCCAATTTTGTATATTTAGCTAGAATTGATAGGGTAGCCATTGGAGTTTACTAAAGAAGGGGTCCACATATAAGGGCACAAAGGTATCTCTTTGCCCATCATGTGATTCATTTTCTAAAGTATGAGTGGAGCCTCACTCTTTTACTATAGAATAAATGAGAATAAGGCAAATCTAAGAGCCCCCAAGAAGAGGGATTACTTACAGAAGTGAAAAAGTGTACATTACATATATAATGTGTGTATGTATGTAGTGTGTGTGTTTGTACTTGAATTCCAGCTCTATTAATCATTAATTGGGGTCTAGAGACAGGCATAGGGTGATGAGAGAAAGTTCTCAGGTCTGGAACTAGATCCTGGATTTGAATCAGCCACATACTATCTCTGTGACCTTTAACTACTCCTCAAATCCCTTTCCTCCTCTAATTAGGAATTAGATTAGGTCTGCATCTCTCAAAGAAAGGTTTATGGACCCTTGGGGGTCACTGACAGCTTTGCACGGGTGTCCCTGGAATAAAACTATTTTCGTAATAATACTAAGATGTTATTTGCCTGTTAAAATACTTCTTTCCTTTCCCAACTACATTTCTGTGAGGCTGGATTTTTTTTTATATGCTTCAACCAAAACAACATTGCAACAGATTGAATGCAGAAGAAGATAGGAAAATCCAGCTGTCTTCTATTAAGTTGGACATTAAAGAGATCTGCATAGATATATAAAACAAGACCACTCCTCATTTTTTTTGTTTTGGAAAATATATTTTTCATTAAAATATGTTATTTATGTTACCATGTACCAAGTTCATTGTTATTTTAATGAATAAATATTTTAAAATGTATCCATTTTATAATTTATTATACTTTATTCATATATTTATTCGTATTAATTATTGCTATATTTATTATTTATATAATTTATTATAATTAATGTATAATACAATAAACATAGATATAACACATAAATAAAAGCTTTTTTTTTAGTTTACAAGATTATGACGTTATCTCCCCTCTGTGAGTCTCAGTTTCCTTACTTGCAAACTAGGGATAATATCTGCACTGAGCACTCGTTAGCATTGTCATGAGTGAAGACAAATACTGTCGTTTCTAACTTCCCATCTTTCTTATTCGCCCCTTTTCTCTACTCACAACTACCATCTTAGTACAAACCCTCATCATCTCTCCCAGAACTATGGCACTAGCCTCCTTCCTGCTCTAGCTGTCCCAAGTCTTCCCCTTCTCCAATATATCTATCCTCGCTCTGTGCTTAAGTGTTCCCTGAAGCACCTATCCCTCCTCAGTAAACTCTAGCAGCTCTCTCATTAGGTCCCTTCCTGCCTTTCCAGCCTTCTTAGCTTCACTCCTCTCCCCAAATTCTGCAGTCCAGCTCACTAAAATATTTACTCTTTTTCATTTGCCCAGAACGCGTCCCGTGTTGATGTCTGTGCAGTTTCTCCTGCCTGGAATGCCCCTCTCCCTCCTCAACTCCGTATCTCGGCTTCCCTCGAAGCTGAGCTCAATTCCCAGCGTTGGCAGGAGGTCTTTCTTTGTCCCCCCTCCCCACCCTCCAAAACTTCCAAAATCACCTCCCATTCTCACTGTTAAGTATCTTGTGTGTACAGAGCTTTGTGTATGTGGTCTCTCCCACTAGAGCCCCGCAAGGGCAGAGGACGGCTTTTGCCTGCCTTTGTATACCCAGCACGTAGCAGCAAGCCTGGAACATAGCTAGTGCTTGTTAAATGACTGATCGCTTGAAAAATATTCCAAACGATACCAGCGTGAAAAGTGAAGTTGACCTTTGAGGGTATCTTAATGCAGGAAAGTTATCGTATTATTGCATATATTCAATGCCACACCCACTGTGTGCTCCACCATCCAAACCTGACCTTCAGAGACCTGGTCACGGGAGGACCTAAGCCTCGGGGGTACCAGTGTCTCTGCCCATTGCCACCACTGGTTCTGAGAATTGTAATCAAATCAACTCCACCCTGGTCGCTGAAAAGGGAGACTCCGTTGACTGCTTTATTCTTTTACTGACCACCTTGGTGACTTCCCTGACTGTGATTCCCCTCCCTGGCTCTCCCTCAATAGAACCGTAAGTCCTTGAGGACAGGGACTATCTCACTTTTATATTTTGATCATCCAGCTTAGCACATGAAAGAACTTAGTAGATCATTTTTCATTCATTCATTCATTCAATTCAATTTAAAACACACACACACACACACACACACACACACACACACACACACACACACACACACACACACACACTTTTTCAGGCTACTACAACAACGAGGAAGGCAAACCACCTGGCGTATTAAGGGTGTCAGGAATCCAGTGTTCTAATCCCAGCTGGCACTGACAGTGGTAAAGTCAACTTCCTTCTCCTCTAAGTCTCAAGAGGAGGGTACTGGACTTGCCAATTTCCAATGCACTTTCCTTCTGGTAAAAACGAATGCTAAAAAATTTTCTTGACATGTAACTGTGGAAAAACTAAAATACTATTAAACTTTAAAAGAAAAGAAAAAATTACCAATGCACTTTCCAGCTCTTACTCCCATCTACTAGCATTTATTAATAACTGTGTGCCAGGCAGTGCCCTAAGTTCTAAGAGAGCTTAATAAAATAATAAAATAAAATATATCTCAAGTTGTACAATAGATCAATTACTTTCTCCACTCATCATTTTCAATCTTTTACTCACTCTCCTCAGAGACCAAAGTGAGAAAGGGGGAAGTTTACCCCCCTGGTGTTGAGAGGGGTTGTGTTTTGTCTTTTCTGTTTTATTCTTCTCACTAAAGATTCCCTCATAAAAGGTAACAGATGTTATTTGGTTAAATGATACTGGAGTGCTATGTCAATGATATTGAAGAGGTATTAGCTAATGATTGATAATAGAATAAGGACCTTGAGGTGATAGTATTAGAAGAGATAACCCATTGTCCCTCAGGGAAACCCCCAGAAGTCTGGGGGAGATGTAACCAGTCCTCTGAGGCCCCAATTTAGTATGAGTGGGAATTGGACCCCTAGAGCTTACGTGGGCTACATAGAGTTCTGGAAGTAGAAGTCACAAATAACACATTCCTCCCCATCAATCACTGGCTACCCACCCAAAGGAGTCAGCATACTTAACATACATCAGAGACAGGACTTCTGTGGAAAAGGAGAAAACAGAAACCATCTTGAGAACTGCCACACTACCACTCCAATCTGGGCATAAATTTGGATGATCACAGCACATCCCTGCTCCATCTCTAGCCCTTTTGGCTACAAATCTTTTGTGCAGGTTTTTTTTTTGTTTTTCTTTAAAATTACTCTCTTACACATTACACACACATCGCACCTATCAGACTGGCTAACATGACAAAACAGGAAAATGATAAATGTTGGAGAAGATGTGGGAAAGTTGGAACACTAATGCATTGTTGGTGGAGTTGTGAACTAATCCAACCATTCTGGAAAGCAATTTGGAAGTATGCCCAAAGGGCTATAAAATTGTGCATACCCTTTGACCCAGCAATACCATTTCTAGGTCTGTACTCCAAAGAGATCATAAAAAAGAGAAAAGGATTCACATGTACAAAAATATTTATAGCAGCTCTTTTCATGGGGGCAAAGAATTGGAAATTGAGGGCATGTCCATCAGTTGGGGAATGGCTGAACAAGTTGTGATATAATGGAATACTATTGTGCTATAAGAAATGATGGGCAGGTGGGCTTCAGAAAAACCTGGAAAGAATTAATATGAACTAATGCTGAGTGAAATGAGCAGAACCAGAACACTGGACATAGTAACAGCAACACTGTGTGATGACTGACTTTCCTAGACTTAGCTCTTCTCAGCAATGCAAGGACCCAAGAGAACTCCAAAAGACTAACAATGGAAAATGCTCTCCACATCCAGAGAAAGAACTCTGGAGTCTGAATGCAGATGGAAGCAGACTATCCGCTCTCCTTTTCTTCTGTTGTTTTGCTTTGTTTCTTCTGTCTTGTGGTTCCTCCCATTAGTTCTAATTCTTCTTTACATCATGACTAATGTGAAAATATGTTTAATAGGAATGTGTAAGTAGAGCTGATATCAGATTGCATGGCGACTTGAGGAGGGGGGAGGAGAGAGAAAAGGAGAAAATTGAAAACTCTATATCTTAGGAAGTGAATGTTGAAAACAAAAAATATTATATAAAAAACTGATTAAAAAAGAATAAATGATTACATGGCAATTGTTAAAAAATAAAATAAAATTACTCTCTAATCACATAGTCAAAGAGACTTTGTTGCCAAATGTGGGAATTGAAATGGAGGAAGAAAAACTGATCGCATTTCTCATTGTAAAACTCCTTGAACTAGCACAGAAAGAACCTCATTCAAATTGCAACAGTGAACCAGCTCCTAACTCCATACACCAAGATAAGTTCTGTACAGAAATAGGACCTAAGTATAAAAAGTCACATCATAAACAAATTAGAGAAACAATTTAATGGGGCAGCTAGGTGTCACAATGGATAGACCATGGGCCCTGGAGTCAAGAGGACCTGAGTTCAAATTGGGCCTCAGACACTTACTAGTTATGTGACCCTGAGCAAGTCAACCCCAGTTGCATCCAAAAAAGAAAGACGATACTGGTCAGATATAGTGATAGAGGAATAGTTCATGACTAAGCAAGTGATCTCTAAGAGAGGATACATAAGTTAAAACGGACAATCTGATTATATAAAATTAAAAAGGTTTTTCCACAAACAAATATACCATAGTAAAAATCAGCAGGGAAACAGATAAATGGGGGAGGGAGGAAGATCTTTGCAACAAGTGTCCCTGATCAAGTTCTCATTTCCAAGATATATAAGGAATTGATTCTAATTTATAAGACTAAGAACCATTTCCCAATAGTTAAGCAGTCAAAAGATACGAACAGGCAGTTTTCAAAGAAAGAAATCAAAGCAAAATATTCTAATTCACTAGTAATTGGGGAAATAGCAGTTAAAGCAGCTTTGATGTTCTGCCTCATACCTGTCAGTCTGTCAAAGACACAAAAGGAGAAAATGACAAATTTCTCTCGAGACTATGAAAAAGCAGCTACACTATTGCACCTTTGGGTGAACTATGAATTGGTCCAGGCTTTCTAGCAAACCATTATAACTGTACCCAGAAAGTTAAAAAAAACTGTACACACCCTTGACTCAGCAATACCACTATTAGGGCCGTGTTGTTTTTTGGTTGTTTCAGTCCTGCCTTGTCACTCTTCATGACTCTTTTTATGGTTTTCTTACTAGAGATACTAGAGTGGTTCGTGATTTCCTTCTCCAGCTCATTTTACAGATGAGAAACGGAGGCAAACGGGTAAGTGACTTGCCCAGGGTCACACAACTACTAAGTATCTGAGGCTGAATTTGAACTCAGGATGTCTTCCTAACTCCA
The DNA here is from genome assembly GCA_028627135.1 of Pseudochirops cupreus. Taxonomy (NCBI): domain Eukaryota; kingdom Metazoa; phylum Chordata; class Mammalia; order Diprotodontia; family Pseudocheiridae; genus Pseudochirops; species Pseudochirops cupreus. The sequence continues at coordinate 131,482,559 of CM053584.1, forward strand.
GGCCTGGCACTCTATTTACTGTACCACCTCACTGCCCCAGTTAGGCCTCTACCTGAAAAGAAATCAAAGAAAGAAGAAAAAGATACACGTGTGCATAGCCCCAAATTGGAAACTAAGGAGTTGTCTTCCTATTGGGAAACAGCTAAATGAATTCCAGTCCACGAATGAAATGGAAAATTTACTGTGTCATAAGAACAGATAATTTCAGAGGAAACTGAGGAGACTTTGGTGCAGAACAGAGTATGTACAACTATACAATGATAGCCTTGCAGAGAAAAACAACTTTGAAATCCTTTAGAACGCTGACCAATGCAAGAAGAGACTATGAATCCAAAGGAATGAAGAACCATGCCACTCGTCTCCTAGCAGAATGGTGGTGAACTGTAGATACACAAAGAAACATACAGTTTTGGACAAAACGAACGTGGAGATTTGTTTTGTCAGACTATGTAGATCTGTATAGAGGGATTTGTGGTGGTTGTTTTAAAATTTGATTAATTGAAGGAAAAGGTAGTGAGAAGGGTAGGTTAATTTTTAAAAATATTTTTCTTAAATCGATGTAGTACAGCTCTAAATCTGTGTACTTGTGGTCCTATCTCAGTGCCTCACTGCCCTTTGGAAATGCCTCTGCGTTCTCAAAGGCTACATCAGCATAACGCCATCAATGGCGTTCCTCCCAGTAGGAAAGGCTCTGAGATGGTTTTGAGGACAAACTACTTTTCAAGAACCACCCTAAGAACAGAGATCTTCCTCACCACATCATGGATTGATTGGTAATGAATTCTTTGGCCTGTGACAACTCATAAACATAGTTCCTCAATTAAAATTACATTAGTGTTATAAAAGTTGGGTCAATGGTATAAAGTCATATCTTGGCAATCAATGGAACAGTCATAATATAGACAGTTCTCGCTTTATGTAAATTTGTACTACACAAATTTGACTCTACTTAAAGAATTCTGAAAGAAATCCACATTCCACAAAACCACCCATGTTAAACTTCACTGGTTGCAATTGGATAAAGCACTGGGACCAGATTCAGGAACATCTGAATTCAAATCTGGTCTCAGACACTTACTAGACATGTGACCCTGAGCAAATCACTTAACCCCTATTTGCCTCAGATCCTCATCTGTAAGATGGGGACACATTGGAGAAGGAAATGGCAAACTACTCCAATATCTTTGAACAAGAAAACCCCACAAACAAAGTCCAGGGGGTCACATAGAGACAGATGAAACTAAATGACAACTTCTCTCTCTCTCTTTCTCTCTCTCTCCCTCTCTCTCTCTCTTTTTCTCCCTCCTTTCCTCTCTCCCTCCCAATCCCCCTCTCTCTCTTTCCCTCTTTCCTCCCCCCTCTTGCCCCTTGGCTCAGTGTTCCCACCTCCTCCCCCCAAAAATACTTTAAAAACCCTCCAAGTAAAAGCAGAAGTCACCCATTTTCTCTGGACGGGCCCCCATTTGTCTGCCCTCATCACTACATGTTCCTTCTCCTGCTCTTACTTTTCTGTCCCTGGCTCCCATCTTGAATTGTTGGCCCCCTCCCTAACACCCCCATTCCTTTCTTTCCCCATGAGAGCAGGCAAATTCAAATCCCATGAAAATCACTTTACATAGAGGTCTTCCAATGGTCCATGCACTACAGATACAGAAAGGTCTGTGATCTCTGTCTTTGTATGTTCTTCCAGCAAAACAGAAGCAGCCCTTCTATGACTTAGCACAAGGGGTCCATGAACTGAGTGTTTTGTGTATTTTTTTAACCTTAATAACAATTTCAATAAGAAGTGTTTCTTTGTCATCCCACATATTTCATTTTATGCATTTAAAAGTATTTTGAGGAGTCCATAGGTTTCACCGGACTGCCAGAGGGGTCCACGACACCAGAAAGGTGAAGGATCCCTAATTTAGTAGATAAATCCCAGGAGGGAGTTGTTTGAAGTACACAGAGGGTCATGGACTAGCCTGCAATCCGGAGGACTGACTAGGCTAGGATATCTAGGGCTTTTCCCAGGAGTCAACATGGAAGGGAGGAGAGGAGGAAAGAAGCAAGCTCCCTCTTCCTTAGAGGACCCTCCAAGGTGCTGTTAATTTGGTGCTTCTCATCTGGCAGCATTCCACAAATCTGCACTTCCAGGGAGGTCAGGTCGAGAAAGGCAGGTGATAGGAGGAGAGGGTGATAGAAAAAGCAAAGTGTGGGGCCATGAAGGACAGGGACAGAGAGAGGATCCACCTTCGGCCCACAATCCTTTGTGAAGCAGCCACCAGCCCAGACTAGGCTTTGTGTGACCCTCCCTCCAAAGTTTTTGCCCCAGGTGAAAAAATTCCTAGTTATACTTGGACCAGGGTCCCAGGCACAGCGCTAGGTACTTTACAAATATCTCATTTGACAACTGGGACCTAATTGTAAGATTTGTTAAAACAACAACAACAACAACCACCCACTACTCTTTGAGCACCTGCTGGGAAAGGTACTTTGTTTTTAACACTTTGGAACAACTTCATTCCACCAGAGATGAATATACCCTCATGTTTCTGCTGTGACACTTGGTTTCACTGACAAGACTTGATTTCAAGGTCACCACCTAAAGCTACTTTGGTCTCAGTTAGGAAGTAGCTGAGTCAAAAAGTTAATTTGAAGAAGAGAGGAGGGACTTTCAGAAAGAAAACAAGAGAAGCGGTGAAATATTTGAAAGAGTGGGAGGCTCTCATTGCACATGGGGAAGATGTTTAAACATCCAAATCAAGTCCACCCAAGAGGAGTTGTAAACACTTGAGACCTTTCCCTTTCTTTTCCCTACAAGACTCTGCTTGGTTGAGGGTTTGCTATTTTAAAAGCACATTAGGAATAACCAAAAACATCATCAGTGCTTCTGATTTTCTGGCATGGCCAACCCTACAGAGGCTAAAGATCTGGGGCTGGGAAAATATCTTAGAATCCTTCTAATCTGGCCCCTCATTTGACAAACAAGGAAGGCAAGGTCCAGAGAAGGTAATCAACAGGCCCAAAGTTGCCAACAAAGCCAAGGGCAGACCCCCATGTTTTTTGACTCAATTGTGCCCTGGCTCTGTCAGTCATACAGAATCTCTGAATGTTAGAGCCGGCAAGGACCTTAAACTCAGCATGGTATCTGGGACAAAAGAGAGGCTTATTGTGGATGAGGAAACCGAGACCGAAGGAGAGGAAGTGACTTGTCAGGTTATGTCTGCACGTGATAGAAAGCCAGGCTTGGGATATCTGTGCCTTGATGCAATATCATTAATCCAGCTTTCTTAGAAACTCTTCAGGGAACAGAGTGTCCCTGGTTTGAAACACCATCTGCCAGCAGGAGTTCTTTTGGTATGAATACCATAGTCCTGCTCTCCTAACAGTTACACTGTAAGAAAAAAAGGGAAGGGACCATCTCTTGTTTCTTCTGGCCCTGTGCCTTCCTTCTCACTATCCATGCAGCATGGTCACCCTGGGGCCATCTGCTTCCTGTGTACCTTTGAGCAAGCCAGGGAACCGACCTCACAAATAGAAGTAGGCATCCTGAAGGAAACCGTGGATACTGCCATTCTCGTCCTGTGGTTTTCTTCTGATTGCCCAGGCAGGGGAGCAGGCAGCAGATGGCTTTCACATGTTTTTCAATCTGCCTTGGGTAACTTTCAGGCGTCCCTGCAGGGTTTTGTTGGAGATTTCTTCCCACCTTCAACCCCACACTAGTTCTACTTTACCTCCCGTTGTCTGTATCTTCTTCACATTGATATTTCAACTCAGTTTTTGAAGAGAGTTAATTCTATAATTCTAGTTCCTAAATTTTTTCTACCCTGCTTTTTATTTGTACAACCCTAGGCTTTCTAAACTGTCCCTCCTAGACTATTGAGTAACCACTGCATTTCAATTTCCCTACATCAACAGAACTCATAGGTTCCAAGAACACCTTTTACCAAAAAATGTTCCTTCTTACAAATAACTGTTTTGAACCTTTCCCCCTATCCTTTTCGTGTGCGAAGCTCCCATGATCTGAAAGGTCTATGACAACTGGGAGAAGGGGTTGGGGGGTGCAGTGTGAGTTTTTCACTTCCCCCATTTTTTTTTACAAGTTAAACATATTAATTTTTTTCTAAGTGAAGAATATAGGATACTGCTTTAAACAACCTTCAGATACAGAAGATCTTGTAAATGAGCTTATATTGGCTTTCACAAGCTCACTAAAGTCCTACTCAGGTAGAACAAATGTTTCTTTTTGTGTCTATCTTCCAGATTTAATATGCAAGTCATGTGGCTAAAACAACATGTAGTTATACATCCCAGCAGCCAGAAAGGGGGCTTTTAACCTGGGGTGCATAGACCTCCAGGGGTTCCTAGATAGGTTTGGGGTCAATGAACTTGGATAGAATAAAATTGTATCTTTATTTCACTAATCTCTACCTGAAATTTAAGATTTCCTCAAACTATTTAAAAGCATTATTCTGAGAAGGTATCCATAGGCATCTCCAGGCTCCTAATGGAGTCTGTGACTCTCCCATGATCTCTAAGAACTTGGTTTAGGTGGCTGGAATATAATCAGAGGAGACGGTTTGTTTAGACTTCATTGGATGGCCTGATGTTACCCGTCCCAACTTGAACCTGCTGTCCTTGAAAGTTGATTAGCAATCATTTGGGGTTTGTTTTTTTCACCCTCTTGGCCTGTATGTGTGTAGCTCCTGAAAAGGAAAACTGGGTCAGTGCACTGTGTAACACCCAGCAAACCATGTTCTCCTCCCTGATTAAAGCCTACTGTTCAGAATGTCTTAAAGGAAAGTTTTAGGGGCACCTCGGTGGTGCAGTGACTAGAGCACTGGCCCTGGAGTCAGGAGGATGTGAGTTCAGATCCAGCCTCAGACACTTAACATTTACTAGCCATTTGACCTTGGGTAAGTCACTTAACCCCAATTGCCCTTCCTTCCACCCTCCAGAAAGAAAAAAAAAGTTTTACTAGAAGAAAAGCAAAACAGAGACCCTTAAATGTAGAACCATTAGTCCCTAAAGATAGATTAGATGCTCAGCGTCTCTTTTCCTCTGCCTCTTTCTCTTTCATTCTGTCTCTCTGTCCCTCTCCCTCCCTTTCCTTCCTTTTCCATTCCTCAGGGGGAAAAGCCTTTCCTGACATCCCTTAACACTAGTGCCTCCCCTCTGCTGATTATCCTCATTACACTCTGTTTATAGATTGTACATAATTGTTTGCATGTGGCCCCCTTCATTAGACTGTGAACTCTTTGAGAGTAAGGATTGTCTTTTCCTTTCTTTGTGCACCTGGTGCTTAATAAATGTTTGTCGACTGACTGACTTTTCTCCCTCCATCTTCCAATTCCTTAGCCATCTGACTCACTAGTTTCTCAGTCAAATCTTTACTGTTTTAACTTTCCAGTGCCATCTCCCTTGTAAGATGAGGTCAAAATCTCCTGGGTCTTGATTTCCTCTGGTCATACTGTTCCTCTTCTTTCCCCTTTGTTTCTTCGAGTCTCTGTCACATGAGGACCTTGTCACCCGTGTCCTCCTGGAGAACATTAATCCTGGCCTCCTGTGGCTCTCCCTGCAGGAGCTCCCTTCACTAACGGCATCTACATCTCCAAACTCTGTTAGAAATCCATCCTTCTTACAGTCGCCAAACTAGATTTCCTAAGTGTGTGAATCTGGTCACATTCCCTACCTTCCAACCCAACTGGACTACTTATTGTTCCTGTACTCATCCTGCCCTTTCCCCTCTCTGTGCATTTGCCTAGGGTGCACTCCCTCCTCCTCCTCAAGGCCTAGGTCTTGGGCTCCTCCATAAAATTCTTCTCTTCAAAGCCTAGGTCATGTCGTTACTGTTAGGTCTTCATGACCCTATTTGGCATTTTCTCATCAGAGATACTGGAGTGGTTTACCATTTCCTCAGTCAATTATAGTTCAATTTATTTTGCTCAATATTTTCCAAATACATTTCAATCTGGTTCAGGCTGCATTGGGATGTTGTAGGTTTCATGTGGCCCATTGGCTGCCTGTTTGATACCTCTGATGTAGTGTTTAGAATACAGGACTTGAAGTCAGGAAGATTTAGGTTCAAATCCTACCTCAGATACTTACTAGCTGTGTGACCCTAGGAAAGTCACTTAATCTCTCAGCTTCAGTCTTCCAACCTGTATTAAGGAGAGAATAATAGCACCTACTTCCCAAGGCTGTTGTGAAGAACAAATGAGATCACATGTGTCAAACTCTTTGCAAACCTTAAAGAGCTTATGAAAAGCTGACAGTTATGGCTTTACTGGTTTTAAAGCCATAAATTAATTATTTGTTTTTATAAATATTATTATAAATTAATGTAATAAATTATTATATTATAATAATATATTATATATTTTATATTATATATACATATATCTCATGGAGTGGGAGATGCCACCAGGCATAGCTTTTGAGGGACATTACCTAGCAACTGGTCCTACCCATAATACATGCTCTGGATGCTATGGTCCAGATTCTCCAATATACAAAAGGAAATTTGGAATCAATTGTTCATTTCCCACAGGTGCAGAAGTAGATGAACTATAGTATGAGTGCTGGTGCCCCAAAGCCTTATTGAGTCTACAATGCCATTATGTATATATATATCTACATATATCTATATATCTATATCTATATTATAAATTAATATAATAAATATGAATTATAAATATTATCATAAACTAATGTTAAATTAATGGTATTGTTATTAAAACACTTTGTAAACCTTAAAGTTCTATATAAATGCTCTAATTATTTCTCATTTCCCCCTGCAGATGAGGAAACTGAATTATAGAAAGTGACACTTCAGGTCACAGACCTATTTTTGGTTGGTCCCCAGACCTGTGATGTCACTGGTGTGAGGAATTCTCAGTATGGAAACTTCCTTTCCAGCACCAATGCAAATAAGTAATTTCTCTGTAACTTGCACTCTTCCCTCGTTGCCTAGAGCCGCTGAAAGGTTGATTAATTTGCCTACGGTCACACAGATAGTATATTTTACAGGTCTTCCTTACTCCAAGGTAACCCTCTATGCAGTATACCACACTGCTTTTCATTTGTCCATATAATCTTTCCAAATAGTCTGGGAACCCCGAACGCACATTCATCTCAGACACAAGTCTCAAAAATGTCTTTATTTCAAACATTAAAAAATATTTTCTTTCAGCGAAAATAAAAACAGCAAATAGAAAATATATCGAAAAGGCATCCTGTTGATACAGATATAAACCTTTGGTACACGCTTTCAGGAAATCATGTAGACAGCTGAAAAATCTTACTTCTACTGACAAAATCATATAAAGTTGAGGTATTTTGCAAAAACAAGCCAGTGATTTATATCCAGGTAAATTCTGTAGCATTAGTCACCTCGCCACCTTCTAGAATTCTCCAATGTGGAGCAGGTTCATTTCTCTAGTGGTATCTTAGCTTGAGTCAACATTCAAGAAACTGAGACTATCCCTTAATTAACGTTAATGTTACCATAGAAATCCTGGATGGCTGGCTCCCAGCCACATCAGAATGTGATGCGAAGATTGACATCAGCTAATTAGAAGAGACATCTGCTTTGAGTGCTATGCTCAGGGCTCTCCCCAGCCCCTCAAACCTTCTACCACCACTCCCTACTGCAGAAACTGCTACAAACTTTCCAGAAACCCTACATTTTGGTTGTTGACCAGAATAGAAAACCAGGTGCCATACTCTTGCTCAAAATCACCATCATCGGTTTTCATCATTTCTCCAAAGTAAAACATCTTCAGATTACCTCCAGCCTCCAAAACACTGTGTACACCTGAAGCATGACTTTAGGTCAGGAAACACAGATACAGGCTGTGACTCAGTATGAAAGAGGAAGAAGATGAGGTTCCAGAATGCTCACTGGGGAATTCAGAAACCATGACCCTTCTCATCATGGAGTGGGAGATGCCACCAGCCATAGCTTTTTAGGGACGTTACCTAGCAATTGGTCCTACCCACTATACATGCTCTGGATGCTATGGTCCAGATTCTCCAATATACAAAAGGAAATTTGGAATCAATTGTTCATTTCCCACAGGTGCAGAAGTAGATGAAATATAGTATGAGTGCTGGTGCCCCAAAGCCTTATTGAGTCTACAAGGAGCATGGTAGATCTGTCCTATGACCCAGTAGACATGTCAGTGCAAAGCATGGGTGGAGAATGGGTCACAGGCACCAGAAGAGGCGGAAGCTTGGGAGAGCCAGGTTGAGTTCAGCAATTTTCCCCAGCACTCCCCTTCTCTCACCACCTTATTTCGTACTCTCCTCTAAGTCTGAATCTCAGCGCCTCCGCTGGGTTTCCTACTTCCACCTCAAACCACTGGATTTGGGCACATCAAAGAAACCCTGGTATTTACCAGGCGTGAACTTTTGGTTTATGCTTGTTTGGATCCTGTTTCAGGCCATGACTCTTCTCTGCAAGAGAGGCTCACTCTCCTTACTGCCCTGCAGTGCTTGTCCTCATCAGACACAATTTTCCCACCTCTTCCAAGATGTATATGATAACTTGTCCCTGGCAAACGAACCCACAAATTCATTGCTGTGCTTTAGAGGAAAGGGCTCTCTGAGGGTTACTAGTGACTAGGTGGTCCCAGCATTGATCAAAACACATTCTTTGGCGTTTCTCATTCCAATAAGCCTCAAGTCTGTGCAAAAATTTGAATACAAATATTGTACAGACAAGGGTTTCTAATTCTTCATGGTCAGAATAAGAAGTGACTATTCTTGACATGTTGCCTCTTACCATAAATGTTCAAGTATAGCAACTATGCAGATAGCTGCTGATGTTGAATCACTGGCACCACCATCATGGATGAAGGCCAACACGTGAAGCTAAGGTTTGGGTCAAAATGACCTCCCCTAGACTAAAGGCCATAGTCAGTCAAGATGGAGAACCTTAGTGTTAGCTTACGACTTCAAATCATACATTTGGGACTTCTAAGGTCGTCTAGCTAAGTCCCACTCCAAAGCAAGAACCCTCTCCTGTAGTCCCCACCAAGCGGTCTTTCAGTCTCTGTTTGAGCTACTACAAAGATGGCGAATTTGCCACCTCTCAAGACAAATTGGGGGAGCACTTTCTTTGGGAAGGGATAGGACTCAAAAAAGAAGGTTCAAACTGACTTATGCATAACTTACCCTAGCTTATTGAGAGAGACAGACAGAGAGAGACAGAGAGACAGAGACGGAGAGACAAAGGCAGAAGCAGAGGGTAGGGGAGTGCTCTTTGGTTAGTAAAAAAAAAAACAAACCGAACAACAACAACAAAAAAAACCAAACCTTCAGAGTTACAGTAATCCAGAGAGCAATCATCATTTTGAGATCAAAGCTTGCTGGCTCTCAGAGATAATGAGTTATCTGAATTTCACATCTCAGTCTAACTTGGCTCAGCTTGAGTTGGTTAAGCTTGTATGTGGGCAAAAAGAAAAAAAAACCCTTTCAAATACTTTAAGAACTGCAAGGCACAGAATGATCCTTTGTGAGGCAGATGCTTATTTTGAAGCTTCCTCTGAGCATTATTTCTGCTGTGCTCAGGTTCCAGAAACCTTTATGAAACTTCAGATAACACTGAAAAAAAAAACAAAACACCGACACCCACCAGCCAACCACCCTTATAAACCTACTTGATGCTACTGTGAATTGAGACTAACAGCCTAGCCGGCAATAGGCTTTCAAAAGTTCACAGTTTAAGCCAGCTTTGCAAATAAGCTTTGGACATCCCAAAACTTAGAGCTGGAAGGGACCGTGGTAGCAACACTGACTTGTCCAACTTCTCCCATTATTAGACCCATTTTACAGATGTGGTAACTGAGGCTCAAAGAGTGAAAAGTGATTGGGCTGATACCACCTAATTAATTAGTGGCAGAGCCAGGACAAAAGCCAAGTCTCCTGGTCCTACAGGCTACCGTTCTGGCCAACTTGCTCACTTAAAGCCAATAGCAACAAAGTGTTAGGGGCATATAGCAAAATGATAATGTGGGTTTTGCTTTTGTTTTTCTTATCTACCTTTTCTTAAAGAAGGGGATAGCCCGGCAAACTGGGGTGGGGAGAGGGTGAGCTGGTGAACAAGGAGCACTTAATTGAGAAGATAAATTAAAGAAGCATTAAAAAGGCGGTAAAGGTGGGGACAGAGGTAATGAATTTTCCTATGAGCTTCTGTTGGCCCAAAGAACTCTAATCATTCTAGATGACGAGGTGTTTTTTCCATTGACCGTTCTTAGCAATTGTGTCACATTTATTTCATAACATTATCTCCCAGAGAAATCCACTATCATTTCTTCCATCCTTTCCAAGGATGAAGGTGTAGCATAGAATAGTAAAACAGAAGCCCACAGACCTGGGTCTGAATTTCTGCTCTGCCACTAACAAGTTTTATGATCTTAGGTAGATCTCTTGGCTTCAGTTTTTTCCATCTGTAAAATGACACAGATTGAACTAGATGAAGTCTAAGGACCCTCTCAACTTGAAGATTCTATGATCTAATTCTAATGGGCAATTCTAAGGCAAAGGAGAGGAGGGATGTCTATGGGCTTTTTAAGTAAATTCATCAAAAACAAAATATTACTAGAATCCTTCCTCTTGGGAGAGGGAAAGCATAAGGGAAAGAGGAAAAAATGTGTTCTTCCTCCTTCCTCTTTTTTTTACTTGGCTCAGTTATACAAAGTTATTGTGCTTTTAGCCTGAGTTATTTATACACAGACCCTATTCTAATATTGGATGTTCTCTCAAAGAGAAAGAAAGTTAACATGCTTTTTAAAAAAAGCTAAGTAAAAAGTACATTCTTGCTTGTTCTTTTCTTTTCACATCCCTATTCACATAAATATTGTCTTCCTGCTTACTTGAGTTCAGTTCAAAACAAAACAGAATAAATCTATAGCGAAAATGAGACTTCATGGTCCACATAAGAGGGATCCATCTGTAAGTCTGGCCTTAACTAGACTAGAAGGAAAGGACACTACCACATCCTAGCTGCCATCAAGGGGAAAAAAGATAACATCTGTTCCTTGTATGGAGATGGTGGGTGTGGAACACTGTGAACCAAAGAGTTGTAGGACCTTGGGCAAGTCTCTGGGCTTCAGTTTCCTCATCTGTAAGATGAGGCTGTTGGACTAGAGATAGGGCAAGGAAAGACTTTCAGATACTTGGTAGATGTGTTTTATATACAGTGTATGTTTGTATACATATATACATATGGTAAAAGTAGGGATGAAGCAATTGGTACATAATAAAATGTTTTGATCAAACACTAATTAGAATAACCTTTGGTTGGGGGAGTGTGTGTGTGTGTGCGTGTGTGTATGTGCGTGTGTGTGCATGTGTGTGTGCGTGTGTGTGTGTGTGTGTGTGTGTGTGTGTGTGTGTGTGTTGAGGTGGGGAAGGGTGTTATTTTAAAATTTGGTCTTAAGAGGTAGCACCATTTACTCATTCTCAGCAGTATTCTGGGATGGGAAAAGAAGGCAGGACTTTGAGAAGAAGAAAAAACCCAGCAACGAAGAAACTAAGAGGGTCGTAGGCCTAGAAGAGCTGAATTTCAACAACTCTTCTATGTATCCAAGAATCTTGGTAGGACGGTGAAACGTGTATATTGGGCAAGGAATATGCCCATAGGAGATGACAGGGCAACAGATATGCCAGAGATTATTGTCTCCAAATGAGGCGAGGGATACGCTTTGAGGATGAGAGAACGTTGATGATTGAGTCCAGACCACGAGCAGTTTCTCTCCATTCAATCCTGTTGTTCTTAGGAACAAGATGACCCCTGATTCCCATCCTCTTCTTTGTCCTGTCTTGAGAGCACAGCCTGCTGGGCTCCTGTCCCTTCATATTGTGTGTGTGTCTCTCTGGGGTAGTTTACCAGCCCAGTTCCTCAGAGGATCACAAGACACCATGGTTTCCTCCTGCTTGGTAGGAATCAGTCCTTTCGTTCCCAGCCTATTGTCTCCTCCCTGAAGGAAGCTTTCCTTGGGCCTAAAAAGCGTTCTGGTTCTCTGAGGGAGCCCAATCCAGCTTCTCCAGGGGATGAACAAGTCAAAAGAAGCCCAAGCACCAGCTCATCAGCAGGTAGACTGAAATGACATTGAGAAGCATCTTCTTGATAGTTCACTCAGGCCCTCTTTGCGTCAGGGAGCTTTAGCCTACCTGAAGCCCAAATGCTCCATGCATTTTGGGGTCTATCTCGGGAAAAAGTAGTCTCTGTTGGTAATGTCGTAAGGACTCTGGAGGTCTGCAATGTCTTTCCCACTGTGCCTTGGGGTGTTGGTAGGCTCAGAGCTACTGGCGGACACTGATGGAGAGATGAGGGGAACCACCACTGTGGTCGACTGGGGCTTTTCAGCGACCGACTGACCCAAAGAACATGGAGGGAGCACATTTGGCTTGCCTTCTTTCAAAGCCGTCAGCTTCAACCTTTTTCTGTACCTTGATAATACATGCACACAGAGAAAGAAAACAAGAAACCCAAATGGTTACATGTACTAACAATTCTTCATCAAGACTGCTCCACTACATCCTGAAAACCATTTCTGTCTGGACTGCTTTGATGAAACCAGGATCCCAGGTCAGATCATATGATCATAGATTTGGTGCTGGAAGAAACCATGGAGACTACTGAGGTCAACACCTGATTTAACAGGTGAGGGAACACAAAGAGCTTAAGTGATTTGCCCAGGGTCAAGCAGCTAAAAAATGCCTAGGGTAGGATTTGAACCCAGATCTTCCTGACTCCCAGTTCAGCTCCCTCTCTACTACACCCAGCTGTCTATCAAAGGGATCCTAATTGTTTTTCATAGTGCCGTCTGTTTCCAGAAGGTCCTAAGTCAAAAGCCTCAGAAATACTTTAAAGAGTTGATACTAAATACTTGATAATTACGGAAATATATACATATATATAAAATTTAATTTTTAAAGTTGCTGTCTTTCAAAAACACCCTCTACGCAATGGACAATATTATCATTCTAACTTTACAGATGAGGAAACTGAGAACCCCTGGGGGCAATTCTTGAGATTAGGATTTCAATTCCTATACTCAGCACTGAAACTATTTAATTTGAAAATACAAGTGTATTCCTTTTGCTAGAGAAGAAAACAAAATGGGACATCAGACAAATGAATACTGTCACTGACAAGCAGTAGGCAAAGGCGTTTTCAGCAATGAGTAAACAGCAAGGTAACACTGCCCCATTCCCTCCCTCTATGGCCCTCCTGCTTCTCCCTTCCCTGATGTTCCTTCCTCCTCAGCAACAACTGCATCTTTCAACACAGTCCATGAGAGATTTCGCTTCCAGGTTCCCCAACTTTTGGGAGGCATTCTGAGCTTCAACAGCTCCAACAGAGCCCTGCTGTGGCCACCATTTGGGCAAAAATGACTCATTCAACAGGAAAGACAGTGTTAAACAGGAAGAAGATAGGCATCTCTGTGATCACAGTTTCTGATGGAGTGCTCAGCCCCAGGGGCCTTGTGCCAAAGGTAAATAACTGAGAAGAGCAGCTTGGTAGTCCAAAGAAAGGTTCATTATCAACAACCCAAGGTCCAGTCATAGCTCAGTGATCTTGGGACAGATGACCTATGCTTTGGACAGTCCAGGTCCCTGAATTTCTTTTCCTTCTGGATTTGGACCAAAAGAATCTGAATTCAAATCTCAGTTGTGCTACTTGCTGTCCATGTGACCTCAGAATGTCTCTGAACCTCTGAGTAGTCTGTATACAGTAGGTTCTTAATAAATGTTTGTTGAATTGGATTCAGCCTCAGTTTCCTCAGAGTAGGAGAACAAAACTATGTCTAAGGCCCCTTTCAGCTGTGAGTCCAATGATCCTTCTGCTGCTACTCATACTTTGGCTATCTCTTGATTTATTATTCCTTTGAAGGTGGGCAAGGCAAGAGAGATCATAGGATCAGATTTAGAACTAGAAGGCTACCTAGTCCATTTTTACAGATGAGAAAACTGAGGCATAAATGACTTGCCCAAGGTCATACAGCTAGATAGTAAGTGGCAGAAGAAGTAGCCACCATTCTGCTGATCAAATCCTGATCACAAATCCAAGAACTCTTTCTAATTTTCCAAGCTGAGATCTCTTATTCCAATTTATTCGACCTTATAGGTTAACTGCTTTGGTTGGGGCGGGAAAATGAACCCAGTACTCAAAACAAGCAATAGGGATTTTTCTTGAGTTTCGTTTTTCCCTGTGCATCTTTATCCACATTGCTAACTGACTATTAAATAGCCTTTGACCCTTAACCTGAAAGTCAAAGAGAAAAATTTAATGGGAGTCTGCAGTATCTTAGTGAGACTTTTATTTGCAAATGCTTCCCAATAATACAGCGGTTCTCAACCTGTGGGTTATGTTCAATTTAAATACATCCTGCATATCAGATATTTACATTACGATTCATAACAGTAGCAAAATTACAGTTATGAAGTAGCAACGAAAATAATTTTATGGCTGGGGGTCACCACAACATGAGGAACTGTATTAAAGGGTTGTGGCATTAGGGAGGTTGAGACCCACTGCAATAATAGAAATAAGCAGGGTTAATGACTGGAGGCTTATCATAATCCTGGACAGATTATATCTAACTTCCTTGAACTTCCACTTACATACAGTGACTTTAACCTCTGTGGACTTCAGTTTTCCTATCTGCAAAATCTCTATCTTCCATCTTTTTAGGGATACTACAATGAGCAATGTACACACATACAATCTTAATTATGAGGTAGGATTATAATACATACATATGTACATGTATGTCTATGTGTGTTTGTATATGTAGGGAAACTCTTACCTAAAGGGACCAATCCATTCCAGATAAGTGCTGTAAAGTAGATTCTAGAGCAGTGGTTCTCAACCTTCCTAATGCTGTGACCCTTTAATACAGTTCCTCATGTTGTGGTGACCCCCAGCCATAAAATTATTTTTGTCGCTACTTCGTAACTATATTTTTGCTACTGTTATGAATCGTAATGTAAATATCTGATATACAAGATGTATTTAAATTGAACATAACCCACAGGTTGAGAAACGCTGTTCTAGAGGCAATGTGGTATAATGAAAAGAGAACTTCTGACTCGAAGTCAGAAGAGACCTGAATTCAAATCCCAGACCATGCTTCCTAGCAGGAAAGCACAGCACTATGTATAGCTAGCTTCATAGCAGGAATGGGGCCAGTTCAAACCAGCTCTTAAGAGCAGATTGTTATATTTCATGTCTCAGAAACGGGCAAATGATACAAATCCAGGCTTGATTTATTGCTTTGTTGATTCTAGACTTAATAGAATCATGGAAAAAATGATGAGGGTGCAAATTAAACTTTTAAGTGTTTGATGTCTGCACCTTTGCAGGGAGTCAGTTGTGAAGCACTTACCAACACAACAGCCCTGCTTACTAGACCTAGGATTTCATTGATAGAAGGAACTTCCAGATAAGGAAATTCCCTCTGCCAAGGCAGGTCAGCACCTTCTCTGCAACATATGCCAGAATCGCCTGCTGCACTGAAATGTTAAATAAGGAGCCCACAGTCAGTATGTGTCAGGTGAGAATTTCTTTGAGCCTCAGTATCTTCATCTGTATAATGGAATAAAACCCATTGTGAAGCTCGAATAGCTAGCAATTATATAACGTGTCAAGGTTTGCAAAGCACTTTCGAATATTATCTCATTTTATCCTCACAGCAAGTCTAGGTGGCAAGTACAACTTTTCTCTTCATTTTACAGACAAGGAAACTGAGTTATACTGAATTTAGGTGATTTGCCTACTATCACCCAACTAGCAAGTGCCTGAGTTAGGATTCGAATTCAGATCTCCTTGACTCCGAGCCCAACATTACACCACTTAACTGCTATCACAAATGAAATCACACATGCAAAGGTCTTTGTAAACTTTTAAAAGTAATCTTGGAATGTCAACTGTTAATATGTAAAATAGCCTCTGTGGAAAAAAAAAATCCCACTTTAGGATTGTAGAATAATAGTAATTGAAAAACTTAATCCCTTGGGGACCTATCATTTGGCAATTAGGTTTCCTTTCCTTTTCTTTTTTTTTTTGGATGGGGGAGGGCAAGGCGATTGGGGTTAAGTGACTTGCCCAAGGTCACACAGTTGGTTAAGTATCAAGTGTCTGAGGCCAAATTTGAACTCAGGTCCTCCTGACTCCAGGGCCAGTCTATTCACTGCGCCACCTAGCTGCCCTGCAATTAGGCTTTCTGTACCAAGCTAGGACTGGTCTGTGGGCAATACAGTCACTAGGTCCACATCTATTCTACAGCTAGATGACAGTGGATAGAGGACTGGGCCTGGAGTCAGGAGGACCTGAGTTCAAATCTAGCCTCAGACACTCCCTAGCTATGCGACCCTGGGCAAATCATTTAACCTCCGTCTGACTCAGTTTCCTCATCTGCAAAATGGGGACAATAGCACCAGCTCCCTCACAGGATTGTTGTGAGGATAAGATGATATAATATTTATAAAGCACTTCATACAGTACCAGGTACATAGCATATAAATGCTTATTTCCTCCCCTTTCCTTCCCTTGAAACCTATCCCTTTCTGAACTTTCTTATTTCTGCCAATGATACCACCACCCTTCCAGTCACCCCTGTGGATTGTTTTCCCCAGTTGTTGAAACCTATACTGATCCTGTCCATGTTTCCCAATGGGGTTGATCCTCTTTAAAAAAATTTTTTTTTAATTTTTATTAAGATGAGGTCTCTCTATCTCCCCTAGGCTAGGAGTACAGTGGGAACTCCCAGGCCTGAGCCCACTGTCGATCAACACAGAAGCTTTAACCCTCTCTGTTAATCAGTCACCTTGAGACCATATGTTCCCCAAGGTCAGGGTGAAGAGCTCCCTATCCTGCTATGGGGCTTAGTAATGACAGCCAATTGACTTTAGCCCCACTGAAGCTCAGAACTCCCAAACTAAAGGGATCTACCTCAGCCTCTTCTAGGAGAAGGAATTTACAGGCATGGGCCACCACACCAGGGCATGTAGAATCAAACGATGCCAGTTCAAATTCCAACTTTGCTACTGATGTCCTTGGTCAAGTCTCACTCTACCTCCCTTGGCCTTGATTTTCTCATCCATAAAATGGGTGTGGGGGGTAGTGGGTAGCCTAGATGGCCTCAAAGATTCCTTCTAGTTTTAAATTTAAAACATTATTACAAATTCTCCAGGAGAACAGTGGTCAAAGGGCATGAATTGTGAAGCAAAAGATACAAAATGTCAATAAACACTTTAAAAATGGTTCAGATTCTCTAATTATCAAGATTTAAATGAAATTTAAACAACTTTAAGATACTGTCATTTATTTTTGTGGGGCAGGGTGCTTTAGACCTATGATTTCGTTGGTCTAGGGAGCTCCAAATGTTAAAACTTCTTCCACCAATGCAGAGGAGCCAACTGTATGTAACTTAGAAAGTCTTAGAAAGTTGCCAGGAGCACTAAGAGACCAGTGACTTGCCCAGAGCCACAAGAATAGGCTTCAGTTCGATTCAATTCTATGGAGGCAGAAACTGGGTCTTTCTGATTATAAGACAGGCCTCTATCCACTCAACCTTACAGCCAGCAAACTGCCAAAAATTGCTAAAAACTGATAAAATTCCATTGTCATGGACAGCGGGCAAACAGGTGCTCTATTGTTGGGAGGACTGTTAGTTGCCGTAAGCCTTTTGGAGGCCAATCTAGCAGTATTCAAACCAAAAAACTGAACTGGTCCTTCCCCTTTACTCAATAATCCTCTTAGTTCATGGGATTTAGAGCTGGCAGGAATTTTAGCAAACATTACAGGCGGCAAAGTCACTGCCCATTGGCTTCAAGTGTACCACAAAACTTCCTAGTGCCCGATTAAAATGTCATTTGGAATTATTTCAATCAATTGGGACATATTTAACAGAATAAATAAAAATACAGTACAACATAGATAATATTAATTTCTATTAACATAGTAGGTCACATAGTAAGTGCTAGAACTAGTGTTCTAACCCAGGCCCAAATTCAAAGGTCTTTTCATTAAACCACAGTTGTTTCTTATTGCTGGGATTATATTGAAGAAGAGACACATACATAAACAAGATTTGGGGGTGGGGGGGTAGGGATAACTGTGCTAAGTGCTTTATAAATATTATATCATCTTATCCTCACAACAATCCTGTGAGGGAGGTGGTGCTATTATCCCCATTTTACAGATGAGCAAACCAAGACAGGTTAAGTAATCTGCCCAGGGTCACACAGCGAGGGAGTGTCTCAGCTGGATTTGAACTCAAGTCTCTGACTCCAGGCCCACTGTTGTATCCACTGTGTCATCTAGCTGTAGAACAGATGTGGACATAGTGACCGTGTTGCCCACAGACCAGTCTTAGCTTGGTACAGAAAGCCTAATTGCCAAGTCCCCAGTGAAGTTTTTCAACCACTATTATTCTACACTATAATGTAATAACATCATAAAAGTATCAGTTCAACTTAATTTATACCCTAATGAATTATCAGGTTCTTTTGGCAAGACAGAGACACTGCTGCCTAAAAGGACAGAGGAATCTATCTACATTCATAAGCTTAATGGGAGCTCTCATTCTAGACAGAATTATAACCAGCCCAGGACTATGGGACTTTGCCTCAGGGCTCTGGTAGGGGGAGGGGCAGGGAACAGTCCCTTGAAGGACTAGAGTATTGGAGAGAATAAGCTTTGAATGTAATCAGATTGTCTTCTGTGCCTTCCCCCTTTCCCCATTTGACTGTCTTCAGCACTGCTAACATCCTTTCCCACCTCATTTGTTTTTACCCCAGGCTTAAAAACCATATATATAATTATGCCTCTGGCCCCCGGACACAGATTCTCATGAAAAAAATCACACCCAAAGCTAAGATAAAAGAAGGGTAAATTTATTACATTTCTTTTCCACTTGTTACCCAATTCCATTTCTCAAAATAATAAACAATAAGTGCCCCCAAACCATCCTGTACTAAGTTCTTTTTTACCTCAAGCACATACCAATTTGCCCATTTCTAAAGTTAAATCAAGAGGACTGCAATTTTTCCTCAACGGTCATTCATTTGTTAAATGAGCCAAGTGCTGAGCTAAGCTGTTCAGAGATTCAGAGTGAGTATAAAAAGCAAATAGCTGGTAGAAAGTGAGAAAGGATGGTTGAAAAGGAAATCCTGCTCCCCATGCTGACATCTGCACCCCCTCTTCCTAAAAACATACTTACAAAATGAGAGAAAGGAGGATTTTGTGTCTTTAGTGGAAGTCTGGCTATTCCATTGTTGTGGCCTAGAGCCTGATAACTGCATTATTTTAACCTGGCCCAGTCATGTGGGCATCAAGAATGCAAGGGGCACGGAACCATCCCAGCTGGGGCCGTCTTACCTCATGACAATGCCAATGAAGAGAACCATTCCCAAGACCAGGCTTCCACCAGCTAGTAGGAATGTGTAGGGAGAATGAGTAGAGCCAGGCGCTGTAGAAAAGAGGGAGACAAACAAAATACAGGCATGCCTCATTTACTGCACTCTGCTTTCATTGCACTTTATTTTATTTTTACAAATTGAAGATTTATGGCAACCCCGTGTCAGTGCCATTTTCCCAACAACATGTGTTCACATTGTGTCCCTGCGTCACATTTTGGTCATTCTTGCAGGATTTCAAACTTTACCCTTATAATTATTATCTGTTATGGTGATCTGTGATCAGTGATCTCTGATGTTAGTGTTGTAGCTGTTGTGGGACCCCATGAACTTCACCCATAGGAGACAGCGAACTTGATCTATAAATGTTGTGTATTGGGCCAATTAATAACCTCAGTGAAAGGAGGAGGATGCAGTAAACTTCATTGTCATCTTATTTTGGAGGGGGGAAGGCAGGGCAATTGGGGTTAAGTGACTTGCCCAAGGTCACACGGCTAGATTTGTGCTAAATGTCCGAGGCTGGATTTGAACTCGGGTCCTCCTGACTCCAGGCCCAGCACTCTGTCTACTGCACCCCCTAGCTGCACCCTACCCCCTACTCCCCACTAAGCCATACTGCTTCTGAAAATTAAAAAAATTACTGCTCAACACAAGTCCAACCATGTCTAGGCGGCCTGGCCCCTGCACAAGTGCCACCACTGCCTTGTTTCAGGATTTGCACACCCATCCTCCTCTCCAGTCATACCAAGTCAGGTGGATCTCTTTGGGTTTTTAAAGTCCGACCACAGTCTTATACAGTCTAGTAAAGCAGTTGTTTTGAACAGATACCAAGTCTCCTCCTGTGGGCACAGATGTGGCTTGGAGAAGATCAATTCAACATAAACAACCCTTTAAGTTTGTTCAGCATTTTACAATTTACAAAGCACTTTTCACAGGAACTCTAGGAGGAGAGATAGGGCAAGTGCCCTTATCTCTGCACTCCAAGTTTGCCAGCTCCAGAGTGGATTACTTAAGGGAAGTTATGGGGTATTTGGTAATACATTCTTATGTTGTGTAGCTAGGTGGTTGGAGTGGATGAAATGGATGGAGTGTTGGCCTTGGAGGCAGGAGGATCTGAGTTCAAATCTGTCCTCAGACACTTTCTAGCTGTGTGAACCTGGGCAAGTCACTTAACCCTGTTTGCCTCAATTTCTTCATCTGTCAAATGAGCTGAAGAAGGAAATGGCAAACCAGTTCAGTATCTTTGCCAAGAAAACCCCAAATGGCATCAGAAAAAGTGGGACATGACTAACCGACTAAACCACAGCCTTACCTTTTAAAGGTTGACATCACAAAGGGAAGCCTTGCCCACCCAATCTTATATCTGAGGAAGGCTTTTGCATTGGATAGAGATCTGTTCTGACCTACTCTGCTGTTATCTATCTTCTTCTTGGGATATCTTAGACACCATCAATCAAATATGTTCTTTTCTTGTGCTTTGGCTTCCAAATGACCATGTAGAGCAGAGGTCCTTTACCTGGAATCTGTGAACTTATTTTAAAATATTCTGATAAGTGTATTTCAATATACTGGTTTCCTTTGTAATTCAATGGATTTTGTTTTGTGCACTTAAAAAATATTCTGAGAAGGGGATTCCTAGGTGTGATAGCCAAACTATTTTTTGTGTCTCTGATAAGAAAGAAAGAAAGAAAGAAAGGAAGGAAGGAAGGAAGGAAGGAAGGAAGGAAATAAAGGAAGGAAGAAGGAAGGAAGAAAGAAAGAAAGGCTAAGAATCTCTGATGTGGAGTCTACATTACAGATTCAGTTTTGAGAAGCTTGATGAATGCATGGCCCTGTAAGTAATAAAAATAATTGACAGCCCTTTAAAGTTAGCACTTTATAGGTATTATCTCATTTGAGCCTTTTGACAGTCCTGGGAGGGAAGTTGCACAGACATGATCAGGTAAATGACTTGCCTAAGGTCACACAGCTAATAAATGTGTTCAATGGGATTTGAACTCAGCCCCTCCTGACTCCAAGTCCATTGGGCCACACTGACTTTCAATGACCCTACTTATAGTGAAAAATACATCTTCAGTTTCAGTGACTTCCTCAATACCTGAGAAGACCCAGGATTTCACTGATTTGATACGAATCACAACCCTACCCTCCACGTCTTTATAAATTATCTCATGAATTGAAGCCTCACAGAGAGGCTTTAAGGTCTCCAAAGTACTTTCAATCAACCAACAGGCATTTAAATGCCTTTTGTGTGCCAGGCATTGAGCTGGGGGAAAGGGGGAGAGTTCAGATACAAAGATAGAGAATGAAAGTCTGCCATCAGGTTGTTTACACTCTATAGGGTAAACTATGTGTAAATATGGAAGTGTATGCAAAAAGACAGATCGAATGGGGCAGTTTGGTTGCGCAGTGAATATAGCACTGGCCCTAGAGTCAGGAGGACCTGAGTTCAAATATGATCTCAGATACTTAACACTTACTAGCTGTTTGACTTTGGGCAAGTCACTTAATCTCAATTGCCCTGCCTTCCCCCCTTAAAAAAAAAAGAAACCTCAAAAACAAAACCAACAACAAAAAAATAGACCAAATAAACGCAAGGTAATTGTGGGGGGAGGGGGAGGAAGGAAAGGAGGAGGGCTCTAGCAGCTGAGGCCATCAAGAAAGGTTTCACTACTCAACAATTCTTAATCTACCTGGGGTCTGCAAACTCCCCCCCCCATTTTGAAACATTTCTTCAATAATCCTACGTATTTTATTTTATGCATGAAAGCACTCTGAGAGGGGGTCCATAAGCCTCACCAGACTGCCAAAAAAAGCTAAGAAACTTTGGTGTTTGAGCTAAGTCTTGAAGGGAACTTGGGGATCCAGGAGGTAAAGGTGAGGAGGGAGTGCATTGGTACCTTGGGGGATGAGGAAGTACAGTAGCCAGCTTAGTGGCTGATAGGGTGCTGAGTCTGGAGCCAGGAAGACCTGGGTTCAAATCTAACCTCAGAAAATTGGAACACTAATGCATTCTTGGTGGAGTTGTGAACTGATCCTATCATTCTGAAAAGCAAATTGGAACAATCCCCAAAGGGTTATAAAACTATGCATACCCTTTGATCCAGCAATACCGCTACTAGAGATCATAAAAAAGGGAAAAGGACTCACATGTACAAAAATATTTATAGCAGTTCTTTTTGTGGCAGCAAAGAATTAGAAATTGAGGGGATGTCCATCAGTTGGGGAATGGCTGAAAAAGTTGTGATATATGAACGTAATGGAATACTATTGTGCTATAAGAAATGATGAGCAGACAGACTTCAGAAAAACCTTGAAGGACTTATATGAACTGATGCTGAGTGAAATGAGCAGAACCAGGAGAACACTGTACACAGGAACAGCAACATCATGCGATGATCACCTATGACTGGCTTAGCTCTTCTCAGCAATACAATGATGTAAGGCAATTCCAAAAGACTCATGATGCAAAATGCTATCCACATCCAGAGGAACAATTATGGAGTCTGAATGCAGATAGAAGCATACTATTTTCTCTTTTTTTGCTGTTGTTTTTTTCCTCGTGCTTTTTCCCTTTTGTTCTGATTCTTCTTTCACAACATGACTAATGTAGAAATACATTTAATATGATTGTACATCAGACTGCATATCAGATTGCGTGCCATCTTGGGGAGGGGGAAGGGGAAAGAGGGAAGAAGAAATAAATTTGGAACTCAAAATCTTATAAAAGTAAATGTTGAAAACTATCTTTACATGTAATTTGAAAAAATAAAATACTATGAAGTGAGAAAGAAAAATCCAGCCTCAGATACTTACTAGCTGTGTGACCCTGGGCAAGTCACCTAACTCTATTTGTGTCAGTTTCCTCAACTATAAAATGGAGAGGATAATAACAGCAGCTCCTTCCCAGGCTTGTTGTGAGAATCAAATGAGATAATATTTATAAAGTACTTGGAACATAGTAGGCTCTTCATAAATGCTATTTCTTTTTTTCCAAATCAAGGGCTCAAAAAACTGAGGACCCTTGCAACAATATTTTCAGTTTCTGGGTCTTAAAATTAATTCTGAAATATCTTTGTACAAAGCGCAACTAGATGGTACAGTGGATAGAGTGCCAGACTAGAATCAGGCAGACTCATCTTCCTGAGCTCAAATCCAGCCTCAGATGCTGCCTTGCTGTGTGACCCTGGGCACATCACCTAACCTATTTGCATCAGTTTCCTCATCTGTAAATTGAGCTGGAGAAGGAAATGGCAAACTGTTTCAGCATCTTTGCCAAGAAAACCCCAAATGGGGACATGGCCGAAATGACTGGACAATCTTTGTACATATACTATATTTGTATATGTGTCTACTGTGTGTATGTATGTGTGTATGTGTATATTTAATATATATGCATGTAATATATATACACACAGACATATATACACATATGCATATATAATATATATCTGTATTACATATATGTATGTCTACATATATGTACATCTACATTGTGAGCTCAGAAATGAACATTTTGCATACACTTATCTTATTAGCAGTCAGCTCTATCTCAGCTTCAAGTAATGCAGGACAGTTGGGGAGTGATTCTAGTGCATTTCTTAAGTCTACTCCAAATCAAATTTGTCAGATTGGTTTTCAACCCATTATTCAAAATTATTAAGATTTTTCCACATGCACTTTCCCTCCACAGCTTAACCCAGAGCTCCTAGAGGTGGAACACTGGACTCTTACCTGGGGAAGTGTTAGTGATGCCTTCAGGGTTTTCTCGGGAAAGGCTCTCATTGTAGCTGTCTGAGGTAGTAGGCACCTGAAAATGGCATTCCACAAGTTCATTCATTCAGTGAGCATTTATTAACCACTTACTTATCAAGGACTCATAGCCAGGGCTCCATAAACTTGTTTACATTTTTATGATTTATTTCAATATAATAGGTTTCCTATATAACCCTATGTGTTTTATCTTATCTTATGCATTTAAAAACATTATTTTATGGAGGGGTCCATAGGCTTCACCAGACTGCCAAAGGTCCATGACACAGTAAAGATAAGTAAAGGTAAGAATCTTTGGCTTATTACATGCCAGGTACTGGGGTTAGGTGCTGAAGGATCCAATGGCGAAAAAGTTGTTCTGGTCTCTTTCTGTTCTGGAGATCATATGTGGCTTTGAGGCCTCAGGTTCGGAACCTACACTGATCTGTCTTCTCTCCCTCTGAGATCTTATCTGTTTTGGGTGCTCAATGCCTCCCAAATCTACACTATCACCCTGGACCTGTTCTATGAGTTTTAGTGCTATATTTCTGTCTCTTTGACACGTACTCCTCAAAAGCCTTCAGAACAGGAGTGTGCTGGAGTCAGCTCTCAAATCAGAGAGTTGATTGTTAAATGTTCAGTGTGAGGATTTTCATTTTGGAAATTGGCAAATGCTACAAATCAGGGCTTGATTTACTGTTTTGTTGATAGCCTAAACTTAAAGAAGTGAAGCAGAGGGGCAATTAGGTATGAAGTAGATAGGGTGCTGGATGTGGAGTCAGGAGAACTTGAGCTCAATTTTGGCCTCAGATACTCACTAGCTTAGTGATCCTGGGCAAGTCACTTAATCCTGATTGCTTCCCACCAAAAAAGTGATGGAGAAAATGTTAATGATGCAGACTAAACTTAAAAGTGAGTCATTTGGAAATATGTTTAACATAATTATACATGTATAACCTATATCAGATTGCTTACCATCTTGGAGAGCGGAGAGGAGAGGGAAAAAAATTTGGAACTCAAAATCTTATAAAAAATGAATGTTGAAAACTATGTAATTGGAAAAAAAATACTATAAAAAAACAAATAAATAGATAAATAGATAAAAGTATATCATTTGTACTTTTTTTTTTTGGACAGCCAGTTGTTAAATGCTTAGTGGCACACCTTTGCTTCAAGGCCTTCCTATTGCCAATAAAATGAAATCTTATTGAAGTAAACCCCAACCAATGGGTGGGACTCTTAGTAAGGGAGCCACCACGCAGCACAAATAAGACCAGCAGAGGAGAGTGGGTTAAGAGGATAACAGTGACGTCATTTGGAAGGAAGTCTATGTCCCCATTAAATGTTGGAACCCTGGGATAAAACCTTGGTTGCCCTGCCCTTGTTACAACTTTGAGTAGAGGATGGCCAACTGAAAATTATGTGTGACATTCAAGGTCCACCTCTAGCAAATCTCAAATACCTTTTCAGTCTTTTCTTCCACTGTTACCTTATATCCGGCATTCACTCTAGCTCTATTGAACTATTCAGGAGGAAGCAGCACAGTACAGAGCACCGGGTTCAAATTCTACCTCAGACACTTAGTAACTGTATGACCCCTGGGCAAGGAATTTCATTTCTCTACGTCTCAGCGTCCTCATCTGTAAAACGATGGGAGGGGGACTCCTTGATCTCTGAGGTCTCTTCCAGTTCTAAATCTATGAGCCCCTTCAGTGGTCCACGTGAATCCTAGCTTCTATGTTTCTGCTTTCCTGGAATGCCCTCCCTCTCCTGTGAGATACCTACAAATAACTTCCAGAGCTTTCCTTCAAGACCCAAATCAAAACCAGTTTCCCCGTTTGGCCATCCCTCCCTACCCAACAGTTCATGAGGCCTCTCCCCCTCCCAAACAAAGAGCATTCGCTATTTGTCCTGCTTCCCATGGGATGCTTAACTGACAATTATTATTATCATTATTTACATTTTTTAGATACATGTTTATTCTTCCCAACTAGACTGAAAGCCCCTTGAGGTCAGGTATCCAATCTCACATCTTTTTCACTGGCCTCTAATCTAGTCTCAAGACCTAACTAGGGCCCTATACACAAATAAACACTCAACAATGAACCCCCAGGGTCAGATACTGTTCCTTTACTCCCTCTTAGCTCCTGCCTAAGCCTGCACTACCACCCCCTTTCTCTCTTTCTCTACACACACACACACACACACACACACACACACACACACACACACGATCGTAATATATCTAATTTCCTTTCCTACTAAGCCTTTCTAGCTAAGAACATAATTCTTTAAGTATCACTCTCTCCTCTCTCTCTCCATCCCTCTCCCATCTCTGTCTCCCCTTCCTTTTCTCCCTTCCCTCCCTTTCTTCTCCCCTCCTTTTCTCTTCCTTTTCCTCTCTCTCTTTTTCTCCCCCCCCCCTTCCTTCCTTCCCCTTCTCTTACTTTTTCTCTCTATCTGCACAGAAGGGCTCATCCTCCTATTACTATCTGGGCTGCAAGGTTTAGTGCTTAGGGAATTATGTCCCTAGTTAGAGGTTTAGTAGGAAAGGGAAGAAATTAGATTACTTAAGAAGAAGAACTAAGTAGCTTTGCCTATAATCTCTCAGTCAAATTATGATACCATGAGTCCACTGGGGCAAGGATGGTCCAATTCTATTTTCTCAAAGACACCCATCAAGTTTCAGGGACCAACAAAGACAAGCCAGAGATCCTAGTGACAACTTCATAGCTTACCTGTGTAGAAATTAAAAATTCTGCCTCAAATGCAGGGCTCTCCATTTCTGCAGATTTAAGAAAAGGATCATTATGTACAATTAAGATAGTGATTCATGTTTTTCTAATGTTTTGGGAGTTTTCTGGGGGAGGCAATCAGGGTTAAGTGACTTGCCCAGAGTCACACAGCCAGGGTCTGAGGCCACACTTGATCTCAGGTTCTTCTGACTCCAGGGCTAGTGCTCTATCCACTGCACTACGCAGCTGCCTCTTTTCTAAGGCTTTGTGACGTAGAGAGCTGGCCTTCGAGTAAAGAAGACCTGAATTCTAGTCCTACCAACTGTGTAACCATGGCCAAATCACCTGATTTCTTAGTGCCCCAAGCAACTCTCTAAAACTAACCTGCAGATGAGCTACAATCTACACTGGGTTTCCAAACAGGAGCTCCCTATATCTAGGAGATTGTTTATCCAGCCATTTATGGTGATGAAATACTTTGTAGACATTATTTCTCTTGAACCCCATGAGATAGATATTATCCCCCTCTTTATAGCTCCAGTACCAGAAGCTTAGAGAAATTTAGTGTCTTGTCCAGGGTCACGTGGTTAATAAATGTAAGAGCTAGGACTTTAGCCCAGGGCCTTCTAATGCCAAGTCCAGGACTCTGAATCAAACTATCCTGCTCTGGACTATTCCCTAAAATACCTCTGGGCTTTAAAAATGGAACAAGTTCTGAGGCTTATGGCATTGACTTGGGAAACTCATTCAAAGTTGGGATAATCCAGAGGATTTCTTAAAGCCCTTACACTCTAAACATTCTCAGATTCTCTGTGGGAACTAACTCTTCTAAGGGGACAAAGGGCCAACAGTTGGGCACTGGAAGATGACTAGGACAGAGTGGAATGCCTTCTGGGTTTTGAAATATTTATTGTTTCTTGTTTAGTTAATCAACCCAACATCAAGAAGTTAAAAATAACATTGGAAGGGTTTGCTAAGGAATGTCAATGCGGAGACTATATGAATTACTCCATGGGAGAGCCAAGAAATGTGGATGGAGAAGATGGCGGCCTGTAATGGTAATTAATTTAGCAGGTACTTAGCCTTTAGTAACTAAGGGCTAAGACCTTCTGTGAAAGAAACAGAAGGTGAACTCTGTCTCCTGTTGCTGACATAACAGGAAAGGGTTGGTTGAGACAGGAAGCCAGTGTGTGTGTGTGTGTGTGTGTGTGTGTGTGTGTGTGTGTGTGTGTGTGTGTGTGTGTGTGTGTGTGTGTATTTAAGAAGAGCTCCAGAGAAGAGACAGACAGAATCAAGAATTTTTACTCCTGGTGGAGGATGCAGAATTGTCCCAGCATCTGGGATCTGGGCTGCTACTGGAGTGAGAACTGAGTTGGAGTTTTCTATGAGACCAGAATCTGGTGAAGGCCGAAGTGGCTGCTGCCTCCTGGAAGGCTGAGATTTCTTCTGTGTCCTAAGGCCAGCTGAACTGCTGGAGGACTGAAGAAGCATGACCGGGATAAGGCTTTGTTTGTTCGTGGCTTGGTTGATCCTTGAGTTTCCAGCAACAGAAGTTGTGAGGTTTTGAGATGTGCTGGACCCTGTGAACTTCAGTGTGCACCAGGAACTGCCCAGAAGACTGGACAAGGACCTGGGAGCTGTCTGCCTCTGAATCCAGGTGACTGGTGGATTCAGGTAGGAGCTGGGACCATGGAAGGGGATCCAGGGAATCTGAGAGACCACCCCGAGTCAAGATGAAGAAAAGGCCTCTCCTTGGATATTGAACGTGTGATGAAATTGAAGTTTACTAGGCAATGAGGGGAGGAGGGTTTGTGTAATTTTCTAATGATTGTATTTAGTGATTAATGATATTTAGTAATTGTGAATCTGGATAAGTGACTGATTAAGTTAACTTATGATTACCCCATGAGTGGAAGACTGACTTGTATTGTGAAATGATTGAATGATTAAGTAAGGAGGGTTTCCCCTTTAGGGAAACCAGATGATCATTCTTTTGTTCTTTGTTCTAAATACTGTAGCCACTTTGGTGAAAACTGTGTGGCCATTCTAATATTAAGCTATTGTGAACACTATATTGTGATTTTCTGTGATAAGATGTAATGTTGTAAATATTATATTGTGATTTGTTGTGAATGTTTGCCTTGATTTATAAAGGAATACATGGAATGTTCACTATACTGTGTAATCAGAACCTTAAAAGCTGTTCACAGTAGCATTCTTTTGGGAAGCTGCTTGTGCATGGAACTACGGCCATCAGAAGAAGAGCAGCCCTGTGGTATTTATCCTCAGGAGAAGAATGAAGCCTGCCATGTGGTTCAGTAGAAGTCTATTGAGAATTACTGAATATCTGCTGTGAACAAGGTGCTGTACTAGGCACTGGGTGAAGAATGGTGGCGAAGAAGAGAAGAAAGTGTTCCTGACCTCAAGGAGTTTATAATCTAGTCAAAACCAGACATTCAGGAAAATGGAGCATGTTCAATTTGGGGAGAATAACAGAAGAACAGGGACAAGAGTCCACCTTAGATTCAGTTGTTTCACTCAACACAGTTGAAATGGAAGGGAGGGGGCATGATGACAAGGTAAGCCTCAGCAGAAGGGTGGGACTCTTGTTAATGGCACCCACTGTGCAGCATAAATAAGGCCAGCAGAAGACAATGAGTTGAAAGGACGGCAGTGGAAGTGGAAGGAAGTTTATGTCACCATTGAATGTTGGAACTCTGGGATAAAACCTTGGTTGCCCTGCCCTTGTTACAACTTTGAGTAGAGGATGGCTGACTGAAAATGAAAGTGGAATAACTTTTTTCATCTCTCAGGCTATCATCCTGTATATTTTTGTTCTTTCATAGTCAGACTCCTAGAAAAATCCTTCTATGTTCATTGCCTCCATGTCATTGCCTCTCAACAATCTGACAATCATATCACTCAATTGAAATTGAGTTCTATAAAGTTAACAATTACATTTCAATGGCCAAATCCAACAACTTTTGCTGACTCTTTATCGTTGTTGACTTCCCTGCAGCATTTGACATTGTTGGGTACCTTCTCCTTCTGGATGCACTCTCATTGACACTGCTCTTTCTTGGTTCTCCACAGACTCTTTTGCCACACCATTAACCATGGCACTCCCCAACTGTGCATGAAATGTAAAATTCTGTCTTGGGTTCTCTTTTCTTCTTTCTCTATATTCTTTTCTTCTGTGATCTCATCAGTTCCCATTGATTCAATTATCACCTCTGCAGAAGGTTCACAGGTCTTATATCTTTACCTAGACTTTTTCCCAAGCTCTACACCCACATTACCAAATCACTATTGGACATTTTCAACTGGATGTTCCATGGACATCTCAAACCTGATATACATGAAGCAGATCTCATTATCTCCATGCCATCACCAAACACTCCTCTTCCTAATTTCCCTGTTTCTGTTGAAGATACCTTTCTTCACCCTCCCTTAGCTTCTGTAACCAATTAGTTGCCAAGTCTTGTAGATTCTATCTCCACAATCTCTCTCTCAACTATCTGCTTCTCTCTACTCATAGAAATCCACCTTAGTTCGAGCTCTCATCATCTCTAATCTGGATTCTCACAATAGCCTTCTAACCTGTCTCCCTGTCTCCGATCTCGCCTCAGTCCAACACATCCTCATAGATGGTGAAGTCCTAAAACAAAGAGTTGCCTATTTCATTCCCCTACTCAAAAAGTCCAGTGACTTCCTATTAGCACTAGAATAAAATGCAAATGCTTCTGTTTGGCCATTAAAACCTTCATAATCTATATCCAGCTTACTTTTTCAGGTTTATTATACCCTCTTCATCCATTATATTTTCAAATTGATCTACTTCCTTTTTGTCATACATAACATTCTATTGCCTACCACATGCCTTTGCACAGGCTGTCCCTCACACCTGCAGTGCCCTCATCCCTCATCTCTGCCTCACAGAACACCTAGTTTCCTTCAAAGCTTAGCTCAAGTGCAACCTCCTACATGAAGCCCTTCTCTATCTTCCCAATTGTTAGTTTTCCTCTGGTCCCTATGATATGTGTACGTGGTTTTCCCTGAGAGAGTGTAAGCTCTTGAGGTCAGGGAATGTTTTGGTTTATAATTTGATGCTTAAGGCTCAGCACAGTGCTTGGCCCATAGTAGCTGGGACTTAATAATGACTTACTGACTGATTGATCCTTCTGCCTTATGTGTTGCTATTATTGTTCAGTCATGTCCAACTTTTTGTGATCGCATTTGGGGTTTTCTTGGCAAAGATACTGGGGTGGTTTGCCATTTCCTTCTCCAGCTCATTTATCAGATGAGGAAACTGAGACAAGCAGGGTTAAGTGACTTGCCCAGGGTCATACAGCTAGGAAGTGTCTGAGGCCAGATTTGAACTCAGGAAGATGAGTCTTCCTGACTCCAGGATCAGTGCTCTATCCACTGTAACACCTAGTTGCCCTTATGAGTAAATTCATCCTAAAATTAGGTAAGAAGAGCTAATGGATCAAATCAGTTTCACAGAAGTCAGGTCAAACCAGGAAGTTGGTGTCATGAAGACAAAACAACTTGGTGAACAGTCACAATTCTCTCTAAAGTGTAAATCAGCCGTAGAAATACAGCTTTAGAGCAGTGAGGAAACTCGGAGTTCATCCCCCAACCTTCTCATTTTACAAACGAACCAACTGAAGGCTAGAGAGGTTCAGTGAATTGCTTGATGTCACCTAACAAAAGAAATGTTATATCTCAAGTGTGCTTGACCATGTCCCCCTATGGCAACTAGAGAGCATTATAGACCTTTCTAGTGTGTAAGAGAAAAGCAGGTTTTGCAGGTTTTGCGTTGTTATTTATAGGGTTCATAACAAGATACAAGATTTGGAGCTGGAAGGGCCCTTCGAGGTCATTGAGTCCCACCTCCCTCATTTTACAGATGAAGAAACTGAGGTCTGAGAGGTTGTGATTTTCTCAAGGTCACACAGAGAGACAGAGGTGGGATTTGAACTGGGACCCTGAGTCCAAATCCATTTCTCTTTTCATTGTGGCATGAACATATTATTCTGTGTGTATGCATGCATATATAAATGTACATATACACATAAACTGTATAATTTAAACAACATTTTGCTTGATTGTATTCAGTTCTTCAGTTCTCATTTTATTTTGCAACTAGAAATAAGCCTATGTCAAAGATGGAAAAGATTTTTGTTTTATTTCAATTGAGGATTGTTGACCTACTGAAAAAAAAATCTAGGGGTGATACTCAAATAAAAGGTAATTTAATTAGTTAATTTGGAAGGTTAGATTTGGGTTTGAGAATGAAAAATTTTAAATGTTCAAGGCACCTAGTTTTTAAATTAAGACCACAGAATGCAATATTCTATTCAATAAACACAACAAATATGCAAACATATATGCCTCCTAGGGCAGCTAGAGTGCCAGGCCTGGGCACAGCCTAGCTGTGTGACCCTGGGCGAGTCATTTAACCTTGTTTACCTCAGTTTCCTCATCTGTAAAAAGAGTTGGAGAAAGAAATGGAAAGCCACTCCAGTATCTGCCAAGAAAACCCCAAATGGGGTCACAGAGGGTGACACAATGGGGTGAACGGCAACAACAAAAATGTCTCGAGATTGTAAATTGATGAAGATTGTGAAAAGGAACACGAAAAAGAAACAGAGTGAGGAAAGGAGTCAGAGAGCAAAACAAGAGGAAGGAGAGAGAAACTGCGGTGGAGGAGTAGGAAAAAAAAACTGTTAGACACAGTGTGTGGGCAAAGAGAAAGAAGGGAGGAAGAGAGACGTGACACAAAGAGCCCTTTAAATGCTAATGAGCGGATGGATGCTATTCACAGGCTTTCATCTGCTCTTTTCTTTATAAAGCTGAAAAGGACAGTCACAGTCATTTTAGGAGAATGAGAGGGAAGAATTATTCTCTGACCCTGAGATGCAATGGAGAACTTTCTCTTTCCAGTCTAGACACGCTCGTGATCACCCTTGTCTAGATGATCTCATAAATGAGACATAAACACAAGCCTCTAGAATTTGCTCCGGCATATCTGAGCAGGTGCTTGGGTAGCCTTAAGGCTGTATCCATATCCATGGTTTTATTTATGAGGAAGGGTGAGGAAGGGACATTTAAAAGGATTTCTGAGAGGTTGGTAAGGTCCTTTTCCCAGCCTGGTAGGGATTACCCAGTTACTTTCCTAATATTCCCTTTAAAATGTCCTAGATCCCATGAAGCCATCCATACTTGGCTACTTTAAGCTTTCATCAGCTCTAAAGTGGAAAAAAAAAACACCAAACTCCCAAGGATAATAAGCATTTGTGTAAAACCCAATAAAATATCTCCTTTGTGAAAAATGGTTGCCATGCAGCTATGGGTCTTCTCCATTCGTGTGTTATTAGCATCAAATTGCTGTTCTTTTCTCACTGACATCAGCGACAGAGAAAGCAATCACTGGAGCGGGTGCTAAGACACCGTCTGCTCTGGCCATTAGCTCAGATGGATTAGGTGTCACAGAACCATAGAACTTCAGAGCTGGAAGGGATCTCAGACACCTTCAAATCCAAACTCATACCTGGAAAAAGATCTTGTCTATAACAGTCCCCCTCCCCCAAAGCAGTCCTTCAATTTTCATTTAAAAACCTTCAATAAGGGCAGCTGGGTGGTGCAGTGAATAGAACACTGGTCCTGGAGTCAGGAGGACCTGAGTTCAAATTTGACCTCAGACACTTCACACCTACTAGCTGTGTGACCTTAGGCAAGTCACTTAACCCTGATTGCCCTGTTTTCCCCCCTCCAAAAAGACAAAAAAAACCCTTAGTAAAGGTGATCCCACTAGCTGTGGAGGCAACCCATTCCACTTTCGAATAGCTCTAAATGGTTAGCAGGTTTCCCTATATCAATCAGTTGATTATTAACTATAATTATTAACTAATAAGTATTATAATAATTGTGTTATTTAATTATAATTAAACTTTTGCTACATTGATTAATTATTATTTTGCTACATTGTTATTAGCAAATCAATTTTATTAATGATATATTAATAATAATATTAATCAATCAATTATTATTGAGCACCTACTTCTGTGCTAGGCACTGTGCTAGGTGTTGGGGATACAAAGGCAAGAATGAAAGAGCCTTTGCCCTCAGGGAGTTTACATTATCTTGTGGAGACAACATGTACATATATAAGTGTATATATACAATAAATGCAAGGTAATTTGGGGGAGAAAAGCAGTAGCACGTGAGACAGCTGTAGAAGGTGGGGTTTGAGGGGCAGCTAGGTGACGCAGTGAATAGAACACCAGCCCTGGAGTCAGGAGGACCTGAGTTCAAATTCAGCTTCAGACACTTGACACACTTACTAGCTGTGTGACCTTGGGCAAGCCACTTAACCCCAATTGCCTTGCCTTCACTCCTCCAAAGGGAAAAAAAAGAGGGGTGAGGCTTGAACTGAACTTTGAAGGAAACAAAAGGAGTGTAAGAATTGGAGGTGAAAAGGGGGCGCATTCCAGGCACAGAGGGGCAGCTTTGCAAAGACAAGGAAAGAGGAGATGGAGTGTCATGTGTGAAGAATAGCAAGGAAACCACTTTGGCTGGTCTGCAGTGGGAAGAGAAGGGAAACAACACATAATGGTGTTACAAGGGCATCCCCAGAGCATTCCCAGAGTAGCTCTTACTGGTTCCTGCTGACTTCTTAGGACATGCTTGCAGCCATTGTATATGACTCATGGAGGAGAGGTTTATGCTGTGAGATGACAAAGAGTCCTGTGATTGGCTGTTGAGTTGGAGGCGCTGATGATTCAGTGGGTACACAAAAGGGACTGACCTGCCCTTTTGCTGCTCTCTGCTTTTCTGTTCAGAAATACACAGCAAATACTGTTCCCAGCCCGCTAGGATGGAGGAGGGGTGGCCAGGCCATTTCCCAACCCAGCCCTCTAAGCCACTAAAGTATATGTCTTGCCTGGGCAAGCCTGTGCCTGGGTTTGGGGCACATTCCTTTCATGTTTATTTTGTCCTGGTCTTGGGCGTATGAGTACTTATCCAGCAATGGTCCAGGATGCTCACAACTTTGTGAGTTCAAAATGGCCATCAGGTGGGAGATTTTTTCTGTACATGTGCTGAGTCACCTGTTACCCTGGCTTAGTATCTAATTAAGAGCATCTTTATTACCTCACAGTGCCTTAGTGATGAGTCACACATTGGAAGCCAGGCCCATAATGTTAGCCAGAACCAGGAGTGGCAGCTCCCAGCATGCTCTCTGGGATTCCCTTGTTAACTAAGTCAGGAAAGATCAGATGGCCCTAGAAAATGAAGATCTTGAAATGCTAAACAGAAGAGTTTTTATTTGATCCCAGAGGTAATAAGGAACCACTGAAGTAGAGGAATGACATGGTCAGACCTGTGTTTTAGGAAAATCATTTTGGCAGCTATTTGGACAATGGATTAGAGGGGGGAGATACCTGGGACAGGAAGACCAATTAGGAGAATATTGCAAAATTCACAGGGGTGGGGAATCTGTGGCCTCAAGGCCATGTTTGGTGCCCTCTCAGTCCTCAAGGGTAGCCCTCTGACTGAATCCAAACTTCACAGAACAAATTTCCTTAAATAAAAGGATTTGTTCAGTAAAACTTGGACTCGGCCAAAAGGCCACACCCAAGGACCTAAAAAGCCACCACATGTGACCTCAAGGCTGCAGGTCCCCCACCTCTGGCTAGGAGAGGGGTAATAAGGGCTTGAGTTAGGGTAGTAGCTATGTGAGTAAAGAGAAGGGAATACCTATGAGAGATTTAGCACCTACGTCTCAAAGTTGTTATGAGGACAAAATGAGACTATATATAAAGCATTTTTCTTAAAGCTATCTATAAACGCTAGTTGTTGCTGTTGTTGAGGCAGAGTAGACAGGACTTGTCAACTGATGGGATACATGGTGTAAAGGAGAAGGTGGAGTGAAGGATAACTCCAAGGTTGTAAATCTGGACGACTACAAGTTTGGTGATGCTGTCAACAGGAAGTAGGTTAGAAAAGGGGTGGGTCTGGGGAAAAGCTAATGAGTTCTGTTTTTGACACGTCAAGTTTGAGATATCTATCAGACATCCAGCTTGAAATATCGAATAGGCAGTTGGTGATAAGGAAATGGAGCACAAGGGAGAAACTAGGACAGGGGTGGGGAACCTATGGCCTCAAGGCCACACATGATCTTCTAGGTCCTTGGATGTGGCCTTTTGACAAAGTCCAAGTTCTACAGAACAAATCCTTTGATTAAGGAGATTTCTTCTATGGAGTTTGCATTCAATCAAAGGGCCGAACTTGAGGACTTAGAGGGGCATATGTGTCTTTGAGGCTGCAGGTTCCCCACCTCTGATCTAGGACTACATATTTAAATCTGGGATCCCATGGGAGCTGCTAAAGTCATTGAGAGAGAAAATATAGATTAGAAGAAAGCCCATGCCAGAGCATTTGGGGACCCTCAAAGTTAGGGGATACAATATGAATGGTGATCCAACAAGAGACAGATGTCATAGGGACCAAAAGAGGAAAGAACATTGCAGGGATAGGGAGAGGCAGTCAACAATGTCAAGATTTTGACTCTTAGAAGGAACATAAATTTGCCCCTTTGCAACTCTCACCTCTTGTTCCTTGTTTTGCCCTTTAAGGATGAGGTAGAACAAGTCAAAAGACCTGGGTTTGAGTTCTGGCTTTGCCACTTAATACCTGTGTCACCTTAAGTAAGAAACTCCCTCTCTGAGATTGTCTGTTAAGGTATGGATGAGCAGCCATTGATCCCAGTACTGAAGGTTCCCAGACCCATGAGCTTCCACCACAGGCACCCTTGGCAGAGGTCCACAGGTGACAGTCACAAGTCCATTATAACTAGAGGCAGGGAGTCAATCTAATCAGCAGTGCCCAAAGGACAGTTCCATGTCATCTAGGGAGGAGATGAAGCCATGTAGATTTTCCCTATGATTGGACTAAGGACTTTGCCTCAGATGGAGGCCATTTGTCAAGAGCTCCTTCTTCTCAACTCACATCAATCAGATGTCTTCCCTCATTTTCTCCTCCTTCACCCATGAAGGGGCGGTCCTTCTCTTCACTAAGGCAAATCCTTCCTTCACCCTTCTTTGCCAGTCAATTGCCCTTTCTTTCATCCCCACTCTCACTAATTTTCAAGCTGTCCTGTCTATTAGCTCCTTTGTTACTGCCTACAAATGTGCACATCTCCTTCGTCCTTAAACTCTGACTTTATCCAACCATCCCTGCTAACTATCCTCCTTTATTTCTCCTCTTCTTTGTGGCTAAAATGCTTCACAAAACCACCTACAATCTAAATCTCCTTTCCCTTCCTCTTACATCCTTTGCCATCTGGTTTTCTATCTCATCAGCTTTCTCCAAATTTAATGATGCTCTTTCCAATGTCACCAATGACCTCTCTGTGATCTCTGACACTGTTGATCATCTTCTTTTCCTGGACACTCTCTCCTCTCTAGATTTCCATGACACTGCCATCTCCTGGTTCTTCTACCTGTCTGATCAACTTTTGGGATCCTTCCATTACTTCTTCATCCAGATCATTCTCAGTAACCATGGGACTTGACTAGCTTGGGCCCTCTTCTCTTCTCCCTCTTACTATCTCATCTGGTGATCTCATCAGCTCCCACGAGTTGAATTATCATTTCAACGCAAAAGATTCCCAGGTCTATATAGCTAACCCTAGTCTCCTTCATGAAGTCTGTGCTGCCTATCCTCTTGGGACATCTCAAACTGGATGTTCCACGGACATCTGAAACTCAACAAGTTCAAAAGAGAACAAATCATCTTGCCTTCCAAAACTTCACCTTTTCCTACCCTTCCTATTGAGGATCCCACTATCCTTCCAGTCACCAAGTCTTACACCATCAGGGTCATCCTCATTCACACTCACTCCACATATCCAAACTATTGTCAAGTTTGGTTATGCCTGCTTTCACAACATCTCTTGTATAGGTCTTGTCTTCTCCATTCACATGGTTGCAACCCTGGTCCTCATCACCTCATTGCCTAAACTATTAGCAGTTCATCTGAAAAAAAATCTGGGGGCTTTAGATGACCACACTCTTAATATGAGCTAACTGTGCAACACTGCTGTTAATAGAACTGCTCTTTTAGATAATAAAAATGGCTTCCATTTATAGAATGTAAGCTCCTTGAGGTCAGGGACTGCTTAATTCTTGTCTTTGTATCCCTAGCACCTAGTACATTGACTAGCATATAAGAGATGTTTGACAAATGTTAGTCAAATGAATAAATGAACATAAAGAATGGACTTTCAGAATAGAAGAAGTCATAGGAGTTCAATATATAACTCAAAAAAAAAAGAACCCTAATCTGTTAAAAATTCTTTTTTTTTTAATGATAATTATTTTTTCAATTTATTTTTAGTTTTCAACATTCTTTTCCACAAGATTTTGAGTTACAGATTTTCTCCCTGTCTTTGCCCTACTCCCACTCCAAGATAGCAAGCCTACTGAATACCCCTTCCCCAAATCTG
>CM053584.1:131531418-131585070 GCA_028627135.1 Pseudochirops cupreus
TATATATATATATATATATACATATATTTGTATAAATTTATTTATGTATTTATATGTATAAATTTATATGCACATATAAAATTTTAAGCTATTAAAACTTAAAACCACACTGTTTTCAGTTGTGACTCTTCATGACCTCATTTGGGTTTTTCTTGGCAACGATACTGGAATGGCTTGCCATTTGACTTCAAGCCCAGTGCTCTACCCCCTGCACCACCCAGCTGCCCATACTGTTAAAACTTAACACTATATTTAAAACTTGCCCTGTATAATCCCTATTTTAAGAGGAGAAGGTAAACTATGAACAGAATGAGGAAAGTTGGAGGTGGAGCTGTGAAGAGATAAAAGGCACTTTTGGATAAAAGGAAGGGAGAGAAGAAAAGGAATAACTATGGAAACTGAATAGAATAGCCAGGATGGACTCATGGAGAGACAAGGGGAAATGCTAGGAGGAAATAAGCTCAACTGATAAGGTAAATGGCTATGAATTCAGCACCATTTGGGCCAGAAATGATAAGGGGTGAGCCTAGGACAAAGAGACCTCAAAGGGGGAAAACGTTATATAGCTAGTAGCTCCCCATGGTCCTGAAGGGGAGCTGCTGAGCAGTAGACTATAAGAACTTATCCATAATAATGTGTGTGGAGCACTGTACAATGGAGAGACCTCTGCATTTAGAATGAAAGGGAATGGGCTCAAATCTCAGCTCCGCCACTTAGCAGCTGTATGATCTTGGGCAAATGAGTTAATGTTCCATGCCTCATTGTCCTCAGCTATAAAGGGGAGAGTAGAGGAGATGGCCTCTAAGATTCTTTCCAATTTAAGAGCCTGTAATAAGTCATACCAGTAATTTAGGGTCTGCAAAACATTTTTCTCCCAATACTCTTAATGCATCATGGGTGTTACTATTCCTATTTCACAGATGAGGAAACTGAGACCAAGTGAAGGAAGTTATCAAGGGTCTTGCAAGTAATAATTAGCAAAGAAGGGACTCAAATTCACATCTTCTCACTCCTACAATGAAAGGATTTAGATTTAAAGATAGGACTTTGGAGATCTCCCAATTCCTCAGTTGTTGGGTGAGAAAGCTGAGGGCCAGGAAAGTAAAATGTCTTACCCCAGGACATACAACAAATAAACCAGCCCAGGTCCCCAGCCTGCAAGATCAGTATTCTTGCCACCATATCATGCTACCCTTTCCACTAAACTACACTGCCTTCTCCAAGAGCCAGAATCTAGGACAGGAGTGGGGAACCTGTGGCCTTGATATGGCCTCCTAGGTCCTCGGGTGTGGCCTTTTGAATGAGTTCAACTTTTACAGAACAAATCCTTTTGTTAAAGGGATTTGTTCTGTGAAGTTTGGAGTCAGTCAAAGGGATGCACTTGAGGACCTAGAGGGCCATATGTGGCCTCGAGGCCACAGGTTCCCCATCCCTGATCTAGGAGAAAGGTCTATAGACTAAGAGTCTTAAGACATCAAGATATTGGGGAGAAGCACTGGATTTAGAATCTAAGGAACCCAGATTCACAGAATCACAAAACCTTATCACTTGTCAACCAACCATCAGATGCTGAACTGCTGTGCACTTTGCTAGGCTGATCTAAGGATTGCCGACAGCCCTGGGCCTGAAGCTGAATCTTTTCCCATTTGGTAGGACTACCCAAAGTCCTACCATGTGCAAACCTCAAGGGGGCATCAGAGGAGGGTGTTAATCAACAGGTCCCATCTGTAAAATGAAGGCAATAATTCCTACAGTAACTTCATAAGATTGCTTGATGATCAGATAAGAAGATTTATGTAAAGTCCTGGGTAGCAATCATTTGAATTGCTCCAGATACATATCACTTTCATCTCTTGGGTTTGATTACAAGCTCATTGAGGTCAGTGACCTCTGTATTGCTTCTATTACATATACATACACACATATGTAAGTATATAGATAGATATGTTGGTGTTCATATATGCACATCAGTGTGGATGTATGTATGACATATGTATGTTGGTTGATAGATCAAGAGAAAATGGCAGTAGGAAGCCTGAGTTTAGTGCTCAGTGCTTTAAGCCTTTGTGAAGTAAATACTTTCAGTGGTCTACCTCAGTTCTCCCTGATCGTGCCTGGACATTCCTTCACGTGGGCACAAAGTTTGGGGTGAGGCAGCATGGCACTAGCAACAAGCATTGACTCTGTAGTCAGATGTCTTGGGTCCAGATCTCAGCTGCCCTATTTTACTGCTTGGGATCTTTGTTCCTTCGTTAATGAAATTAATGGCTGGAATAAATAATAATAATAAATAATAGCTACTTTACAAATATTACATTATTTTATCCCCACAATAACCCTGTGAAGTAGATGTCATTATTATTATTATTCCCATTTTACAGAGGAGGAGACTGAGGATAAGAGACTTGCCCAGGGTTGCTCAGGTAGGAAGTGAAGGCAGCAGAACTGAATGAAAGTCTCTCTGACTCCAACTCCCACATATTAACTATCCATTGCACAGTGGGTTGACTCTGAGGTCCCTTGC
This sequence comes from Pseudochirops cupreus, assembly GCA_028627135.1. NCBI lineage: Eukaryota > Metazoa > Chordata > Mammalia > Diprotodontia > Pseudocheiridae > Pseudochirops > Pseudochirops cupreus. Next base: position 131,533,943 of record CM053584.1, read on the forward strand.
AACTTTTCATCTTTGACATACCTGCCTGCAGGCTTATGATTGAAAAGGATAGGTGGGATGGAAAATGGTTAAATCCTTACTAGCCATGTGACCTTGGGCAAGTCACTTAACCCCAACTGCCCTGCCTTCTCCCCTCCAAAAAAAAAAAAAAAGAAGCAAAAAGAAATGGTTAAATCACCAAAGAAAAACCCCAGAGGAAAGACTGGGACCCAGGAGCTCTGACTTTGATGAATAAATCTTCCTCCTTTTTCTCCTTGGGAGTATTTTAGGATCATAGAATCTCTGAATTAAAAGAAATTTTAGTGGGTTATCTCATGTAATCATTGTTGTTGAACCATTTCAATTGTGTCTGACTCTTCATGACTCCATTTTGGAGTTTTCTTGGCAAAGATACTGGAGTGGTTTGCTATTTTTTGCTCCAGCTGATTTTGCAGGTGAATAAATTAAGGCCAATAGGGTTAAGTGACTTACCCAGGGTCAAACAGTTAGTAAGTGTCTGAGACTGGATTTGAACTCATGAAGATGAGTCTTCCTGATTCTAAGCCCAGTGTTCTATACACTCTGCTACCTAGCTGCCCCTCATCAAGTCTACTTCCTATTTTTAAAAAATCCTCTACGACATTTCTCTCAACTGATCATCCAGTGATGGGGAACCCATTATCTCCCAAGGAAGCCTATTCCAATTTTGGATCTCTCTAAGTTAGGAAGAATTTCCATAAATCAAGTCCAAATTTGTTTCTTTGCAAATTCCATGCGTTTCTCAGAGTTCTGCCCTCTGGGGCCATCTGGAACAAGTTTAACCCCCTTCTGTGTGACAGCCTTTTAGACATGTGAAGACAGTTATTATATTTCCTCTAAGACTTTTCTCCAGGCTAAATGTTCTTGTTTCTTTAGCCCATCCTCAGATGACAGACCTTTCACCATCCTGATTGTCCCCCTCTCTTCAGCTCATCAGTGTGCTTCCTATGATACGGCTTCCAGAATAGAACAATGCATTCCAGATGTGGTCTGATGAGGACAGAGCAGAGCAGGAAGGGCTACAACCTCTTGTTTGCTTCTGTATGTATTTATATTCAAGTGTAAAAAAACCCTAAAGGCAAAATGTCATCCAAGTGGCTGTTTTACTGAGAAAAAGGAATGGAAATTGACTTATATTGATTGTCATAGGGTTTTATAGGATATAGAGCTAGGAAGGTTGTTGTTGACCTCCTTCTCCCCCTCGTTTTACTGAACAAGAAAGTAAAGAGACCTAGAAGGGTTACGTGACTTGGCCATGGTCATGCAAGTAAGGAAAGAGGCATTGGAAACAATGAGGGAAAGGCAGTTAGGTGGTGGTGCAGTGAATACAGCTCTGGGCCTGGAGGCAGGACTACCTGAGTTCTAATCCAGCCTCAGATACTTAGTGTGACCTTGGATAAATCATTCAACCTCAGTTTCCTCAACTGCAAAATGGGGATGATGAAAATAATAGTACCTCCCTCTCAGGATTATTGAACCAAATGAGATAATATGTACAAAGCACTTAGCACGTAATAGGCACTATATAAGTGGTGGCAATTATTATTACTATGATCAAATGAGATAATATTTGTAAAGTGGCTAGCACTGTGCCTTACAGTATGGCACAATATACAGTAGGCATACAGTAGGCACAATATAAATGCTAGTTGTTGTTACTATTATTAATTATTACTATTTTAGAGCTAAGATTCGAACTTTGATCTCCTGACTCTAAAACTAGCCTCTTTCCACCATACCATGCTGTGGAAAGGTCAAGATGCCCCTTGCTTACCCCGTTTCCACAAAAAGCAGCAAAGGGTTCAGATGACGCAGATGTTACATAATCAGTGGATACTCTGGATATTTGCCTAGGACGAACGAAGCTTTCAAGTTAAAGAATGAGCAGACCAAGAAGCAGCTTGCCTTGCCACACACGCTAATGATTGTGAGAAGGGCTGAATAAGAGAGACAGCCTGGCTCTGGCAAGAGGGCTGTGCGGAGTCACGAACACCTGGGACCCAGTGCCAGCTCTGCCACATAATAACAATGGATAGCATTTAGAGAGCATTTTAAGGTTTGCAAAGCACTTTACAAACATCTCATTTTATCTCACAACAACCCTGGGTAGTAGGTACTATTATCACTATTATTATCCTCATATTACAGATGAAGAAACAGGGACTTAAGCAACATGTTGGCTATGTGAACCCTTGACAAATTATTTACCTCTCTGCTTCAGGCAGCTAGGACAAGTTACGTGGGGAGAGAAGATCCCCTGGTAGGAGCTCCCTTTACCAATGAAATCACAAGTCTGATTTTAAATAAATAAATGCCTCCTTTAAGGGTCTTTACATTGTACTAGAACACTAACTCTTCAAGCCAAAAAATTGAATGTCTAACTTTGAATGTCAGGTATCAGAAAATCAAATTGAGTGAGAGAGCTACTTTGGGGAGGTAAGAGAATCTAACTGGTCCCTAAAATCATGCCTCATCCATAGCCACTAAGTCTATATATGGGTTTGGGCATCTGAGAAATAGGGATGAGACTGACAAATATGGGGTTCTACTACGGGGAGATTGTAAGAAAAGGAAGGTCAAAGGCTGGAGAAGCTTTCAAGATAACATTGCTTTGCATATTTTGAGTTACTAAGGGAAGGGAAATTCATAATCTTAAGAAAAGTTTGGCATTTTACATGGAGATTTAAGAAAAGAAAGTACTTTCCTCACAATGCTCCTATGAGGTAGGTGGTGAATGTTTCATCATCTTCACTGCACAGATGATGAAACTGAGGCTCACAGAAGTAAGTGACTTGCCCAGGATCACATAGAGCTAGTATTTAACTCAGACCTCTTGACTGAAAAGTCTACCATTTTTTCCACCAGAATAAAAAAAAAAATGTTAAGAGTAATCCCAGTTTATTTCACAGATGAAGATACTGAAACACAGAGAGAGAAGATTTCTCTGGTCTAAGAGCAGTGGCAGGTCCAGAACCAGACCTTGAATTCAGGTCTCCTGACTCCCAGTCTTTTATTTTCATTCTACCAGATCACGTGCTTCTGTTGGTATTTCCCCAATGGGGCAACTCTAATTTCTATACCTCCGCCTCCTGATTCTCTGAAATTGAACATCTAACTCATTTGATCCATTTATCCTACCCAGTTTCTCTTATTTTTCTATTTTTGCTCTCAAATTTGTGGGAGGGGGTGTGTGTGTGTGTGTGTGTGTGTGTGTGTGTGTGTGTGTGTGTGTGTGCATGCACATGTATAGCTTAGGCCCTTGATGTTTTCTGCTTCTCTGCATTTTCCTATGATGTTAAGCAAGCTGACACTTCCTCCAGGTTCTGTTTGCCCAGCATTGCTGCATAGAGAGAAAGAAAAACTGCCTAAAATACCTCAAACCAGGGCCTTTCCCATGGGCTCCCCTCTACTAAGGTGCAATTTAGGAATAGCATTTGTGTATTGTAAATTTCCACCTGCCCCAGCTGCAGCTCCTGGGGATTTATCCCGACTCCTCACTTGTTTCCCTCCTCCTCACTGGAACTGCCTTAGATGGTACCCAGGACACCAGCCTGGGGTCATCCACTCTTTGTCCATTATTTTTAAGCCCTCAACTGATCATGGGTGACTTCCAGCTCTGTCCCAGTATCTCCCCTCTCTCTCCTTTTGTCTTCCTTTGCTTTATAGGCTCTTGCAATCTTTTCAGTCTTCATTCAAAGACCTGGAAGAGAGCTGGCTGAGCTATCAAGACCACCACTCCTTCCTTCTTCCTCCAATCATAGCAGACCAACAATTACACCTCTTTGGGAATGAAACCAGAAAAGAGAAAGAAGGGTACACACCTGGCTCACTCTGTCCTCCTGGAGGCCAGAGACTTAATTGAAGAGAGTATCTGACACAGTGAGAATAAGGTGATTTGGGGACATCCATCCATTAAAAAAAAAAAGGAATCAAGTGGCTGATTGATTCTTGCAAGAAATAGACCTGTTGTCCGCTAGATATCTTCACAGACAAACCCAAAAATAAACCCCTGGAGTTTCTGCCACCACAGGTCGAAGAGAAACTGAGACATGCTATGTGTGCCAGTCAGCCATGGGCACCCAGCCAAAGCCTTGATATTAATGGAAATATCACCATCAACCAGCAATTTGTCCTGTCAGACACAGTATCTTCCTTTGACCCTTAACAGGAAGGGGTGGGGGTGGGGCTAGGGTTTGCCAGCTCCAGCTCTGGACAATCCCCACTTGGTGATCTCGGTGTCTCGACTTTAGGTTCCCAGAAAGACAGACTCTAGGCTTGCCAAGACTGGGTGGAGGGCAATGCTGGAGAAGAGGTGGATGAAGTGGATCAGTGACTCAGCAGTGAAGTCAGTCAACCTCACACTCAGGAAGGAGTCATCCTCAGAGCTCCCAGAGGGCTAAGGGGGAGCAGCTGAGGGATAGCACTCGGGAAGCGAGAGGAGTTGGGGCACGTTGGAGGAAACAGCCCTGCCCACAAGAAAGCATCTTTGCCCTTGGGACACCTGAAAGCTAACTCAGACCTTTCTCTCGAAGCAGATGAGGGGGAGGGGAACAAGGCCCCAGGTGCTGAAAGTACCATGAGGAATAAGAGTACTGAGGGTCAGCCCCAAGTAGTCCTGGGTGTCAGAGAGAACAAGTCAAATCACGAGGAGCAGGTGCAGAGAGACCCGGCACAAGAGAACAGCCACTTATGGAGCAGAGGGATCAAAGACATGGCCCCTCTCTTGTCTTATGTTCATCGGAGCGTATTTTCGTCATAGAATTTGGAGGGGGGGGGGAGGGGAGAGGGTTCAGATATATGATCTGAAATAGAAAACTTTCAAGGTGGGAGCTCTCTCAACTTGTACAGATGGACAGTCTTAGAGAGCGGCCTGGGAGGTTAAGTGTCTTGCATTTATGGTCCCCCAACTAGTATATGGCAGAGGGAGGTGCTCCTGCCCGAGGTCCACCTGGGACTTGCCTGGCATAAATCACACAACTACCAAACGTCAGAGCTGGCGTGGTACCTCGGAGTCCAACACCTACATTTTCATTTTACAGATAAGAAAACTAATGAGACCAGTATCTGATAAGAAGTCCAGAGACCCAAGTATTCCAAGAAACTAGACGGAGCTCGCTAAGATTCAGCCCGTCCTTTTTCGGTCCGTGGCCCCAGGGGCAACAACCTCTGGCCCCACCTCCTGAACCCCAGACTTTCACGAGATAAAACAGCTTACCCAGTCTGGGACAGCCTTCTGGGACCAGCGGGTCCCCAAGAGCCAAGAACAGGACGGCCAGGAGCACCAGGGCGACAGGCAGCATGCTTCCTCCTCCTCTAATACACCATTCTCCTATGGGAACGGCCGCCCCTGGGCTGCCTCTGGGTGGTCTCACTTCTCCCACTGTCCATTCGTCATTTCAGGTTCACTCCCAGTCCCCATCCCGGGGAGCGCTATGCTCCCCAGCTGCTTTCCAGCCGGCTCCGCGCCCCTCTCCGCTCCCTAGCCGGCTCCGCTCGCTCCGTGCTCCTCTCCCCCGCCTGCCTCTACAGCCCAACCCCGGGCAGGAGCAAGCGAGCGCCCAGACTCCGGGCTCGCTCTCTCTTATTCACTCTTAACCAGCCCTGACTGTCTTAGCTCGACTTCCCACTTACACATGACTCAGAGTGGTGCATACTTCTGGCAAACACAGGAAAACATTTGAGGAACTCAGCTCCGCAGCGCCTGTCGAATGTCCCCATGTGTGATTGTGAAATCCGGGACCGATTGAGCAACAACAGCCTGGGCAGGAGGGGAGACGTGAGGGCGGGTTTCCAGCAAACACTCTACACCTGAGCGAGGAGGAGACGGACAGCACGCCCTGAGTATGCATAAGCTGATTTCTTCTCAGCAGTTGAAGGGGAGGTGGTGGTTGGTATTATTATACAAGAAAATCGAGGCTCAGAGAAATTCGCTAGGGACCCTAGAGCACGTTAGTGGTACAGCCGGCACTTGAAGTCAGTTCTTCCTCAATCATGATTATAACTCGTATTTATACAGGGTGTTTCCCAAGTCCAGGCAGTTAGTATTAAACTGACATTTGGAAAACACCCTGTATAGTGCTTGTAAAAGTGCTTTACAAATACTGCATCGTTTTATCCTCCTAACAGCTCTGGGAAATAGGTACTATTATTATCCCATTTTACAGATAAGAAAACTGAGGCAGGCAGTTCAAGTGACTTGCCTAGTATCACAGTTAAAGTGTCTTAGTATTGAATTACAATCTTCCTGACATCAAGTCCAGCATTCTACCCATTCTGTCACCTCTTAGAGTTCAGTGATTTTCTTAAGAGGGCAGAGGGGTAGCCCCCACCCCAGAACTCTGGTTGGGAACAAAACCCAGAAGAAAAAAAGAGGGCATTCCTTTCTTCTCCCAGGGTCACTATTAGGAAAACAGCTCACCAGAGAGAATAGAGCAGCTTTGGAGTTTAGTTAGTTAGTTAGTTAGTTTAGTTAGTTTAGTTTAGTTAGTTTAGTTAGTCCCTCCCTACATAGTCGTCAGTTCCTTAGGCCCAATGATCCCTGGCTCCATTTATCCACATTAATAACTGTCCTTTATAGTTTACAAAGCACTCTCTTCACCTGTGAGGTAGATGGTGCAATTATTGCTATCCCAGGTTTACAGATGAGGGTACTGAGGCTGATGTGCTTGCTGAGAGCCAAGACCCCCCTAGGATAATAGATCCAGAGCTGGCATGGATTTTTAGAGATCATCTCATTCAACCCCCTCATTTGATATATGAGGAAACCAAACCTGAGAAAGGTGAAATGTTTTGTTCAAGATCACAAAGGTAATAAAGTGATAAGGGAAGATCTGATTGCCTCCAGAATCAGTGATTTTTCCATTGTACTTCAAATACTCCTTTTCTTTCAATCAGTAAAAGATCACCTTTGCAGAAAGGCTTCACAGAAAGTCATAGAATGTCAAAGTTGAAACATCATGTCTTACTTTTCAGATGAGGTAATTGAGGCCCAAAAGAAGTCATAACTAGGGCAGGGTGATCTGCACTTTGTCCCAAGGCCCCAGCATGTTTAGGTGGAGTCATATTTCTGCCTCGCTGTAGCCCTCTGCTGGTTCCAAGGGCATGGTACCATGAGGGTCTCATCCTTCTTCCTTCTATCATCCCCCCTTTTCCCCATCAACCACTTTTCCCTCTTACTTCCCCACCCCCCCACCTCATCCTGTTTGGCTTGACTGCACCTTGCCAAGGTTGACAGTGTTTACCTCATTAAGCTCAGAGCAACTCCACTCACCTTTACCTTCTCTTGACTGTTGCCTAGACCTGGACCAACTATGCCTAACTGGAACAAATTGTCACCTGTCCCAACTCCCCCATCCAACAGATTTAGCCCCAAGTACCATGATTCTTAGTCATGGTTCTGCCCAAGGTCCCAAAATGTGGAATTGGAAGGAACTTAAGAAGTTATCGAATACTCAGTTCTGCAGCTGTCTTAATGCAATCAGGCATAAAGCTAGTGAATCCAGGGTCAGATCTGGCCCACCAATTTTTCATTATGCCATATTATCTCTCAAAGGGAATTTTATGCTTGGTCACTTTCCTTTCTAGAAATTTCCGATTAATCTTTGGCTTCACCTTCCTTTTTCTAACCTAAATGAATGAATGACTGAATAAAGCAAGTGCTAAGAACTATGTGCTAAGAATTTAGGAACATAAATAGAAAAGTAAAATGGTCAAGGAGCTCCAATTCTAATGGGGGAGACAACACACATGGAATATTTCTGAATTTTAAGACGATCAGATAATAGGATTTAGAACTTTGAGGGATTTCAACCCTTCCCCTAATTCTCCCTAATATTCTAACCTCCTGTCAATGATGAAAAAGAAAGTCATATGTATTTTTAACTTCATTTTTTGGTAGTTGCAAAGAACAAGAAACAAAATAGATGCCTATTGAGGAGAAGTGACTAAACAAGTTGTGGTAGGAGAAAGCAATTGAATACTACCATGTTGTAAGAAATGATCTGATCGTTGTGATGAATACAGAGAAGCATGGGAAGACATCTGAACTGATACAAAGTGAAGTAAGTCAGAAGAGGAAAGCAATATAGACAATGACTACAATAGTGTAAAAGGAGAGACAATTACAAGAAAATAAAATAAAATTGAATGCTTCCAAATTATAATGAAAAAACTTGGCACTAAAGAAGAGATACAAAAAGACATCTCTCCTTGTTGTTTTGCAGAAGTGGGGGGCTAGCAGTACAGAACATGACATAAAAGTCATAATCTTTCAATATTACTAGTTTTACTCAGAGGTGTGCTGATAGATGTTTTACAAATAGTTCTCCAAAAAAAGTATACTGGACACACTTTTAAACTTAATCTGTACTATCACTATTTTCTCCAACACTTTCTTAAGTCTATACAATCAACAGAACAATAAATCAAACCCTGATGTATAGCCTTTATCAATTTACACTGAAAATTTAACAATTGCAAAGTCATATGAGCTGGCTCCTGTGTATTATTGGTTTTGCTGGACTTTTTTCTTCCCTTTTAAAAAAATTCTTTGTCAGAGGGATGGTTATTTTAGGTGAGGAGAGTGGAAGGATATATTGGGAATTATAAGTGATGTAAAAAAAATGGAAGATAATAATTAAAATATGTCATTTTAAAATATTTTTAAATTTTAAAAACAAAAACCTGTGGATATTATATTCTTTCTCATGTCCCACATGTGTGGTGGTTCTGAAATCTGATCATTTTATGTCTTGAACCTATTGGTCCTTATTCTTTTCATCCTATACATCCTATTATCATCAGACACATTCAATCTAACAGTCAGCAAACACTTATTAGACACCTAATACATTCCAGGCACTGCCCTAGTTTTTGGCCATGCCAAGATGTTAAATGAAAGTTTCTAACCTGAAGGACCTAATGGGATGGGTGTCACATTAACAATATGTCAAGGACCCATAACAGTTCCACGACTTAGAGCCTTAGAGATTTGTCAAAAAGAGAGAACTTACTTGACTTGCCCACAATTATTTTGAAGCTAGATCTTCTGGTCTCCACATCCCATACACTTCATACACACAAAGCAGTAGACTTCAAGCTTCACACGTAATGGGGGCAAAGGAGAAATCAAGCTAGTGTACACTAAGAAAATCTGAAGAGGGAGGGATTGCTTTTGGCTGGGGAGAAGTGGGATAAAAATGGTTCGAAGTTTCATTAAAGGGATGGTACCAGAGCTACCCCTTAAAGGGGAATGGTTTCAGCAGGTGGAGAGAAGATATTATAAGCACAGGAGATGGTGGTCTGTCATGAGAATGAGATCACAGAACTTGTCCAGACTGTCTGAAATGTAGAATGCATCCTTCTCTCCTATTTCACCACCCTCAAAAACCAGGCCATCTCTCCTGGTTAGGCTCATTCGACTCAAACAGCCTTGCAAGTGCCTACCCTCTGAGGTTATCTCCCATTTACACTGTATATGTTTCACAAGTATAGCTATTTGCTGATTGTCTTTCCCATTAGAATGTAAGCTCCTTGAGGGCAGGGAGCATCTTTGCATCCCCCAGGTCTTAGCACATAGTAAATGTTTAATCTTTTTTTTTTTTTAATGATACTAATAACAAGTAGGATTGAAGAGTCAGGAGACCCTGACACTTTATTAGCTGTGTTACCTCAAGTTAACAATGACCTCTCCAATTTCTTCATTTGTAAGATGAGAATATTCTACAATATATTTTTCCATTCATTCATTATCATTTATCACTATGTACAAGATGTTACTAAGACAAAAACAGCCCTGCCCTGCTTCTATTCTACTGGGGAGGGGGTGGTATAACAGAGAATCGTGGGGTCACAGACTTAGAGTTGGAAGGGACTTTAGGGATCATCTTCTCCAATCCATTTATTTTACAGATGAGGAAACTGAGTCTCAGAGAAGTGAAGATCGTGCCAGTGGTAACTGGCAAAGTCAGCTCTCAAGCCCAGATAAATAAAGACCAAATCCCTACCAAATAAATGCAATATAATTTCTAGGGAGGAAGGGTGGAGACCTACACCACATAGCTATTATGAATAAAGTATTTTGTATAAACCTGAGTTAATATTGTCTTTCCAAGGTCCCCCACTGCGCACAGGATGGGGAGAGAAAGTGCAGGACATCTGACACTCTTATTGGTCTCAGAAGAGGCTCCTGCCCTCAGGGGAGAATTAGAATGAGAATAAAGAATGTAGCTGGTTTTTCTCCCTCCTTATTAGTTCTTCTCAAAACAAGTTGGGTGTGAGGCCCCTGTTTTCCCAACCATGATTTGGAGGCAGAGTCCAGGACATGCCTAGAGAACCCAGGGTTAGAAGTGGTTTATTCTGCCAGCATCTCGGTGGACTGGATCTCCTCTCATCAACTGGTGAGGTTTGGGGCTGATCTGGGGCTCTCGTGAGAGATCCAAGAGATCTGCTTAGGGGGAACTCACTTCCCCCTTCCTATGAACAGCATCAGATCTCCAAGGGTAACCTCCTTAGCAACTCTCCGGTTTCAGGCCTGCAGCTGCTCAGAGTCTTTACTGATTATTTTCAGGGCTGCACCTGCCACAGAGGTATGGGTGGCAGGAGGGATGACAGGTTTCTTATCGGACCCCTTATCTGAAACCTTATTTTAACCTGTTTAATCTGGAAGGGGGAAGGGTCACCTGTGGGGTCTAATGGCTCTTAATCAGTAGCAATTAAAGAACAGCTAGATGTTGAAGTATGCAGAGTGCCAGACCTAAGGTCATCTTCCTGAGTTCAAATCCAACCTCAGACACTTACTAGCTGTGTGACCCTGGGCAAGTCACTTAACCCAGCTTGCCTCAGTTCCCTCATCTGTAAAATGAACTGGAGAAGGAAATGTCAAACCACCCCAGTATCTTTGCCAAGAAAACCCCAAATGGGTTGGACAAAGAGTTGGACACAACTGAAACAACTCAACAACAATTCGTAGCAGTGGTGGAAACAGGCTGGACAAAGTAACTTTCTCATTACAGCAGGATGGAAGTTCCTTGACACCAGAGACTTTCACTCTGGCTTTATAGCCCCCACTTAGCACAGTGCCCTGCATGTAGGCTGTACTCAGAAAATACTTGTTGGGTATTCAACACGTTCAACAAAAATGTTTGTTGAATTGACTTGAATTGTACTGAACCAAGCTGAATTTAATTCTATCATAAATCAAGAGCTGGAAGGGAACTTAGAGCTCATCTAATTTAACACTTTCATTTTACATGATACAGTAGAAAGAACATTGAGTGAAGAATCAGAGGACCTGGGTTCAAATTCTGCCTCTGGTGCTTGCTACCTGTGTGATCTTGGTGAGGTCCCTGCCAGTTCCAGAGCTGTGAGCCAATGAAACTGAGGGAGGAAGGGAGGGAAGAAATGACTTGCCCAGGGTCAGGATCACACCCAGGTCCTTTCACCCTAAATCCAGTATCTCTTTCTTCTTCTTCTTCTTCTCCTCCTTCTTCTTCTCCTTCTTCCTTCTTCTTCTGCTTTTTGGAGGGCAATTGGGGTTAAGTGACTTGCCCAAGGTCACACGGCTAACAAATGTTAAGTGGTGCTCTGTTCACTGTGCCACCTGGCCACCCCTCCATTCTTCTTTATGCTGTGAGGTGTTATAGAAAGCACACCAGTTCTGGGATCATCACATACCTGGGTTCAAGTTTTTTTTCTGCCACTGACTGGTTGTGTGATCTTGGGCAAGTAATTTCACACATACACACGCGCGCGCGCGCACACACACACACACACACACACACTTTGGGGCTCAGTTTCCTCATTTGTCCACTGGAGAGATAACATTCAGACTACCTCCTTCGCAGGATTGTTATAAATAAAATGGTATGGTCAAAGGGAGCATGGTACAGTAGAAAGAATGCTGGCTTTGGAATCGAAGATCCTGGGTTCACATCCTTGCTCTGTTTCTTAAATATGGCCTTAAACAGCTTGTTTGATCTCCGTGGGCCTCAGTTTACTCACTGGTAAAATAATAGGATTGGACGTCAATGACATGTGAGCTTCCTTCTTGTTCTGAATCTTTGATCCCATATTTCTGTAAAATGAGATAACAATTAGAGCTTCCCCAAAGTGGAATGGTTGTTTCAGAAGATAGTGGGTTCCCTCAATCAAATGAAAAGACTGCTAGGTATTGTGACACATACAATAAATAACAAACTTGTAGTCAGGAAAATATAAGTTCAAACCCTACCTCACACACTTTCTAGATGGGAGATTCTGTCCCTTAACTTTTCTGTCTCAGTTGCCTCACCTCTAAAATGAGGACAAAGATAAGATGTACCGTATTCTTGTTCATCCTTTGTTTTCAAGAGGACCAATGACATACATCATAGGGTGATATCTTCACTGGTGTGTAACTTGGATTTAAGTGAGGCAAAGTTGCACAAAGTCATCAGCCTCACCCTCTCTTCCTGAGTTATCAAAGTCCAGTGGCAAAACAAAACTTCAGAAGACCGGTGATAGCCTGGGACGCAGGGGATGATCTTGGCATCTTTGATGTTTGACCAAGCTCTAAGTATTCCACAGCACCTGCTTCAGCCACCTTTGTTCCCGTTGGAACAAATCACTCTCATCTGTCTGTCCCACTGGGGGAAGTCTTCGAATGCTTGGGGTAGATACCCTCCTAACTTACCAACAAGTTTGTGGTTGCCCCTCAGCCTGGTTTAGCCCATCTACAGAGATGGTTTACCAGAATGTAGCTGTTGCACGTGCTACAGTTTCTTGGAGTCATAGGTGAGAGAGGAGTGCCAGGTAGACACCAACAGTGAATGAGCAGCCCTGAAAAGAACTCAGCAAGCCCCCACACCAGAGGTACTGGTCCTCCTTGAGCACCCCATAAACTCCAACCTAGGATATGCCATACAGTTACTGTGAGAAGCAAATGAGACAATATATGCAAAGGGCTTAACAAATCTTAAAGTGTTATATGATCAATAGTTATTGTTGTGATGATTATTATGCCTTCTAGTAGTCTTATGGTAAAGATTTCCTTTTCAGATATAGGATGGACTCCCTGGCCCCTGAGGCCCTTTCCAACTCTGAATTATACAATTCTGTGACTGAGATAATGCCCTTAGATACCTCACAGACTCTGAGAGAGCTGAGATCCAAACCCTAACTCCAAAGCCACTGTTTGTTTTCCCACTTCACACTTTGCTCCCTAAAGTTGCTGGCTGTGTAGACCCCACTTTCTGCAATCTTCTTCATGGGGTTAGGGGACCACATTATCTTCCAAACACAATCCTTCATGACTTCACTCAAGATCCTCAAAAGAGGATGTTTCATGAGTCCCCAAAACTTGGTCAGGCAAGTTGTCCTCACAGTCATGGTTCCCTTTGACCTTTGATCTTCAAATCTAGGCTGCTGAATATTTGCTCTTTTAGAAGGTTGGAGTAACTTAGCCTTGGGGTGGGGATAGAATTGGACTCACCAAGTTTTAAGCCTCTGAGATCATCTAATTCAGGGATGTCCTGAGGCTGTATGTTCCCCACCCCTAATTCTAATCCAACACTCATTTTACAGATGAGGAAGCTGAGCACCATAAGGAAGTGATTTGCCCAATATCATGAAGGGAGTCAGTCACAGAGCCAAAAACAAACCCAGTTCTGTGTTTTCTCTGCTTCACTACTTTGCCTTTCAGATTGATTCTGGTGGTATTTTACTGCTTGTATGACTGTGCAATAATGTTTCGGGAGCAATCTGGAAAGAAGCATAATTTCTAGGAAAAGGCATTGTAAGAGTAGCAGAACACATACATACATACAGCTCCTTCCTTCCTAAGTCTTGTGTCCCAACTCTGGGTTATTTATATTTCTGAGTGTCCTAGAAATAATGGTTAATCAGTAATAAAAGGGAGTAGGTCAGAGGATTCCTAAAACCTTCACCTAATCCCTTCCAACTTTAGGAGAAGAATCACTGGTATTTGGGTAAGAAGGTTAGCCAATAATGGTTCCTAAACCAACAGTCCTAAGAATCAATAGAACACAGTGTCCCTGACCTGTGACTTCCATTACCCATAATTAGATGTGAGCTGAAGTTCCCAAAGAGCAAAAGAGAGGACCCTTGTTCCCTGTAATTAATTTCAGTCTATGTGACCTCTGCCAGAACTCTCTCTGATCCTCTCTCATGTAGTATCAGGGGCTGAACCCAAAATGGCTCTTCTGGTCCCACTTTCTTAATAAGATAATTGATCAGGATCACACAACTATCAAGAATGAATCAGGACTCTAACCTGGGTTTTCTGACTCCAACTCCAGCTTACTTTCCACTCTTCCAGGCTGCCCCTCATCTCTCTGCCCCATTAGTTATGGGATCACAGAGAAAAGGTTGGAAGGGACTTCGGAGGTCATCAAATCTAAAGACATTCATATCCTAGTATTCTCCTATCTTTCCAGTTTTTTTTATCTTACTCTTCAACACATTGACACTGGCCTCCTGGCTGTTCCATGAACAAGATACTCTATCTTGGCACTCCATTTCTCGGCTTCTGAGCATTTTCTCTGTTTGTCCCCCATGCCTGTGTGAGAAATGAGCTATTTCTCTCTTGTATTTAATAACTAATTATTGTATTAGGACCAAGGTTTTCCCCTTTATCTACTTCCTCATCCAGGAACCAACCAGGGTGGGAAATGTCTCTTAAAGCTTTACCCAGGGCAAGAACTAATCAGACAGTAAAAGAAATTCTAAGTTTGGACTAAAGGGTGCATTCCTGCTCGTTGTGTTTGCTCAGGCAGGTTTGGGGAAGTGTTGATTCTCCTTTTTATCAGACAGGTGAAACAGAAATTGATGTCTATTTGACCAAGATTTCGGTGACCCAAGTCAGGTAACCCAAGACACTCATTGTAATATAGCCTACCCTCTCATTGTAGTCTTCATTTTTTCATTAATTGTTAACCAATCAGAGTTAATTGCTCCTCCCCCCCAGAAACACTTACTCTTCAAAGGGTATATAAACTGTGAGGCCACCACCGATGAGGTGTAGGCTCTGGGACCCCCCCTTGAGTTCTCCTTGAATCTTTGAGGTATAGTGTCAGGGTTCTCTCTTAGAGTGCCCTAACTTACCAGCAGAGGCAACCGGTTTCACACACAACTCAATGACGACAGCGTTCATTTCAGGAACAGAAGAGTCACAGCTCTGAGGTCTAAACAGAAAAGTTTATCAAGGTCTCTCCATGGGGAAGCCATATACTAAGGCAGGCTTCGAAAGATGCCTCCCAGCTCTAGGTCTTAAATAGACCCCAGATCCATCTACCACACGTGATAGAACCCAGCTGAACAGAATTGTGAGAGGGGGAGTGCAATTACAAGGGTATGAAGGCCCCAAGGTGTGGAGACACCAATCAAGAACAGAGGGTATCCCCACGCAAGAGAGTCCTGAGCAATGCAGTATCCCCTGGCAGGGGACAGTTCGATATGCCCTGACCTCCACGTGACCCAACTAATTCCCGGGCCTCAAACACTTCCCTGTGGCATGACACAACCGCTTGCAATGTGAACCTCACAGTATAGGCTCTGGGAACCCCTCGAAGTGTGATTGAATCTTCCCACTTGATGAGGCATTTGCAGAGGCCATAAGTATTTCATCGTGGCTGGGCCCAAACCTCTGTTACTAGCCTGGCCCTCCATTGTCCATCTGCTTTTCCCACCCTTGAGCCTATCAAAAGACCAATCCACTCTTGCATTGACTGTTAACTCCTCCTGAAGACCATCCCCAAACTCATTACTGGAGTCTGACCTCATTGACTCCTCCTGAAGACCCTCCCCAAACTCCTCCTCTAGACCACTCCTACATTCCTCTGTATATAAGACCCCATCTTCCCTCCATGTGTTGTGAGAGTGCCATAGAATAGCTTAGCACAGACTTGCTCTGTGAGAGCGCCACAGAATGACCTAGCATAGACTGGCTCCTTAAGAGTCTACCCCATATGGCGAACTATTAATAAACTTTGTTTTCCTTTGGCTGAGAAGACTTGAGTTGAATTCTTTTGGCAGGACCCGGCATGTTGGTATTTTGGGGTCTCAGACAACCCTAACCCTCTTTGGGGAAACCCCTTCACCATCATGAGGAGTCTTTGGTCTATGAAAGACAGACAAATGATATTACAGAAATACAGAAAAGCCTGAGAAGACTTAGATCAACTGATATAAAGCGGAGTTAATGGAACCATGAAAACAATAAACACAATGGCTGCAGCAATGTCAACAAACATAAGAAGAACAAAATAGTGAAAGTGAAATCTGTGAAATTATAACAGCCAAGCTTGAGCACAAAAACATATATATATATATATAAGCACCATTTCTTTGAAGAGGACTATAGGTGTGGAATGCTACGTATGTTGTCCTACTTTTCAATAAGTTAATTTTATTGATTTAATTTAGATCAATTCTTTGTTATAAGGGATTACTCAGAGGATGGGGTGGGGAAGATATGTGCTTGCATAGTTACATTGGGAAATGTAAAGACATAAAAATAAAGATAGAAATAAAACCTTATTTTTTTTTTGAAATTTGAAAGCTTTATTTTTTTTAAATTAATTTATTTATTTTCTTGTTTACATCATTCATTTCCAAGAGATTTTGAGCTACAAATTTTCTCTCCATCCCTCCCCTACCCAACACCTTGAAACAGTCATCCCACTGTATAACCCCTCCCCCAATCTGCTCTCTCCTGTGTTCTCCCCCTCGCCCCTCTGACTTTCTGGTAGGGCAGGATGGATCTCCCTACAACAGTGCCTGTGTATCTTAATTCCCAGTTGGATGTAGTTAATAATAATAATAATAATTGTATATAGATATACATATATATTTTTAACATTTGAATATAGAACTTTAAATTCTAGATTCTTTCCCTTCCTCTCTCATCACCCACCCCCACTGGAAGGACGAGTAATTAAATACCCTTATTTATTGTTTTAAAAAAGGTATTCAGAATTCAGGTATGTCTCATTAAAAAAAACAATTTGGTATATGAAAACACAGATTTATGAAATTGATAAATTATGAGGTTTGTTTCATGTTCCAAAGGACTTTTGAATATTACTAAAACTCTGTTCATATTCTTCGACCACATTTATTGGGAAGGAGCTTTTGATCATATTTCTGTTAGCTGACTAAAAGTTGAACTTTTACTTGTCAAATGCACCAATCTGTTCTTGTTCCTCATCCTCTTTGGTCTCCCAGTAACATTGGATGCTGTTGCTCAGCCCCTCCTTATGAGTATTCTCTTCTCCCTGGCATTCTGTGATCACTCCTGTTATTTTCCTAATAGTAATGGCTGACATTTATATATTACTTCTAAAGTTTGCAAACTGCCTTATATATCTTATCTTATTTAATTCTCATAACTCTGTGAATTTATGCCTGGAATGTTTTCCTTCCCTCACCTCTATCGCTTAGAATCCCTGATTTCCATCAAAATTTTCAGCTCAACCACCTCTGTCTACATGAAGCCTTTCCTGGTTCCTTTGGCTGCTTGTACCTCCCCCAGACCTCACCCCAGCCAAAGCTACCTTCTTGGATCTGCCTTGTATGTATTTTGTATATGCTTATATGGAAGTGAATTAATGAAAAATAATTTAAGTGCTTACTACATGCCAATCACTGGGGATAGAAACAGAAAAAAAAGTAACAACCTTTTGTTTCTAGGCACTCATGTCCTAATTGAGAGAGACAATATATGTAGAAGGATTCAGCTGTAGAGCAGAAGGAAAGGTTCTACAGTATTTAGGGTAGATCGGCAAATTGAATGGTGATGCCCAGGGATCTGAAGGATGTAGTGAGTGGTAGAGTCAATGGTAAGGCCCAGTGAGCCTTGCTCTAGACCTAGAGTAAGTATACCTATATAATAAGGTTCACTGGGATATAAGTGTGTGTTCATGTTGTTTTCTCTATTAGAATGTAAGCTCCTTGAGGTCAGGAATTATTTTGGTTTTGTCTTTGTATACCCAGCACTTGACAGACTGATTGCTATGTGTTTAATGAATGCTTGCTGATTGAGAGACTAAAGCAGGTGTCATTATCCACCCCCATTGCACTTCAGTGGAAAGAGATTTTTTTTTTCCTATGCTCCTTAGGCCTCTCAGAAACCACAGAACCTCTGAGCTGGAGGAACCATCAAAGGTCAACTAGTCAACTCATCCCAGACCAAGAGGTTCCTTTACAGTGTACCTGTGGACCTCTACCCCTACACCTCCCCCATTTTACAGATGAGGAAGCTAAGGCCCACAGTGGTAAAAGAGCCCTCACAAATTCTCACATCTGGCTAGCTAATGGCAACCGGTCCAAGAGTCTACCAGTATACTGCAAACAGATTGAATATAAGATGAAAAGAGGAAAAATCTGATCATTGCACCGATCAAGTTCAAAAATCTTTTCCACTCAGCCACAAAGCTGTGGTGAATTCCCACAGCTGTAAGATGGCTTCTGTTTAGAATAGGGGAACCACATAATCTGATGAAGCTGCTCAGATAAGAGAGGTTGAGCACAGCATAGCAAGGACACTAAGAGATCATTGGACATTGAAATCCGCCTATCTACTTCATGTCACTAAGGGGATTTCCCACTAATTAAGCTTTAATAGATTAAAACTGCACTGAGACTCGGCATGCCCTGTATATATCACATACAAGGCATATATACATACAATACATATCTTAATTGATTTATTAAATGAATGTATGCAGAAAATCACCTTAGTGACAAGCAGTGGCTAGGCTAGGTTTGACATCCAGTAATCTTATAGTATCCTTGTCATGCTATGTTTATCTTCTTTTTTTTTTATCCAATCAGCCTAATCAGGCTAATGCTGTTGTAAGCAATTAAAGATTTTGGACCCTCTGTATACAGAGATTATATCATTCAGTAAATCAGTCAACATACATACACATTATATATGACAATATATATTGTCCCAAAAGTCTTAATGTGGTTTTAAGCTTTAATAGTTTATATGTGCGCACGAGCACATGTGTGTGCAAGTGTATAAACATAAGAGGGAGAGGGAAAATGAAAGAGAAAAAGAGAAAAATGAGAAAGAGAAAAAGTGAGACAGAGAAAGAGGGAATATGAGAGAAGGAGAAAGGAAGAATAAGAAAGAGAGGAGAGGGAGAAAAAGAGAGAATGAGAGACAGAGAAAGAGACAGATGGACAGGGAACACAATGCTACTAGGTGCCAGCTTGCTGAGGCCACAGGGCCTGGAGACCTGACCAGGTTTCTACCTGGTCTACCCCTCTATCTGACACCATGCTTTGAATAGAGTTCATTGCCCTGGGATTGCCTGTCTTTTCAATCTGAGCATTAGACTACCCAGTGCTTCATTCTGTCCCCCATCTTGGATTACCTGGAAACGTTACTACTTATGGAATTGCTAATTATAGAAATTGTTATGGGTTCTAAATCGAGGGCTTTCCCCAACAAAGAAAAGAAAGTAAAAATGTACCCAGTATACAAAGTAAATCAGGCTTGGAGCAGGCAGTGTATCTCCACAAAGAAAAAGGGGATTCTAAGCAACAGAGAACAGAATAGAGAATAGTCACTCACCACTCATACTATAAATTGGGACAGTTTCTTTGCCAGGCCGACAAATAGCTACCTGACATTTCACTCCCACTTTCTTCCCCTGGATCTTTCCTTCTCTGGCTCACTTTCTCTCTGATGGCAATTCTTTACTTTCCATCTACTGCACTGTCCTTTTGTTTACCAACTACTCGGGATATAAAGAAAGATAAGAAATTGCCCCTGCTCTCAGGGAACTAACAATCTAATGCAGGTGTGAGGAACTCACAGCGTTGAGGTCACATGTGGCCCTCTAGATCCTCAAGTGCAGCCCTTTGAATCCAAACTTCACAGAACAAATCTCCTTAATAAAAGGATTTGTTCTGGACTCAGTCAAGAGGCCACACCCGAGGACCTAGAAGGCCACATGTGGCCTCGAGGCTGAAGGTTTCCCACCCCTGAACAGGAGAGACAGTATGTAAACAATGATCTACAAACAAGCCCCAGACAGGATAAATTGGAGATAATTACAGAGGGAGGGCGATAAGATGAAGGACTGAAAAAGACTTCTTGCAGAAGGTGGGACTTTAGCTGAGATTTGAAAGAAGCCAGGACGCTGAGATGAGGAGAGAGAGCATCCTGGCACGGGGGACAGCCAATGAAAATGCTCAGAGTCTGGAGATGGACTGGCTTGTGGGAAGAACGGCAAAGAGACTGGTATCTGCTACTGAATGGCAGAACAGAGGGAGGGGAGTAAGGTAAGATGACTGGAAAGCCAAACAGAGGATTGTATAATTGATCCTGGAGGCAGCAGGGATTCCCCCCCCCACCCCCCCCCCCACCCCCCGAGATTACGAGAGAAGGCTTCATTGGGAGACATAGCATTGAACTAGGGCTTTGAAGGAATTCAGCAGGTAGAGATAGAGGATAGTGGGGTATTCTAGGAAACGGCTCGAGCAAGACATGGACATGGACAAGTAGGGGACATATTCAGGGGCCAAAGAACCATCTCATTTGGCTGGAGCATAGAATTTGTAGAAGTTGGTCATGTGAGAGACTGCTGGATAGGCTGATAGTGTGAGATGTGATAGAGTCTTAATTAGAGACAAAAGAATTTGAATCATACATGTCAATAACATGCCTCAGAAGATTTCTGGGCAGAGGAATGCCAGGACCAGGGCAATGGATAAGAAAGATGACTTTCATAAGAAGGATCCCTGCGTGTGGATGGTTCTAATTTGTATTAGAGTCAATTGTGCACCTGTCTCATTTTCCCTACTTACTTGTAAGGTCTTTCAGGTTAGAGGCCTATATGTTTTCTTTATATCCTCCTCAGCACCTAATATAGTACCTTGCCCCATAGTAGGTCTCACTCCATAAATATCTGAATTAAGGATGATTCCCTGAAAAGCCATCTTCCCTAATGTAAGAAAGAGAATTTTTATAATAGAAGTTTGATCTACATGCAGCTTTCCAAAAATGCATATATGCACATACATACATATACATATGAACATATACACATGTACATAGACAGAGACACAGGCACACATATATCACACACACACATATACACACATGATTTAAGGCTCTGTCATCAATTAGATGTATGACTTCAACCAAGTTCTTCTTTGGGATTCAGTTTTCTCTGAATTTCAATTTCTCTGAATCTGAAAAATGATGGGATTAGCTTAGATCATTGGTTCACAAACTATTGGTTTCAGGACACCTTTATACTCTTAAGGACTATTACGGACCTCAAAGAGCTTTTGTGTGTGTAGGTTGTAGCTATCAATATTCACCATGTTAGAAATATAAACTCATCAATTTTTAAAATATTGATTTATTAATTCCTCCAAATAACCATAATAATAAATAATGTATTTTAATGAAAAATAACTATTTTTCCAAATCAGAAATAATTTAGTGAGAAGAGTAGCATTGTTTTACATATCTTGTCAAATCCCTTTAATCTCTGGCTTAATAGAAGACATCTGGATTCTCCTGTCTGCTTCTGCATTCAATCTGTTGTGATAACTTATTTGGGTTGAAGTAGAGGAAGAAAACCTGGCCTCATAGAGATATGTAGTTGGGAAAAGGGGAAGTATTTTATTTTATTTTTGTTGGAGGGAGGAAGGCAAGGAAGTTAGGGTTAAGTGACTTGCCCAAGGTCACATGGCTAGTAAATGTGTCAAATGTCTGAGGTCACATGTGAACTCAGGTCCTCCTGACTTCAGGGCTGGTGCTTTATTCACTGTGCCACCTAGCTGCCCCGAGAGGGAGTATTTTAATAGGCAAATAATATTTTCACAGTATTATGAAAATTTTCACCTTGCCGATCCCCTGAAAGTGTCTTGGGGACCCCCTCAGTGGTCCACAGACCATTCTGAGAACTCCTACTATAGAACATACAAAGATAACATGAGTGATGAGCTTTGACATCAAGAGGTCAGAGGACCACACTTTGAGAACTGTTGACTTAGATTATAGGAGTTGCCGTAAAAGATAATTGCTTATTATCACATTCCGTTAGTCAGGTTCATGTTCATATAGTGTTCTGCCTGTTAACTGTAACCACAAGTTTGTCTGAATTGATGCCCTTTGGTTGATTGTCCCTGTCCTTCCTGCTTGCCAGGAAAGGCAACAAGACCTGTATTTCACAAGCTTGTGCAGATGGCATTGTATGCTCTCCTATTTCCTAGAAGGAGCTCTGTGCAATGTTTTCCCAGAACAGAAGCTGTCCTAGAGGCACAGGACCTTAAACTAAGAAATTATTAACCTTCCCAATAGCACTACAATCAGATATCACCAAAGCTTGGTGAGCTGTGGCTCCTAACTAGAATACAGCTACAAGGTGTTCTAAGAAACTCCGTGGCCATATTAAGCTATTGAAGGCTTAATAGCTTAACACAGGCACTAAGTTTCTTGGGACACCTAGTATTTAAGGGACAGTTAGGTGCATACAATGGATAGGATGTCAGGCCTGGAGTCAGGAAAACTCATCTTCCTAAGTTCAAATCTGGCCTCAGACACTTACTAGCTGTGTGACCCTAGGTAAGTCATTTAACCCTGTTTGCTTCAGTTTCTTCATCTATATAAAATAAGCTGGTAAAGAAAAAGGCAAAGCACTCTAGTATTTACCAAGAAAGCCCCAAATAGGGTCACAGAGTCAGACACAATTGAACAAAAGTATTTAAGGATATTAATTGATAAACATTTGTTGTTAAGTGCCTGGTCAGTGTCAGGCACTGTACTAAGTGCTAGAGATACAAAAAGAAGCAAAAGATAGCCCCTGCCCTTAAGGAACTTACAATATTTTTTTAAATTTTATTTATTTTATTCAGAACTTAAGAAATAAAACAAGTATTTCTGTAACATAGTAGAATAAGAAAAAAAAGATGATTGTACGTGAAATTGCAAATCTATCATGTACCACTTGCTATTCCACTTAAATATATAATAAAGTTATCACGTAACTTTCTCTTTTTTCCCTTTTTTCTTCCCTCTGCTCCCCCACCAGAGAGAGGGCTACCATTAGATACAAAGACATATGTGTGTGTGTGTAAAACTGCTCTATACGTATTTCTGTTTATCAGTTCTTTCTCTGGGTACAGACAGTATCTTCCTTCATGTGTCCTTTGTAGTTAATTTAGGTATTTATAATAATCGTAACGACTTAGTCACTTAAAATTGTTATTAAAACAATATTGCTGTTACTGTACATGTGTTGGTTCTGCTCATTTCCCTCTTTGTTATTTCATGCAAGCCTGCCTACATTTTTCAGAGATCATAGAGTTCATCATTTCTTACAGCACAGTAGCATTCCATCACAACAAGCTCCTTTTGAGGAACTCTCTGAAATATGTCTCAGGTATACATAGCTACTTCTGAAAGATGAAATGACCAAGAAGGAAAGTCAAGAATTT
Organism: Pseudochirops cupreus; assembly: GCA_028627135.1. NCBI lineage: Eukaryota > Metazoa > Chordata > Mammalia > Diprotodontia > Pseudocheiridae > Pseudochirops > Pseudochirops cupreus. The sequence continues at coordinate 131,557,421 of CM053584.1, forward strand.
GTCCCCCGCTCTGCAAGTTACATGAGCTAGAGAAGGAGATGGCAAACCACTCCAGTACCTTTGGCAAGAAAAACATAAATGTGGGTCACGAAGAATCAGATTCGACTGAAAATGATTGAAAAACAACTGCTTTGAGTGGGAGAGAGAGAGAGACAGAGAGACAGAGAGAGACAGAGAGACAACAAGCTTACAGTCTAATGGATACACTTTGAAACCTTCTTGGAAAAGAATAGATGAGATCAAAGGAGCAGGGAAGCATTACCACACATCAAGGTATCTGTTCCTAAGTGAAGGAAGGAGAAGCCCTAGACTTGGGGGATTTTGCGGGAGAGAGGGTTGTTTGTTTTGCCATGAGGAGGCAGCATGGTCTGGTGGAAAGGGCGCTGGCCCTAGAGTCAGAGGTTGTGGGTTCAAATGCTACCTCTGCTATTTGCTACATATGTGATATTTGTCTCTCTTGTCCCTCAGTTTCCTCACAGAAAAATAGAAGGGTTAGACTAGATTCCATTTGATGTCCCTTCTGGCTCTAAATCTAAGATCCCAAGATACACTTCTATGTAGAAATACACAAAGAGGACAGGGGGAGGGAGCCCCAGAGAGTGATGAGAGGAGTCTTGGCTCTGCAGTCAGAGACTCTGAGCAAGTTATCTAACTTCCCTGGGCCAAGTCCATCTAACCTCCCTGAGACAAACTCCCCCAAGAACTTCATCTCCCAAATGAAGGAATTGGACTAGATGAGGCAAGAGAAACAGAAGTGATATCATGGTGGGGGTATATTACAAAATGATCAACCAGAAATGGTTGATGAATTCTAGATGCAGGTTGAGGAGCTGGTACAGATACAGAAATAGAGATGTGAAGGGAGCTTTTGCTTCTGGAGACATCTGCCAAAGGTTGATCTCTCTCTCTCTCTCTCTCTCTGTCTCTCTCTGTCTCTGTCTCTGTCTCTCCTCTCTCTCTCTTCCTCTCTGTCTCTCTGCCTCTGTCTCTCTGTATCTGTCTCTGTCTCTGTCTCTCTGTCTTCCTCTCGGTCTCTCTGTCTCTCTCTGTCTCTGTCTCTCTCTCTCTCTCTCTCCCACTCAAAGCAGTTGTTTTTCAATCATTTTCAGTCGAATCTGATTCTTCGTGACCCGCATTTATGTTTTTCTTGCCAAAGGCACTGGAGTGGTTTGCCATCTCCTTCTCTAGCTCATGTAACTTGCAGAGCGGGGGACAAATTCTTGACTTTCCTTCTTGGTCATTTCATCTTTCAGAAGTAGCTATGTATACCTGAGACATATTTCAGAGAGTTCCTCAAAAGGATAGATAGGATCTAGCTCCTTAAGGGAAAAAAGTTGTTCTTGTTTCTCCTTCCTTCTCGAAGAGGTCTTCTCCTCCACTATAGATTTTTTTTTTGACTAGGTAAAGAGGTCATTCTCTGTCTCATTTCTTACCTAGCCTTAATCACAGTAAGAAGGAGATGTTTTCAAGGATGAAATTCTAACTACACAAATACAAACAATTATACTAAGGAGGAAAGGGGTTGGGGGAGTTGTCTAGGGGAAAAGAGAAAGAACCTATATATTCCAAAATGTTTATAGCAGCTCTCTTTGTGGTAGCAAAGACCTGGAAATAGTGGAGATGCCTTTCAACTGAGAAAGGGTTGAATAAATTGTGTCATATGATTGTGATGGAATATTTCTGTGCTGTAAGAAATGACAAGCTCCCAACCCTGGAGTCAGGAGGAACTGAGTTCAAATCCAGCCTCAGACACTTAACACTTACTAGCCCTGTGACCTTGGGCAAGTCACTTAACCCCAATTGGCCTGCCTTCCCCCCTCCAAAAAGCCAAAGAAAAAAAAAATAAATGATGAACTCAATGATCTTAGAAAAACACGGATAGACTTGCATGAAATAATGAAAAGCAAAATGAGTAAAACCAAGAGAATGTTGTATACAGTAACAGTAATATTGTTTTAAGAACAACTTTGAGTGACTAAGTCATTTTGATTATTATAAATACCCAAAGTAACAACAAAAGACATGTGAAGGAAGGCGCCATCTGCATCTAGAGAAAGTAGTGATAAATAAAAGTACGTATAGAATGATTTTACGTATATAATGTGTGCGCGTATGTATGAATGTATATATATACATCTGTATACATATTTGTGTCTAATGGTAGCCATATCTGGGGGGAGGGGGAGGGAAGCAAAACAAGAAATTTGCCTGATAATTCTATTATCTATTTAAAAGGAACAGCAAGTTGTACATAATAGATTTGCAGTTTCATGTACAATCATCTTTCTTTTTAATTGTACTATGTTATGGAAATGCTTGTTTTATTCCATAAATTAAAATAAATTTTTGAAAACTGTTAAAAGACCCCACTCCTGAAAGGACTAAACAATAACAAAAACCAAGTCACAGGAACTCGCTGACTGCCTCAGGTTTTACAGAAATTTAAGCTGCATAGGACAGTAGAAACAGAGGACCTGGATTTCAGTCCTGATTCTTCTGCCCCTAATTATTGGTATACGACGTTGGTCAAGTCACTTTACCAGTGCCCTAGTAAGACCAGATCTGTTCAGTTCATACTACGCTTTAGGAAAGACAAGCTAGAGTGTACCCAGAGAAAGCAGCCAGTATTCAGAACCACACTATGTGAGAATTAGTTGAAGGCAGTTACATGGCCCCATGGGTAGAGCATTGGACCTGGAATCAGGGAGCTGTTTTTGTTCAGTCACTTTTCAGTCATGTCCAACTCTTTGTGACTCCACTTAGGGTTTTCTTGGCAAAGATACTGGAGTGGTCTGTCAGGTATAACTGAGTTCAGATTTGGCTTTGGACACTTACTGGACAAATCACTTCACCTTACAAGGTCTCAGCTTCCTCATATGAAAAATGGGGTTAATGGGGCGGCTAGGTGGCATAGTGAACAGAGCACCAGCCCTGGACTCAGGGGGACCTGAGTTCAAATCCGGCCTCAGACACTTGACACTTACTAGCCCTGTGACCTTGGGCAAGTCACTTAACCCCAATTGCCCTGCCCTCCCTCTTCCAAAAAAAAGTGGAAAAAAAAAAAGAAAATGGGGTTAATAATAGCACCTGACTCCAAGGGCTGTTGAGAGGATCAAATGTGATGACGTATTTTTAGTGCTTTGTAAACCTTTAAAGTACTATATAAATGCTTTTGTTGTTTAGTCATTTTTCTAGTTGTTCCTGATTCTTGATGACCCCGTCTGGGGGTTTCTTGGCAGAGATACTGGAGTGGTTTGCCATTTCCTTCTCCAGCTCATTTTACAGATGAGGAAACTGAGGCAAATATGGCAAAGTGACTCTCCCAGGGTCACACAGCTGGTAAGTGTCTGAGGTCAGATTTGAATTCATAAAGATGAGTCTTCCTGAATCCAGGTCCTGCGCTCTATCCACTATGCCACCTAGCTGCTCTTACAGAAATGTTAGCAATTATTAAATCAAAAATATACAATTTTGTTGTTGTGACCTTCAATCAGCAGTGTTAGTAATTACTTTTTACTTTAGTGGATTATCTCCCCGGGCTTCTGCAGACATAAAAATCCATTGCCACCTTTATATCATGAGTAGCCACCAAACTTAGCGGGTTGATCCACAGGGATACTTGCCAAAATATTCATAGCAACACTTTTTTCAGTAAGAACTAGAAACGAAGTAGGTGTCCATCAAATAGGGACTGGCTAAACTAATGATGGCACATTAACCTAATGAAATATTTTACTCTGTGTAAGAAATGACAAATATGAAGAAATCAGAGAAACATGGGAAAACTTACATGAACTACTTTCATTAGTTTTATTAGCTAATTTCCTAAAACTGAAGTAAATGGGACCAAGAAAACAATATTGCTAATGACTGCAACAATGTAAATTTTTGAAAGAATAAAAATAAAGGTAACTTAATGCTTCATAATTATATTGACTAAGGTTGGCTCAGGAAAAGAGATGAGAAAATTTACCTTCCTTTGTTGCAAAGATGGAGGACTAAGGGGCTACATTATTACATATATTGTCAGAAACCGTTGAGTTGACTAATTTTGTTGAGATACTTTTTTTTCTTTCTTTTACAAGAAAAAAGTGGGTCAAGGGATAAATTTGGAAATTAATGTGATTTTTAAAAGCATTTTAAAAGCAAAATAAGAGTTGGAAAAAATAATAAAATAAATAACGATAATTTAAAATAAAAAATAAGAGTGGTAAGCATGTCTTTAAGTTTGAGTGAGAACCTAAGGGCTTGATTTTTTAATGCCTCTAAAGGCAGCTAAACTTGATGCTCAGAGACCTTTTTCTGCTTATTGCCTAGTTTAAAGGTCTGTTCTAAGGTTCATTCTGCAAAACACTGTGTGCAGGAAACATTATTGAGAGATAGAGGAAATACAAAGTTTAGATAAGACCCAGTGAGTGCCCCACTGAAGCTATTTGTCTCATACCTTGGATATGACATGATATCAGACAGATAACTATAATGGGATTATAGACTTAGACCCTGAAAGGACCTTAGAAATCATCTGGTGCAATGTCCTCATTTTATAGATTGAGAATCTAAGGGTCAAAGAGGAAAATAATCATTATTCCAATCCTTTCATAACAATTGCTGAATGTCTATCCTCCTGATAAGAGCGATAAATGCACTTTGTATGTTGGGAGGTTGAGGAGTGGAAGGAAACAGTGGGGTGGAATTGTACTAGTTATGTGACCTTGAGCAAATCATTTAACCTCTCTGAAGTTCAGTTTTCTCACCAGTTAGTAGGAAACTCCCTAGATCAGGAATTACTATATAGGGTAGTTTTATCTGGAAACATTGATATTAGGGTATGTGTCCTGAGCCAGACCTCAAACCCGAGCGTTCCTGACTCAGAGGCTAGCTCACAGTCCACCCCACTAGGCTGCCTCTTATCCCTCACCTGTATAAAGGAAGGAGTAATACTTATATTGCCTCCCTTACAACGTGATTGGAGAAAAACCCTTGTAAACTTTTTTAAGTCTATAGAAATGTTAGGTACTATTTTAATTTAACAGGTTAGGAAGGAATGACTTCTAGGCATGGAGCCAAGTTCACTATCCTTCTAAGAGCCTCAGGCAACTCCAAGTAGTTCTCTAGTGACCCTTTAATCAGGTTTCTGCCTCTATGCTAAGTTACTCATATTAAAGAAATCTTATCATTTCAGAGTATTCTCAACATCCAATATGGTTCACTACATAAAATAAGGACTTCATCAGTGACAGCCAAATTGAGGTTCTGCACTTAATTTCCACTTATCATGTCCAAATTTTTTTTTCCTTTTTGGAGAGGGGAAGGTAGGGCAATTGAGGTTAAGTGACTTGCCCATGCTCACATGGCTAGTTTTGTGTCTGAGGTCACATTTGAACTCAGGTCCTCCTGACTCCAGGGCTGGTGCTCTATTCACTTTGCCACCTAGCCACCCCAAAAATTTTAAAAAAAGATAAACTGGAGCACTCTTCTCTGAACAAAGTTACAGTTTACTAGATAAATTCCAAATGAGTACTTAACTTAGACAAAAAAAGATATCAGAGACATATTAGAGGGGCAAGAAAGAAATTACATTTAAGATTTATGAACAGGGAGAGAGTTCAGAACCAAATAAAGTATAAAGAGGATCACAGAAGATAAAACAGACAGTTTTGATTATATAAAATTTGAAATTTTTTTTTGCAAACAAAACCATGCTCCTAAAATTAGAAGGAAAACAGATAACTGAGAAAGAAAGCTTTGCTGCAAGTTGCTCTGATAAAGGTTTCATTCCAAGATATGTAGAGAACTGATTCCAGTTTTTAGGAATAAAAGCCATTCTGCAATTGATCAGTGCAATAACCAATCATGATTCCAGAGAACCCATGGATTCAGAGCGCCTACATGTATTTTTGAATGTGATCACTGTGGGAATTATTTTGGCTTGACTATGCATAATTATTACAAGGTTCTGTTTTTCTTTCTTTTTTAATGGGGCAGATGGTAAAGAGAAAAAACTGGGTTTTGTTAATTCTTTAAAATTTTAAATTAATTAAATTTTTTTAAATAAAGAGTGCTATTCCCCAGAAGATAACTGGTCAAAAGATATGAACAAACAATTCTCAAAGAAGAATTGCAAAGTATTCACAACCACATGAAAAAATCCTCCAAATCACTAATAATGAGAGAAATGCAAATCAAAACAACTCCAAGGTTTTACCTCACAACTGAAAATGGGTAAAAATGACCAAAAAATGGCAACAGTCAGTGTAGGGTGGGGAGAATATTGTATGAAGATGGCCACACTAATATGTTGTTGGTGTAGCTGTGAAATGGTGCAGCCATTTCAGAAAGCAATTTTGAATTAAGCAAACAGACTAAAATGTCCATACCCTTTGATCTAGAGACATCATTATTGCACGTATCCCAGGGAAGCCATCAATGAGAAAATAGTCCTCATATACTCCAAAATATTTATAGCAGCACTTTTTGTGATAGCTAAGAATAGGAAACAAAGTAGATACCCATCAATTGAGAAATAACTAAACAAATTGTGTTACATGAATGTTATAAATTACTACTGTGCTATAAGAAATGATGTGTGTGATGAATACAGAAAAGCATGGAAAGATCTATATGAACTGATGCAAAGTAAGGTAAGCAGGGTTAAGAAAACAATATACGCTAACTACAACAATGTAAATGGCCTATTAATTACGAACCAAAAAAAGAAATGTAACAAAATTATAAAGCTCAATCTCTTCAAATGAAATGATAGGACACCCCAAACCACTCCTTTGTGGAGGTAGGAGGTTCACGGTGTAACACATTGCATGTTTTTGAGCTTTCTCAATGTTGTGCTGACTTTTTTTTCCCTCTAAAATAAAATACTATTTTTCATACGGTTGGCTCTCTGGGAGGGGGGAGGGATACAGAGGATAATAATAATGTAAGAAATAGAAAATATCAATTAAGATAGTTATATACAAAATATCAATTTTAAAACAATTATATATAAAGTTAATTAAATATAATACATATGACATATATAATGATACAAAATATCAATAAAAAAGAAAATGCAAAAAACTAAAAATAAAGAGCCCTGTTCTAAAGTCAAAAGATATATATTCAAATTCCACCTCTGATGATTACTTTTTCTCTCTGACTTTGGTCAATTACTTAATCCCCCAGGCCTCCATTTCCTTTTCTATAAAATGGGGAGGTTGGATTAGATGGCCTTTTAGGTACCTTTGAACTTTAGATCTGGGCCTCAGTTTCCTAATATGCAAAATGAGATAGCTGAGTTATGCATTCCTGTAATTCTCTTCCAACTAGTTGGTACAGTGGATAGAGTGCCAGACCTGAAGTCAGGAAGCTTTATGTTACTAAATTTGAATCTGGTCTCAGACACTTACTAGCAGTATGACCCTGGGCAAGTCACTTAACCCTGTTTGCCTCAGATTCCTCATCTGTAAAATGAGCTGGAGAAGTAAATGACAAACCGCTCCAGTGTCTTCTCCAAGAAAACCTCAGATGGAGCCATGAAGAGTCAGACATGACTGAAAAATGACTGAACAACAACAAAACAACAATATATGTCATCGTCTTACTAGACGATGGGAAGTGGGGCTCTATCTAATATAAAAAAACTGGAAACCAGGATAAGTAAGGAGGTAGTAAGGAAGTACCTAGCTGCCCTTGATGGATTCAAGTCATCTGGACCCAAGGAGCTGCAACCTCAGATCTTGAAAGAAACAAACTGAGCCAATGATATTTCGAAGTTTTTTGGTTTTGCTTTTTATTCTAAACTTAACACCAAACAAAACGAGCACTTTCACATACAGAGCAAAATAGAAAAAAGTAGTTGTATGCGAAACTGTGACTCTTCCATATGTACAACTTGCTTTCCTTCTGAATATAATAAATTCAACATGTAATGTTCCAAGCTATACTAGTCTGTGATTCCATCAGGTCTTCCATCTGTTTTGTCTTCTATGTAATTTTTTAAAGGTTTTAACAGTTTTTTTTCTTTCTTTTCCTTCCTTTCTTTTTTTTCTTTTTACAACCCTATCTGTACTTAGCCTCTTTCATCCACCTCCCTCCTCACACTAGGGTAGTGGCAACCACACTGGCATACCCTGGATGGCTGCTAGCGCAGGTTCTTAGATCTGCTTTACTAGGAAAGACAGCTGTTCAAGGGGTCAACAATTTTTAATTACATTCATTAGTTGGGGGTAGGGAGGAATCAGCACCCTGAACTTCAGAGAAAATCAAAACAAAGAAAGTAGAGAAAATACAGGCAGAGAAATAAAGACCAATATACATAACTTCTAACTGTCTGAGAAATTAGTACAGATCAACAGACAGATCTAATTGATCAAGGCAATACAAACATAGTTACCACAGAGAGAAGCACCAAAATCTAGGTTTTTCAAGGTGGGGTGGGGGCAGGGGGAGAGGACACTGCTACCTAGAGTCGTCTGATCAAATGACAAGAATACTCTTCCAATGAGTGAGCCTCAAAGCAAAATGCTAACCTCAGAGTATATATACCCTTTTGTAGAGCCAGAGGGCTTCACAACCCTCATGACTTAGTGCCTAATCAGAAATTAACAAAAGGTGAGAAAGCCTTCCTACAAGCAAGCCTCCCCTAAGCAAACTTCCCTTAGTGGGCTCCACTTGAGGCCTATTAATGGGCAGGGAGGATCTTATATCCCATCAACCTTACAACTAGGGAAAAAGAAATAGAAAAATACCTTTCCAACAAATATACATAATCAAGAAAAAAATAAATTCCCACACTGGTTGTCTGAAAGTATATCTCTCAGTCTTTAACGAGTCTATTACCTCTCTCTCAGGAGGTAGGTAGCTTCCTTTATCATTCTTCCTTTGGAACTATGGTTAATTATTATACTGACCAGGATTCTTAAGTCTTAAATACTTGTTCCTCTTTGTAATGCCATTGTTACTGTTTGGAGAGGTGGCTAGGTGGCTCAGTGAATAGAGCACCAGCCCTATAGTTGGGAGGACCTGAACTCAAATGTGACCTCAGACACTTAATAGCTGTGTGACCTTGGGCAAGTCATTTAACCCTGATTGCCTCCCAAAATAAAGCAAATGAAAAAATGAATTGTTTGGATTTTTTCTTCTTCACTCTATATCAGTCTAGAAATCTTCCCAAGTTTCTCTAAAACCATCCCTTCCATCAGTTTTATGATACAATAGTCTTCTTTTACATTCATGTATCATAATTTGTTCAGCCATTCCCCAACTGATGGACACTTCTTAGTTTCCAGCTCTTTGTTATAACAAAAAGAGCTATGTGTGGGTGAGAAACCTCACTTACCCAAATCAAATGTAGAAGAGAACTTCCGGCGGACAGGAGTTTTATTCTTTAAAAATACCCTGGGGTGGGGAGAGACTTCTGCCTGCCACATGTCCGAAGTAAAAGAGAGAGCACCCCTCCAGGCGCCCTTTTTTTAAAACCCTGAGAGTCATAAAAAGTCATTAAAAAAGCACATCCTTGAAGTTCTATTGGGTGAGAGAGAGGGTACGAACTCCGCGCAGGTAAAGTCAAAGGGTCTCTGACTTCCCATTGCAGGAGGGGCGGAGTCCCGTTTTGGCGCGAATTTAAACAAAGAAGATTTCTCCCCTGTCCCATTCACCTTTTGCTTGTGCAAAAGGTATGGGTGCACAGTCTTTACGTAGACTAGCAACTCTCGTGGGATTTTTGTCCCCACCCTAAGGCCACAGCAAAAAGCTCCCGTCGGGTCTACTTCTAGCCCACCCTAAACAAAAGTTCTGATTTGCATTCTAATACTGCCTTTGGAGAATCTCAACTTTAAAGGCTTCCCATTCAGCTACTATAAGAATTTTTGTACCTCTGAGTTCTTTTCCTCTTTCTTTGTTCTCTTTAGGATATATAGTCTCTTAGTGTTATCACTGAGTTAAAGGGTATATGTATAGATTAGTGACTCTTTGGGCATAGTTCCAAATTGCTTTCCAGAATAGCCATAACAATTAAACAGCTCCACTGAAAGTGTCTCAATGTGCTCCTTTTCCCACAGTCTCTCCATAAATTTGCATTGTCCCTTGTTTGCCAACTTTGCTAATCTGTCAGTGATATTTGAAAGGTTATAAAAAATGAGAGAGATAACAACGAACTAAAAGAGAACAAATATGCCAGTTTTCAAAAGCTGAAGGGGAACCAAGTCTGCAAACCTTAGGCCAAGGTCAGCAGCTCTGATTCCTGGGAAAGCTCTAAAGTGGGTCGTTAAAGACACCGTGAACCTCAGGAAAAGGAAGCGGTGATTAACAAAGAGCCAACATGACTTCATCAAGAGCAGGTCATTCATGATGGAAAATGCCATCCACATCCAGAGAAACAACTATGGAGTCTGAATGCAGATCAAAAGGTACTATTTGCTCTCTTTTTTTTTGTTTGTTTCTTCGTTCTCATGGTTCCTTCCATTGGTTCTAATTCTTCTTTACAACATGACTAATGTAAAAATATGTTTAATATGAATATATATGTAGAGTCTATATCAGATTGCATGCCATCTTGGGGTAGAAGGAGGGAAGGGAGGGGGAGAAAATTTGAAACTCAAAATCTTATGGAAGTGAATGTTGAAAACTAAAAAATAAAGAAATTTTTTTTAAAAGAGTAGGTCATGGGGGTGGCTAGGTGGCACAGTGAATAGAGCACTGGCCCTGGAGTCAGGAGGGTCTGAGTTCAAATCCAGCCTCAGACATTTAACACTTACTAGCCCTGTGACCTTGGGCAAGTCATTTACCCCAATTGCCCTGCCTTCCCCCCCCCCCACCAGCTGTGTGACCCTGGGCAAGTCACTTAACTACGATTGCCTCCCCAAAAAAGTGTTCTATGGTTATGGCACATACACAGATCCCCTGAACTTGCCCAACTGATGCACCCTCCACTTGTGGAGAACCTGAGGAGCTTCTGGAAGAATCATGATGGCATATGATAACCTTTTAATATCATATTTTAGCCAAAGTCTGATTTAATCAAACAAACTGCTCTGATTGAAAATGCCTTTCCTTGTGTTGGTAACTTCAAAGACCAGAGGTGAGATTCCCCTTATCTTGGGACTTACTCCACATGACAGCAAAACAGACATCCTATAAATATGTAGAATGTAAATAGACCCTGCTCTGGTCATTGTCAATTTGCATTTACAACCAAGGAACTCTGTACCACATATAGAGGGTAAAAATGGAAGTCATAAAGTTTTGTGACAGAGTCATCCTGAACTGGGATGGTTCTGAAATGTATAAAGAGTCTTTTGATTTCTGTTGGTCAGTCAGGACTTTAGTCCTGCACTCCTTGAGCAAGTAATGCTAGCCTTAAGGGAATAATAAGGAACAAATGATGTGATTTTTATATTACTATTTGCTTGTCTCTTAACCAAACTTTTAAGTGGTGGACACATAGAAGGGAAATGCCATGGAGAGACTGTGAAGCATGCATATACATTCTGTAACTGATTCCAATTAACTAACAATATGGTTGTAAGTATCTTTTTCCAATTGGATGCCTAGCTGGAACTATCAGCATCTTAAAAAAAAAAAACCTTGGGTGGCTAGATGGTGCAGTGAACCTGGCCTGGAGTCAAGAAGACCTGAGTTCAAATCCAGCCTCAGACACTTAATATTTACTAACTATGTGACCTTAGGCAAGTCACTTAACCCCAGTTGCTCTGCCTTCCCAACTCCAAAAAAAGCAAAAAACAAAAACAAAAAGCCTGAGTCAGCTTTGGCCACCTCTTTATTTCACTCATGTATAAGGAGCTTGGCAACTTTTTCATTCCCAACGTCCAGTGAGAGAGCCTGAAAGTAAGAGAAAATTTGGCCCTGGGGCTTTGTTCTTAAGACTCTGAGACCATATGGCCCCCAAGAAATGAGAATTAGTCCTTAGTTCTTTTCATTCATTCTTTTCTGATGTAGGTAAAGGGAATGGAGTCTCCAGCCTTAGTTAAGCCAGCCAGCCAACAAACATAGCAGGAATTGGCATCTAGGCTGGGTCTTGCAGCCAGCACAGCACTGAGACTGAAGAACAAGGAGCAAACATCAGGAGTGACATTTGGGACCCCAGCACAGCTGCAGGATTCATGCTGAAGTCATGCTGTATCCAGACAGAAATAAACTTGGTAGGACCAAAGTTTGAGGAACTGAGCTAAATTTTGAGCCTGCTCCCCTAGACATTGTGATAGTATAGGGCTGAGTATGCCCTGGAGGTATTGGGGGGTGTGCATAAAATGTTTATATGTTTGTTCTGGTTTTTTCCTCTTAAGTAAAAGCTAATTAATATTATTATTATAATTAAATTAAATTGGGTTGCTAGTCACTGGCCCCTAACAAATCTGGGAAACAAAGCCTTTAAGGTTCAAATTGAATGCAGAAGAGAAATGCAGGTCCCCAGAATTACCCACCCTGGAACCCTGAGGTGGAGGCAAAGCTCAGCTCTGGCAGAGGGAACTAGAACAAACACTCTACAAGGAAAAAAAAAAAGCCAGTCATGGTCCAGACCAACATCATTTACTTTTTTTGATAGGGTTACTGAACTGGGAGAGCAATAGGATGCTGTATAGACACAGTTTACTTTGTGGCTGTTCAGTTTTTCAGTCATGTTTGACTTTTTGTGACTCCATTTGGGGTTTTCTTGGCAAAGATACTGGAGTGGTTTGCCATTGCCTTCTCCAGCTCATTTTTCTTTTGGTCTTTTTTTGGGTGAGGCAAGGGGAAGGCAGGGCAATTGGGGTTAAATGACTTGCCCAAGGTCACATAGTAAGTGTTAAGTGTCTGAGGCTGGAGTTGAACTCAGGTCCTCCTGACTCCGGGGCCAGGGCTCTATTCATTGTGTCACCTAGTTTCCCCTCTCTAGCTCATTTTACAGATGAAGAAACTGAGGTAAACAAGGTTAAGTGACTTGCCCAGGGTCACACAGCTAGTAAGAGTCTGAGGTCAGATTTGAACTCAGGAAGATGAGTCTTCCTCAATCTAGGCCCAGAGCTCTATCCACTGCTTCACCTGGCTGCCATACAGTTTATTTAGATTTTAGGAAAGCATTTTGTAAAGCATTTCATACTTCTTGGGGAAAAGATAGAGGTGGTCTAGACAATAATAGTTTAAGGGATTTGGAACTGGTTGAATGAGCAAACTTAAGAGTTCAATGTAGACTTGGTAAGAAAGTCTCCACTACAGTGCCCCAGGGAGTGACATTTGGCCCTGTGCTGTTAGTGCTTTTATTAATGACTCAAATAAAGGCAAAAGCGATGAAATTGGCAGGTGACACAACAATAGAAGGGACAGTTAACAAACCAAATGATAGAGACAGGATCCCCGAAAGATCTTACCAGACCAGAGCATTGGACTGAATCTAATAAGACAAAGGTGAATAAGGATGTCTCACCTTTAGGCTGAAATAGCGACTTCTAACCATACAAGATGGGTGGACTGCAATGTGAATAAGATCTGGGGCTTCCGTGGACTACAGGCTCTATAGGAATTAGCATTATAATGTGACCTCCAAAAACCAACAGAGACTCGGGCTTCATTAAGGGTCTCTAGAGAGCTGGAGGGAGCATTGTGTTCAATTCCGGGCACCACAATTTAAGGACATTTTGAGGTGTAGAGAATGCAGGAGAAAGTGACTAGGAGAGTGAAAGGGCATGTAAGGATAAGGAATGTTTAGCCTAAAGAAGACAACAGGAGCCATGAGAAGGGCCTTCATGTGGAGGCTTTTAGACTGTTTGTCTTTGGCTACAGAAGGCAGAGCCAAGAGTAAGAGAGTAAGAGATAGAAGTTGATAAGAGGCCAATTCAGGCTCGATTTCAAGAAAAACTTCTTTAAAATTGAGTTGTCTAAAAATGGGGTGGGTTACTCGGGCAGGTAGTGGGTTCCTATTCATCAGAGATCTCCAAATATTTTTAGATAAGACATTTATTAAGCCCTTATTGTGTACCAGGCTAGAGAGGCTCTATGACCAAATGTCAAGTTGGTTGGATGGCTTTTCTGCTATGAGTTAGCCTAAAGAGCCACTGAGGTCCTTCCCAATTCTGATTCTATGATATAACACCTACCACAGTGTTCTACATTACTCTGTTACCGAGTCCACCATTCATTGTTGTTGTTTGTCCTTCACTCTAGAAGAGGTCCACAACATCAGGAAGGTGTTGCCATGACACACAAGTGAATTGGATTTAATTGAGGGAGGGCTATGCAAAGTCACCAGCCTCACTTTCTCCTCCAGAGCCATCTGGGTCCAGTGGCAAGATTCATCAGGACAATTGGAGATGGCCACCCCTGATTCCATGAAATGATACTTAGAGAACTGAATTGAGATGAGTTGTGTTAACTTTGAGTGAAGAAAATTTGTTTCCTCATTAATAGATAGATAGATAGATGATAGATAGATAGATAGATAGATAGATAGATAGATAGATAGATAGATAGATAGATGGATGGATGGGTAGATGGATAGATAGATTTTTTTAAGCCTTCTCATCTCCGCAGACTCGCACAGTCAGTTGGACAGACAGACAGGGAAGTTGAATTAGCAAACCACCTGGAGCTCCCAGGGACTTTCCAGCTTCCCCCTAGCACTGCCTACTCCTGTGGCTCCTCTTCCCCTCCCCTCTCCTCCCTTTCCTGCACCTCCACCCCACTTCTGTTGATTTTGACATAAACAAGTTGAGAAACAAGTAAGTTAGGAATCTACTTTGTAGCACTGGATGCCACAGGGGAAGGAAGGGTGGGAATGAGCTTGAAAGAGCAACATAATTCACTGAGTAATCCCTCCAAAATGGTAGATTCCCATCTATGCTGAACCTGGAAGTTTAGGGCAAAGCCATTCAAAGCTTTCTGGTGTGTAACACCAATCGCCAACCCCTTCTGGGGACGCTCCCTGGGGGTTCTTCTCTCACTATTAAGCCAGACTCTGGTTGTATGTCAGTGAACAGGTCTTCACACCAGAACTGATAGTGATAGCTGATAGCTGTAGTGCCTGTAGGATGAAAATGGGAGAGCCCCTCTAAAATCTCAAAATCTATCTCTAAAATCTCATAACTCCATGTTAAATGGTGGGAAGGTGGGGAATGCAGAGCAGACTGAACGTACCTGCTCCCAGACCCACTTTCTAGAAGGAAATTCCTATTTTTAAAAATTCAGTTTCATTTTGTTTTACATTCAGATTCAAATTCTCATCTTCCTCCTTTCCCCTCCCAAGCAAGAAAAATGAAACCTGTGATAAACATATATAGTCAAGCAAAACACATTTTCACATTGGTAAAGTTCCATTTCTTGAATGGAAACTCAGCTGCCATCTAAAATGCTAGGGACAAAAAATGAGTCATTATAGCAACTAGAACGTGAGAATCTTAGGTCACACTTGACCACTAGTTTAGAACAGTTGTTTGTTTGACAAGGTTTAGGGAAACCAGAGCATTAGAAGAAGATGGCTTCTCAAGTTTGTTCTAAAGGATAATTAGGAAGTCAGTTAATAAGCATTTATTTAGCACCTACTAAAGGTAAAAGAGAATCTGCCTTTGAGGAACCCACAATCTAATGGAGAGACAACATACAAATAACTATGTACAAGCAGATTATGTTAGGGATAAATAGAAAATAATCAAGGGAAGGCAGTAGGGGGAGGGAAAGCGTCCCCTGCATCTGGAGCAGAAAGGAACGAGGGGAGAGCAGCAGGCTAGGGATTTGTAACAGTTCATTTTGTGCTGGTAAAGAACTAGAAACAAAGGGCTGCCTATTAATTGGGGAATGGCTGAACAAATCAAGGTTTTTGAATATAACGGAACCATAAGAACCATTGTACCATAAAAAAGAATGACTAAGGGGATGGTTTCAGAGAATCCTGGGAAGATTTGTATGAAGTAAAGCAGAGTAAAGTGAGCAGAGTCAGGAAAACAATTTATCCAATAACGATATCATAAAGAAAAGCAACTTTAGAGACCTAAGATCTCTGATCGATGCAATAACCAACTGCAATCCCAGAGAATTAATGTGAAGCAAGGTCCCAGCTTCCCAGCAGGGAAGAGATGTCCAGACATGTCCAGTGCTGGAATTTGTTTTGCTTAACTATGAATATCTGTTGTGAGGGCTTCATTTTCATTTTAAATTGTTTTGGGGAGGACTTGGAGAAAAAGAGAATAAACATTTGCTAAAGGAAAAACTAAAAGGGAAAAAAGGAGTGCAGACTACAGTCCAGCCTGAGTTGAGCCCTCAGCCCACAAAATGGCCTGCCCTGGCCCTAACACAGAAGGGAAGGGTCCTGGAAACATTTGGAACTCAGAGCTAGGAAAGAAGAAAACAAGTTGATTGCTCAAGCAGGGGCAGCTTCTTCTGGGGTTATTGGGTTTGCTGAAAAGAAAATAACATGAATCAGAGGTACTGCATGGCCCCAGCAGGCCTCTGGTCTCAGGGCTTCTGGGAGAACAGGATTGCCTAATCTGTGTTGATGAGGAGAAAGGAGAAGCAGCAAGGGGCAGAGTCTTCACTTCCCCTTTTGGTTCTAGCCCTGGTGCTCCAAGGAAGGGATGAGTGAGGGGCCATTGACACAGGCAAGGATGACAGAGCCAGGTGTAAAGGGACAGTAGGAGGTCTGAGGTATCAGGAGAAAGGATCATTACTGAGGTACGAAAAAGTAGATTAGCAGGAAAGTTCTATTTGACACATGAAGAAAGTGCATGTGTGTGTGTGTGTGTGTGTGTGTGTGTGCGCGCGTGTGCATGTGTGTGTGTGTGCGCGTGTGCATGTGTGTGTGTGTGTGTATGTGTATGTGTATGTGTGTGTTAGAGAGAGAGAGAGACAGAGATAGAGACAGCCACAGAGACAGAGACACAGAGACAGAGGAGAATGATAGAAGGGGTGCAATGTGGTACAAAGGAAAGATATGAAGTTAGAGGATCTGAGATCTGAGTTCCAATCCCACCTGTTTCTTCGCTTTGTTTCTTTATCTGTAAAATGAAGGGAAATAGATTAAATTATCTTTAGAGTCCCTTACAGTTTGGGGGGAGAAAGTTTGTGGAGGAGGATTCATCATGTATAGGGAAAACAGAGAGAAAAGGGGAAATATAGTCAGTAGAGAATGGCAGCTTTTCATAGGACAAGGAAGTATAAACAATAAATTAATGTCAATATTAAACTTATATACTCTAAATACCTTAGCATCTAAATTCATAAAGAAAAAATTAATGAATTACTAGAAGACATAGACCATAAAAAATGTATTGTAGTAGGAGATTTTAATGTCTCTCAGCTTTGGACAAATCTAACAGATAAACAAAAGGGAAAATATGGAATTTAATAAATTACTGGAGAAACTAGAACTAAAAAGACTTATGGCATCTTCTAAATGGGACTATGAAAGAATATACATATTTCTTAGTAACACATACAACTTTTATAAAAATTGACTATATGTTAGGGCACAGAGATATTTCAAATAAATGTAAAAAGGAAGAAATAGCATTTCATACTGGGATTTGTTCTGAGATTCAAAAAGACCTAGGGTCAAATCTTGCCTATCATACATATTGACCATGTGACCCTCAACAAGTTTCTTGACCTTTCAGTACTCTAGGCAACTCTCTAGGACTAGAAATTACAGATACAGTGCCAGCCTGCATAGGTAGATGGATTTCCTCATTTCAGAGTTCCCTATGCCAAGGAAATCACAGATCTAGTCCCTTATCCTTAAGCAGAGAAGCAACAGTTGATGCTGAGCTCCAGATCCACCTGGGGTTTTCTTCTCTCTCTAATAACCTCAGACAGGGTCTGGACCTACAAAACCCCAACTACTGCCACCATTACACCCACATTCTTACAGAGTCTCTAGCCCGCCTAGTTCTCTAGGGTTCACTGTATACCAAGTCTTTCTTTCCCCAGGTCAACTGAAATACTAAGGGTCAATGGTTGGGTTTTTCAAAAGGAGCTTTACAATGTAGCGAATGTTTCTACAATACTATTTCATCTGGGGGGGAGCAAAGGACCGCCCAAAGACCCCGTAAGGGAGAAAACAGATTTGTGGGATCATGAAGTACCTATCTCTGTGTTGATATGAAGGTTTCAGTGTTTCATTTTTCCTTGGCCCTTAAGAGAGACTTCTGTTCACCATGTGAGGAAATGGGGCATTTAGTGTCTGTCATTAGAGGTACGGTTGCTGATTGTTATGACAGAAAGAGGTAGCTAACTTTTGGAACTGAACCTGCTAGGGTGTCAGAAGGCCACAACAGTAAGAGAGGCTATTTACTGCAGCCCTAGGATTTTGTCTGAGGATTAATGAGACAATCAGAGGACCTGTGCAAACAGACAATTGCCCCTTTAATCCAAGATGTTCAGAGACCCAGAAAGTAGAAATCAATACAGTGGAGAAGGGTCCCAGAGTGGCAGGGATTGCAGCTAGTAAAAATACCATTGTGTGGTGAGAGGGAGAGGAATATGACTTTCCTACCCCTGTGCTTCCCTGGTTTCCCTTTGGTGTAGTTCCAAGATCTATAACTAGCCCCAGGATATGAACCCTTTCCACTTATTCTCTCTCTATAATCAGCCTATATAAGCCAAAAGAATGGGGAAGATAATTAGGAGGAACTTTGGGAGAAGGCTGAGTAGAGGTCTCTAGTTGAGTTTCATTTTGATTATGTCGTAATAAACTGACTATCTTAATAAACTATCTGTATATTGAAAGTCTGTGTCCTGTGAGTGTGAGGTTGTTAACTGAGCTGGAAGAATCCAGATGCAGAACAGACACAAAACCATAAATTTCCTGCTTTTGAAAAAAAATTGTATAATATTCAATATCATCCTCTAGCTAAAATCAGAACACATTTGGAATGATTTTTTTAAAAGTTATTCAGCACTGCTGTTCAAAGTCATGTGACACGGTAGGAGGGGGAAACCCCTCACATATGTGCAACAGAGATACTTGGATGAAATCCTTTGACTGGTGGCTTGGGGAGAGTGACATCTGGTAGACAACTCAACTATTACCTTTACTTGGTGGATAATTAATATAATGACATTTTACCCTTCTGCAAACTTAAGGGAGCAGTACATGGGCCAATTTGAGCTGCTTACACTACTGCAGTACCCCAAATGTCATGTAGTATACACATGCATAGTGACAAACACACCACTTTGGGTGTCACAACAAGAGGGAAAAAAGGTCAAATGAAACAAAACACAAAAGTCATGATAGGCAACTGTAAGTATAGAAGGTCTATTAGTTAGTCAATCAAACATTTATTAAGTTCCCACTAATTACCAGGTACTGTGTTTTAAGCACAGGGATATAAATATGAAAAATGAAATTATCTCTACTTGTAAGGAACTTACATTCTAACTGAATAAATTTAAAGAGAATAAATAAATAAATAGTTAGGGCAGGAGAATGTTAGGATTTGGAAGGACTAAGTACGGTTTCTTGTAGAAGGTGCTATCTAAGCTTCACCTTGAAGGAAGAGAGGGATTCTACAAGGCAGAGGTAAGAAGCAGTTGTGTTCTAAGCATGTGGACAAAGGCTTGGAATACAAAGGTACATGATGCACAGTTGTATTTGAGGAACAGAGAAGAGTCCAGTTTGGCTGGATCTCAGAGTGGCAGAGGAGTAGCGTCCAAAGAGGCTAAAAAAAGAATTGGTGACAAGTTATGGAATACTTTAAAAGCTAAACAGAAGAATATGTATGTGTGTATATAGGCAATATATATATAGGAGATTAGATAGATGGCTAGATAGATATGAATGGATAGCTAGATAGATATAGATAAATGGATGGATGATGGATAGATAGATGTATAGACACAGATACATAGATATATAAATTCATATGTAGATAATAGATACATAGGTAAATTCACAAGACAGAAATTGCAGAAAGAGAATAAACAAGGTTCTAAGTTAGAATCTTGAGTAATACCCACAGTTAGGAGGTGTAGTATGTATGATGAGAAAGAAAAGCAGACTGAGAAGGAACAAACAGGTATGAGTAGAATCAGGAGAAAATGGTGTCACCAAAAGAGTATCTAAGGCGAGAAGGTGGTCAACAGTGTCAAATGTAGCAGATGGGTCAAGAAGAATGAAGACTGAGAAAAAACCATCAGGCAGTTTCAGCTGAGTGAAGAGATCAGAAGATAGATTGCAAAGGATTAAAGAGTGAGAGGAAATTGAGTAAAGGCAGTGAATGTTAGCTTTATCTAGGAATTTGGCTAATAAAGGGTGGAGAGAAATAGGACAGTGGCTTGAAAGTATAGTTGGGCCCATCTCTCTCTCTCTCTCTCTCTCTCTCTCTCTCTCTCTCTCTCTCTCTCTCTCTCCCTCTCCCTCTCCCTCTCCTCTCTCTCTGTTTTTCTCTGTCTGTCTCTCTGTCCATCTCCCTCTCTCTGGATCTCTCTGGATCTCTCTGTCTGTCTGTCTCTCAGAACATGGGAGACAGGCACATTGGAAGGCAGTGGTGAAGGCACCAGTAGATAGGAAGAGGCTGAAGATTCGAGATGGAGGAAATGATTGAGCTGGTGGGTGGGGAGGGAGCTGGGATCCAGCACACTGGTAGATGGGCTCACTTTGGCAAGGAGAAAGGCTACCTCAGTCACAAGCTGAGGAAAGGAGGTGAGAATGGGGAGAGCCTATTTCTTGAGCACCTGTTATGCACCAGGCACTGTGCTGAGCACTTTACAAATATGACCTCACTCAAATGGGGGAGGATGTGAAGGAGTTTCGAGATGAAGAGAATGGAATATGAAAGAGCCTACCCTGAAGAGGATTTCGACTTGCTTTCCTTGGGCCAAGAGTCTGGAATTGGAAGCAATGGGTGGATATTGCTGAGATTATTATTATCATTATTCTTATATCACGCCTGCTATGAGTCTGTGCTAAGTGCTTCACAAATATTACATCATTTGATCCTCACAGCGACCCTGGGAGAGAGGTACTGCTATTATTCACTTTTTACTGTTGTGCGAACTGAGGCAGACAGCCGTTAAATAACTTTGCCCAGGGTCACAGCCCTCTGAGGACAGATTTGAACTCAGGTCTTCCTGACTTTAGACCCAGTACTCTATCCACTGTGCCATCTAGCTGCCTTAATTTAAGAAAAAAAAATCTTCCTTAAAATCAGAGTTCTCTCAGAGTGGAATGAGCTGCCTGAAGAAGCAATACTCTCCCCCCCACCCCAACTAGAGATGTTCAAGCAAAGGCTGGTTGATCTGTGTGAGGGCAGAGCAGAGGAGATTGCCGTTCAGTTAGTAGTTGGACTAAATGGGGTCTCTTCCAACTCTGAGATTCTGTGATTCAAAACTAAGGAGCTCCTGGAGCACAAAAGTCTCTTCTTGAGATAACTTCAGTCCAGCTCATCTGGGCTTGGTAGAGACAGTTCAGAAGGTTCCCTTTGCCCTTGTTCCTATCCCTTAACTCTGCGAACTCTGAATGAGGATGACCTCTCCTGATCTGAGCCCAAAGATTCCTCTCCTGGGCTCAGATCATTTCAGCCATTTTATCAAGCCTTCCTTCCAGGAGTCCCCAAGGTCACTGCTATACCACACTTATATGTCTAGATAAATTTCATTTCAGAAGGCCACCATCAGGCTTTATAAGGTCCCACGCTGCCTTCTCTTAAAACTTTAAAAAATATCAGAAGGCCTGTCTCTACATTTGTCACATAAATCTCTACACACCCACAGCAAACTAGAGTCACCCCTCCATCCACAATCCCTTTTCGGCCATTTTATTTTTTTTGCCACAGGGTTCATCTGGGGCTACACAGTTGAGATCAGAGTTGGCATTGGCTGGGTCATCTATGGTAGATGTGGGCAGTAAAGGCATTTAGACTCAAACAAGTCTTAAGAAAGAGGTTGAAAGAAATGACTATACCAAAACTATGTGAAAAATATCCTATTGGGATAGACTGGGAGGCAGATGCTATGGATCTGAATCCCAGTCTGATACTAGTGACTCCAGACTAGTTACTTAGCCTTCATAAGTCTGTAAAATGGGAATAATACCTAGACCACCTGCCTTATAGGGGTATAGTGAAATAAGTGCCTTTTAAGCTTTAAACTACAGAAATGAGTGATGAGTGAGGTCAATGACCTCTGAAAATGAGATAAACACTGTAGCCTCCTTTTTGTGGTATTTTCTCTTATCTCCTTGTTCCAGTGGAAAGAGCATTGGAGCTGAGGTCAGAGCACCTGGGTTCTAAAACTATTAGACTTGAGCCAGTTACTGTCTTTGTGACCTTGGATAAGTCATTTAATTTTGCTGCACTTCTCCTATTTCCCCATCTATAAAATGAGGGGATTGGATTGGTTGGTCTCTAAGGCCACTTCCAGCTCTCCATCTATTATCTAATGAACTTTTGGTCTGGTTGGTAATGTCAAGCAACACACATACACAAAGAGAGGTGTTAGAAGTCTACCTGGCCTCAGTACACACTTGTGAATCATCTAATAATAGCTTAATTATTGGTTTATAATAATGATGATGCACATTTATCTAGTACCTTAAAGTTTCCAGAGTATTCTTCTCATTACAACCTTGTGAGCTAGATAGGACAAGTATTTTTAACGGCTGAGAGATTAAGGGGCTTGAGACTAGTCTTCTATAGCATAATGGGTAGTTACCACAAATTGAAGGTCTTTGCACTGGAGAGGCTGAATCATTTAGGAAAGTAAAGCTACTGAAATGAGCCCCTGGGAACAGAGCATTGTGATGGGAAAAGAGCCAACAAGAAGGTAGATATTTTTAGAGTTTGGGACCTCCCCCGGAGACCCATCTCAGCCCTAGCCTGCCTCCCATCCACCCTTCCACATATACAAGGGACTACTGTACCCTTCCAACTGCCACAACCCATTCTTCTACCAGGGTTTATCACCTCTCACGACCATTGAGCAACAGGATGCAATCTCACAATTTCCCCCTGCCCTGCCTTCCTGTCCCTAACACAAACACACCGCCCTTTTGAAGTTTTCTATGAGTGCTCATTCCTCTAAGGAAACAGAAAATCATCAATGTTAGAAAATCAAAATATTAGGATCAAACGATTTCCAACTGGAAGGTACCTAAGGATCATCTAGTCCAACTGCCTCATTTTAGAGATGAGGAAAACAGAGACCCAGTGAAAGGAAGTGGTTTGCCCAAGGTCTGACAGAGACTAAGTGGCAGAACCAGGCTTTGAACCCAGCCCAGAAAGAACTTGGGAGAGCATCTCATTTGCTACCACCAACATTCCCATTGGTCTAGAGGAGAAAAGGGTTTGCTGTGGGTTTTTTTAGTGATCCCCCAACTCAACAGCAGCAGAGCCAAGAGCAGGAAGTGACTTTCTCACTTTCCAGCCCAATGTTCTTGCCACTTCTCCACCCAGGAATTTTGTCATCTCAAATATTGCTCAAAATACATAGTCTAAGACTTGGGCATATTTTTGTTGTGTAGACTTTTTTTTTAATACAATCATAGTCTTTGTAATAGATCTTTTACTCTGTGATGTTTAAGCCAAAAATGGTGGTTGAGCCCAGAGATGGCCCCTGTCACCCTACTTGGTTTCAGAATAGGTCTTTGCCTTTTTTTCTTCTCATCGTCCTCAGTCCCCTGCAATGTCCCATCTGGCTTCTGTTCTTATCTGTCAATAGAACTGTCTTAAGGTAGGGGTATGCTAGGCTAGGGAGTCTAATTTTTGTTAAATTTTCTGTGTAAGCATTTATACCTTGGAAATCCATAAATCAGGACTTGATTTATAGTTTTGTTGATTGTCTAGATTGGAGGAAGTGATACAGAAAATTATGATAATGCAGATTAAACTTAAAAGTGTGTGGAGGGCACTTCTTTGTGGAGAGCTGGTTGTTAAACATTTATCAGCACATCCCTGCTCTCAGGTAAAACGAAAGAGGCTTTTTGGTTTTGTTTTCTTTTGTTTAATTCTCATGCTTGTTGGCCTCTCTTTAATGGAATTGGTCCTACAGACCAAGGTCTTTTCCATGAAATGTGGTTTCTGGAGCAGCTAACTGGCACAGTGGATAGAGCACCAGTCCTGGAGTCAGGAGGACCTGAATGCAAATTTGGCCTCAGACACTTACTAGCTATGTGACCCTCGGCAAGTCCCTCAACCCCGATTGCCTCCAAAAAATGAAAGAAAGAGAAAAGAAAGTTGGCTTCCATGACATTGTTCTTTCCTGTTTCTTCTCCTACAGTTGTTCTTTCTCACTGGAAGTTTTGGACTGAGGGCTGCCTCAGTCACAGGGGTGGTTGAATATGGCTGCAGCAGCAGCATTCCAGAGAGCAAAGAGACGAAGCAGAGGTTTGAGGGATAGTCTAGACACTAGAGAACTGAACATTGGTGCACAGAAAGCTGTAGGGCCACTGCCTAATCCCTAGCATCTTTGGGAATATTGCTGAAGCCCGGAAGGCTCTAGCAGCCCCCTTCTTCATCATCCAGAATGGGAAGGGACTTGTTTACTTTATAATTCTTCCCCTTCTCTCTGTCTGAGTAGGGCAGCATCTAATTCCAAAGCTTACTCTGTTCTGTAAATTTAGTTTTCTTATTTCTGTTTAAGTAGTTTGAATGTATTTTGTAGGCTAGATAAATGTGAGCTATCTATGTGATATAAATGTGAGTGGGAGGAATGCAGCAGGGAGAAATCGTGTTTATATAACAGTATTGTTAACAGCTAGGTGGCGCAATGGCCTGAAGTCAGGAAGACTCCTCTTTCTGAGTTCAAATCCATCCTCAGACATTTACTAGCTGTGTGACCCTGGGTAAGTCACTTAACCCTACTTGCCTCAGTTTCCTTATCTGTAAAATGAATTAGAAATGACAAACCACTCCAGTATCTTTGCTGAGAAAACCCCCAATAGGGTCACAAAATGTCAGACGTTGAAAAACGACTAAACAACAATTGGTCTACAGAGATACAGAAAGGACCAGGGTTCAAACTCTAGTGTCCCAAAGTTCCAGGTCCTGGCAGGAGGCTGAAGCAAACTAAAAGAGTTTTTTTGTTTTTAATTCATTGGTTTTCAGATCTACTTTCAAAAGGCTGAGCTAAGCTAGATCTTTCTCCTGCCTCTCAGGTTAAAATGAGTCAGGGTATCATTTTGCTGTCTGGGACAAGGCTGTGTGTACTGTCGGGTCATCTGGCCTTAATCACTCCCCAGTTTCTCATGCTTACACAGAGAAAGCTCTCTGCAGGGGTAAAGAAGACAGACAGCAGCCACTAATGTCAAAGATATATACTGTACTCTACATTTTAGGGACAAGCCTGCCAGAGACAATTTGTACCAATTAATTCAGAGCATTTTTGCTTAGAGAGAAAATCCAAAAAGAGAAATCCATCCTGCCTTCAGAAACCTCAGTCTGACACAAGCTAATTCACTCACAACTTATCAAATTTCTAACAAAGACAAAATTCAACAATAAGACATAAGTTACCTGTCAACTCTGGAGTCACTCTCCTGACCCCCATTCAGGTTAACAGGTCAGGTCCACAGAGTAAGGATGCTTTCCCATTGATTATCAGTTAACTTCAGTCAGCTAGCCAGACTTAAACAGCTTTTAGAGAAACAGGTTTTTGACTTAAGAACCAAAGTACAAAAATATCTAAAACTGGGATCCCACTCTCCTCCATCCCCGAGTCCCTGGGGAGAGGAGATTCAAACTGAAAGTGTTAACTAGTCTGAAAGGTGACTGAACCTTCCTCCCTTTTAAAAATAAGAAAGTGTTTTTACATTAGCCAAATCTGAAAGAGACACCCTTCTTAATCCTCTTTAACTATCAATTTTTAATTTTTTTTAGGAGGTGGAAGGCAGGGCAATTGGGGTTAAGTGACTTGCCCAAGGTCACACAGCTAGTAAGTTGTGTCAAGTGTCTGAGGCCAGATTTGAAATCAAGTTCTCCTGACTCCAGGGCTAGTGCTTAATTTACTGTGCCACCTAACTGCCCCTTATCTATCCATTCTGAAACAGGGTCTTGCTCACCTCTCTCCAGACCAGTCCAGGAAAGCACTCCTTCCTGAAGTAGTTAGGATAGTTACCACAAGGGAAAGGGGCCCAGGATTGATTCACCTAAGAATAGTTTCCCTCTTTCCCCCTGCCCTTCAGGGATTGGGGTAA
Organism: Pseudochirops cupreus; assembly: GCA_028627135.1. Lineage (NCBI taxonomy): Eukaryota > Metazoa > Chordata > Mammalia > Diprotodontia > Pseudocheiridae > Pseudochirops > Pseudochirops cupreus. The sequence goes on from CM053584.1 coordinate 131,583,531, forward strand.
TTATCAGGATTATCTTCAGTTAAAAGATGATTCCTTCAGTTAAAAGAAGAATCTTTTGAGCTCACTTTCTACCATCTGGAAAGGGAACTCTTAAAAACAGGGGTTCTTAATCTGAGGATCATGAACTTGGTTTTGTTTTTTAAATATTTTGATAAGTGTCTTTCAATATAATTGATTTCCATGGTCATCTTAAAACACACTTTTCTGAGAAGCAGTCTATTAGCTTCACCAGGCTGCCAAAGGAGTCTAGGACACACACAAAAAAGATTAAGAACTTCTGTCTTAGAGGAGTGGTCAAAGAGGAACTGAACATTTCTCTAAAGGCTTACTGATGCTTGCCTTCTCAATAAGGAAGGGGAAAGGGGGAAAGAATTTGGAACTCAAAATTTTTTGTAAAAGATGTTTAAAATTGTTTTCATATGTAATTGGAGAGATGAATAAAATATTAAATTAAAGGCATGCTGAAATTTTAAGTGACTTGTTCTGTTCGATGAAGCACATTATTAACTCAACTGCTACCTAAACTCTGGACTCTGGCTCAGTCTTGGCTGTGAAATGTTTTTTGTTTTAAAATCCTAATAATTTTTTTTTAATTTAAAAAAATTTTTAAAAAAGAAAAAATCATAATTGTGAGTTCAAAACGATATGTTAGATGTACAGTAGTATGAGGAAGCTGTCCTTTTGTACATTCTTCTCTCTAAGCAGAAATGCTTAGGCTAAAATAATCACAAGTTCAATTTAAGACAACTCCAAGACTCATGATGGAAAATGCTGTCCACATCCAGAAAAAGAACTATGGAGTCTTAATGCATATTGAAGCATATTATTTGCTCTCTCTTTTTTTGTTTTGTTTCTTCTTTCCTGTGGTTTCTCCCATTGGCCCTAATTCTTCTTTACAAAATGACTAATGTGAAAATAGGTTTAATATGAATGTATATATAGAGCCTACATCAGATTGCACGTCTTCTTGGTGTGGGAAGCGATGGGGAGATTTGGAACTCAAAATCTTATGGAAGTGAATGTTGAAAACTAAAAATAAATAAATTTAATACAATATTTTTTAAAAATTAAAAAATAAAATAAGTATTACATACAAAAAAATAGTAATGACAAGTTAATAAGTACTAAAATGCAGAGTACAGAGTATCCTTTTTATATCACTAGCATTTTCCCAACTTCACTTCTGGAGGGGCACAACAGATGGATGAGATACATACTTGCTTGCAGGACTGATATTTACTGATAAAATCAAGCAAATTGATCCTCACTTGCCTTGGTTACTGCAGCTATGGAAGACTACCTTGTCTAATTCTTTTGACCTTTCGAAACTCATGAAGTCATAGTCTAATCTGTTCTTTCTCTGACACTCCTTCATCTAAGGTCAGGAAGAAATGAAATCAGGGACAGATAATACAGGAGTGTCATGCACTCACAGAAATGTGGAAGTCTGTGGCTGGTACTGCCTCTCCTCTCTCTCTTGCTCTCTCCCTCTCTCTCTCTCTCTCACTCTCTCTCTCCCTCTCTCTCTCTCTCCCTCTCT
>CM053584.1:131585570-131639814 GCA_028627135.1 Pseudochirops cupreus
GTATATATATATATGCGTATGAATACATATCTGAGTATGTGTATGTATGTGTACATAGAGGGCATAGGATCAATTGAATAGGAAGGGACTATACTTTAAAAGGTAAAATTCTGAGGTGGGAGAGGAATACAATGAGAGGAGACAGGGAGAGGCAGAATGGGATTAATCATCTCATATAGAAGAGGCAAGGGATAACTGTTACAGTGGAGGGGAAGAACAAGAAGGCAAAAGGGAAAGGGTCAACCTTACTCTCATTGAATTTGGCTTAAGGAAGGAATGGCATAAATTCTAAACTGGGTATCTTGCCACACAGGAGAGTAGGATGGATGGAGATGAGGGGGGTGATGATGGAGGGGAGGGCAGGGATAGGGAGAGGGTTGCTGGAAGCACACACTTCTGTAAAGGGACAGGGACAGGGTAGAGAATAGAACAAGGGGAGGGTGGGATAGAAAGGAGGGACATATAATCAGTCTCTCACAATATGTCCATTGTGGAGATGTTCTACATAACTACAAAAGTACAGCCTGTATTGAATTGCATGTCTTTCCAGTGGGGGTGGGTGATGAGGGAGGAAGGGAAAGAATCTAGAATTTAAAGTTCTAGAATCAAATGTTAAAATAATATATATGTATATATATATATATATATATATATATATAATTATTATTATTATTAACTACACATGCAACTGGGAATTAAGGTATACAGGCACTGGGGTAGGGAGATCCATCTTGCCCTCCCGGAAAGTCAGAGGGGTGATGGGGGAGGACATAGGAGAGAGCAGATTGAGGGAGGGGTTATACAGTGGGATGCCTGTTTTGGGGTGGTGGGTGGGGGAAAGATGGGGAGAAAATTTATAACTCAAAATCTCATGGAAATGAGTGATGTAAACAATAAAAAAATAAAATAAAATAAGTAACAGACACCTGGTTGCAGCAGAGGAGAAAGAATGCAGGGAACAAACCAGAGACAGAGAACATAACCGATTCTTGGCTGCTGCCATGGCCAGGAAAAGTCTCTCCAGAGGACCCCCTTGGAGGAAGCCAGTCACTTGGGCAGGGGGAAAACCTGCTTTTGATGCCACAAGAAGGGTCACTGATCCAAGGAGTGCCCCTCCAGGGCACCTCTCCAGAGGGAGCCCCAGGAACCAACACCTCTAGAACTCTGCCCATCTGACCAGGAGGGACATTGGAGGAAGGATTGTCCCCAAGGTTGGAAAAGTGGCAGAGCCACCTCCCAATACCCTGTCCTCCAGTCTTCTCAAGACTCAGAATGACCAGAAAGCATGGGGCTTGGCAGTGCTCCCACTTTCTCCATCTCTCACTGAGCTCTAAGCAAGCATCATGGCTGAAGGTAAGGTTATCCTTTATGGCTAAGTTCTCTGTTCTAACCAATTGGTTCTACCCTCCCCTTGACCAGTCAGGTCAGGGATATGGAAGGGGAAACTAAGGGATTGTCTCCAGACATACTCAGTCCCCTGCCTACTTGAGGATCTGTTGTTTTAACACTCCTTCCTTATGTTCTCCTCTTATCCTGTCCCCTTTTTGGGAAGGGACCTATTGGTGAAATTGGGAAGCCAATTTTCTCTAGTTAAGCCTCCCAGATCTCCCCGTGTTCCCTTAGGAGTGTGGGAGCTGGTTGAGTCAATTGTTTGGGATCAGGAAATTCCTAGGTGAGCTATTTCTGCCATCCCAGCATTTGTTTTTGACTCCTAGGTCCTAAAGTGTCCCTCCACCATGGTCTATATCCAAATAAACCCAAGTCCTGGGAGGGACTGCGACCATTAATCACTACTCAAGGCCCTGTCTCACTGTCCAAGAGTGGGACTCAGAACAGGTGAAAGCTTTTGAGACTTTAAAGACTAAATTGACCAGCGCTCCAGCTTTACCCAAACTAGGAAAAACCTTTTAGTCTCTATGATGATGGAAGGAGAAACCACGCTTTAGGAGTTGTTGCCTGTTTTTGAAAAGCTGCTATTGCTTTCCATGTGCTAAATGTCCATGGAGCAATTGGAAAGGAAAGGGGCATCTGACGGTGTTTTGGCCTTGCCATAGTAATCTGTAATTCCAAACAGGGAAATTGTCCTTTCTCTATTTTTTTGGTGCCCCTTTGGTCTTTGTTTGCTTAACCTTCTTGCCAGGTTTGTCTCCTCCAGGATTCAAGCCATCAACCTCTGGATGACAACTAATACTATGAAAATCTCTAACCAAATCCAAGTTCTCCAGCCCCCTGGACTTGGCATCTTCCACGTTCTGGAGTCTGACCCCTTGAATGTGAAGTCTGACCCCCTTGAAAAGGATCCAGAGAGGCAGGGACAGCTCTATACCCTTTTCCAGCAGGAAGCACTTTCAGAAGCTGAGATCTTCATTCACCCTTTACTCCAAAGCAATTTGGTTCCCATTTGGGGGGAATAATGAAGTGACCCTCCTCAAACTCCTCCTGTAGACCACCCCTAGATTCCTCCCACAACCTTTCTTTATATCAGACCCATATTGCCTCCATGAGAAAAGAAAAGCTGGAGAATTATCTAGTGCAGACTCATTGTGTCAGATTATTCTGGCCTGCTTGTTCAATACAAGCATCACAGACACTGAGGTTCCTTAAGAGTCTACCCATCATGGCGAATCTTTAAAAACTTTGCTTTTCTTTGGCTGAGGGAAGGCTTGAGTCGAATTCACTCAGGTGGATCCGGCGTGTTGGAATTTTGGAGTCTTAAGCACCCCCTAACCCTATACTTCAACATTTTATAGTTCCCTCATCTCATCACAGTTATTTAAGTTGTTCCCTTAAAGTTAGCTAATATGTGTACACGGAGTTAGCCCTTAAGTTCTGACTGACCAACACAAGATTTAACCAAGATTTTCTATGTTTTTGCACAATCCCAAGATGTTTGTGTCCCTCAGATTTATGTCCACATGAATACAGGACAAATGATAAGATACTGGAGATCTGCATTCTCAGGATGTCTCTGTCTTCCCTATCTGGAATGTATCCCCACGAGAATTTCTGACTTTCCAAGCATTCTGTCACAAGGGAGGAGAAATACCTATTCCTGATCTTATCTGGTGTGTCAAGTTGTGGACACGGGAAAGGGCATTTTAAAGCAAAGCAAAGCAGTCTGTTTGATTAATTCAGACTTTGAATACATTTTATATTTAATGATTATTATTTCCTTCTTTCAGTCACAAAAAAAATCTATTAAGACTTCCTTATAGACCAAAGAAGATATCCTTACTCCTGAGTAAGAGAAGTGGGGAATTTGCAGGAATCCAAAACTGATAGGGTAGCTCTGGTGTCAACCAGGGCTAAAATGGGGTGGCTCTGTATTACTGATGCTCACCATATGGGGTAGACTCTTAGGGAGCCTAGGTATCTGTGATGCTTGCATTGGGCAAGCAGGCCAGAGTAAGTCTGACACAGTAAGTCTGTGCTAGGTTATTCTATGGCACTCTCACACCACACGGAGGGAAGATGGGGTCTGATGTACAGAGGAATCTAGGGGTGGTCAGGAGGAGTCAATGAGGTCAATGCAAGGGTGGATTGATATTTTGATAGGCTCAAGGGTAGGAAGTAGATGGATAATGGAAGGCTAGGCTAGTGACAGAGGTTTGGGCCCAGCCACAATGAAAACCTTATGGTCTCTGCAAATGCCTCAAGTGGGAAGATTTAATCAGAGTTCAAGGGATTTCCCAGAGCCTGTACCTCAAAGATTCAAGGAGAGCTCAAGGGGCTCAGATATTTGGGCCAAACTATAATGAAAGGCTTATGGCCTCAGGCAAATGCCTCATCAAATGGGAAGATTTTTTTTGTACCTCATCAACTGTATACCACCTAACTTGTTTGCTTCCTTTAACCAAACTCTTGAGGTTAGCATGGTGAATCTTTAATAAACTTTGCTTTACTTTGGCTGAGAGACTTGAGTTGAATTCATTCGGCAGGACCTGGCATGTTGATATTTTGGGGTCTCAAGCACCTCTAAACCCTAAACCTCAACACATTCACTCTGAGCCAATCAATAAGAGGCAAAGTGATTTGGCTTTAAGGCATTGTCCTTATGAAAGAAATCTAGCCAGTTAACCCCAAGATATCTTGGGAGGTTTCAGCAATCAAAATTTACATTCCTTTGGGGAAAGCACCAGCACAGAGGGAGGGAGGGAAAGAAGGAAGGAAGGAAGAGCCTTGCTGCCCAAATGGTCAGTTGCAGTTGGGACTTTAGAAAAAAAATGGGGTGACTAGGTAGCACAGTAAATAGAGCACCAGACTGGTCTCAGGAGGATCTGAATGCAAATCCGGCCTTAAACATTTAACACAAAAACTAGCCATGTGACCTTGGGCAAGTCACTCAACCCCAATTGCCCTACCTTTAAACCTCCAGAAAGCAAAAAAAAAAAAAAATATCCAAACAGTTGCAAAGTTTACTGGGAAAATGGTAGTGTCCTCAAAAGGAACAGAAGTTTGGAAGAAGCGGGGAGGTTGTAGAGAAGAACGAGTTCCATTTTGGACACATTAAGTTTGAGATTCCTATGAGATTGTTTTGAAATTTAATTGATTTGAAATTAAATTCAAAATTAATTTGAAATGTCTAATAAGCAGATAGACATTTTGTGATGGGGGACTGGGGATCAGGATTGAGAATGAGACTGGATATATAAACTTGGGAGTCCAATGAGGGTTTTCTAGTCTTCATCTAGTATGGATACTTGTGAACTGACATTCTAATGGAACAGACTCAAGCCAGGCTCCAAGAGAAGAAAGATCAGGGAACCTCCAATAGTTCTCCTATGATCCCTCAATGGCAAGAGAGTGTTGATTTAGAAATAAAATACTTTCAGTGAAGAAAAGACAAAAAAGGAAAATAAAAAAGGACAGTTTTACAAAATAAAATCTTAGAAATATTTTGTAATGAAATGAAAGGGGTAAAAATTCTTGTACAAAGGTATACATCAAATACTAACGGGGGGGGGGGGAAGAGTCAAGATGATGGCATAGCAGCAGGAGAACTCCAGGAGCTCCCCCCATAACCATCTCAAATACCTATAAAATATGACTCTAAACAAATTTTAGGGCTCCAGAACCCACAAAATGACAAAAAAAAACAAGGCTCCCGCTGAAGGCAGCCCAACAGGCAGACAAGAAGGGTTCATTGCAGAGCACAGGGAGCCAAAACCAGCCCAGTCTGAAATCGTGGCTTAAGCCCCAGGGCAGCCAAGATAAGCTAAGGCTGGAGCACTTGGGAGAGTGGATCACCAGCAGCTGTGGCAGTTTCCAGAATTATCAACCCATAAAAAACAAGGATGAAGTGAAAGGTCAGTGGAACTCAGCTAAACTTGGGGGAAAGGAGTGGGTCTGGCAGACTGCCCCAGGGCAAGAAGTGGCATGGCAGTCCTGCAGCCACCTCCACATGGCTGCTTCAGAGCTCCTGGCCTACAGATTGCAGGGGGGCCAAGTGATCATTCGGAGGCTAAGTGCTCTTGCCTCAACCTGCCTGAATCAGGATCCTGGTCTTGGGTGGTGATCCTGGGGTGCATGACCAATGAGCCAAAGCTGGTGGAGGCTACAGAGATGGCAGCAGCTCTGGCAGCTGTGAAAACCCCAGTGATTTGGGACAAAGCTCTCCCCTCTGAAAGTAGAGTTCTACTGAGCCCAAAAGTCAAGTAATTGACTGGCAACATGAACAGGCAAAGGAAGAAAAGCAAGAACAGCAATCCAACTCTAGATTCCTTTTTTGGGGACAAAAAGAATCAAAGCATGAAATGTGAGAAAGACAACACAGTCAGAACTCCCACACCAAAAGCTTCCAAGAAAAATATAAACTACTTACAGGCCATAGAGGAGCTTAAGAAGGATTTTGACAACCAAATAAGAGAAGTGGAGGAAAAATTGGGAAGAGAAATGAGAATGACGCAAGAAAATCATGAAAAGAGAGTCAACAATCTGACTGAAGAAAATAACACCTAAAAAATAGATTAACTCAAATGACAAAAGAGGCCCAAAAAGCCAATGAGGAGAAGAATGCCTTAAAAATCCAAATTTGCCCAATGGATAAAGAATCTCAAAAGCTCACTGAAGAGAATAATTCCCTCAGAATCAGAGTGGAGCAAATGGAAGCAAATGGCTTTATGAGAATCAAGATACTATTAAACAGATCCAAACAAATGAAAAAATAGAAGGCAATGTGAAATATCTCCTTGAAAAAAACACTGACCTGGAAAATAAATCCAGGAGAGACAATTTAAAAAGTATTGGACTACCAGAAAGCCATGATCAAAAAAAAGAACCTAGAAAGCATCCTTCAAGAAATTCTCAAGCAAATACTAACCTAGGAAGGAAATAATTCCTGTGTAAAAAGAAGCAAATAAATGAAAATTTTAAAATGACAATAAAAATAATTATTTTAAGGGAAATTTTTTCAAAAAATCCAGCTGAAAGGAAATATCCTTAATCTCAAAACTAACTTCAACATTAAAAAATATTGCAAGACTTCTAAATTGAATTTCATATTCACCCCTGTCTTATACTATCTGATCATCTTAGAAGGTCCAGATCTTTTGGTCAACAAAGCCATGACTTAGACTTTTTTTAGTCTTTTTAGGCGCAGCATCCTCCTGAGAGTGGAAAGGGTATTGTTATAAGGGTCAACTTTCACTGGACACCCTTGGAGGCCCAGGCTCCCAGGAACTCCCAAACTCATGAGGGTAGTTCCAAAATTAAAAACACTAATTTCTCAGGATTGCTGTTTACAAGCCTGTGCTGAAGGAAGAAACCCAAAGGGAGAAGAAGGAAGCCAAGGACTTAATAATAACAGCTAACATTTAAACAGCCTTTACTATGTACCAGGCATTGTGCTAAGCATTTTACAATTATTATATCATTTGATCCTCATAACCACCCCAAGATAGGAGGTATTATTATCCCCATTTTGTAGATGAGGAAATTGAGGCAAACAGAGGTTAAGTGATTTGCTCAGGATGACATAGGACGTGTCTGAGGCTGGATTTGAACTCAGGACTTCCTGACTCTAGTCCCAGTACTCCATCCACTGTACCACCTAACTCAGCGGTTCTCAACTTGTGGGTCGCGACCCCTTTGGGAGTCAAATGACCCTTTCACAGGGGTCACAGGGGTCGCCTAAGACCATAGGAAAACACATATTTCCAATGGTCTTAGGAACCGAGACACTGTTCCTCAGCCCATCTCCAGGCAGGTCCACCCACATGCAGATATGCCCACATACAAGTATTAAAGGGGTTGTGGCATTAGCAAGGTTGAGAACCACTGACCTAACTGTTCCTTGTAACACTTCAGCAAAACACAGTACCTATCCCTCAGCAAGAGGTCAAGGAATACATTCAACTCCAGAGATCACTCCTGTTATACAGATTCAACCCAGTGATCTAATTTGTCAGGGTCTTTTTGAATCCCGGCTTTGTCACCCAACAAGTTAGCCACTCCTCTCAGCTTTGGATCATCCATAAATATAAGCCTTTATTCAACTCAATGAAAAGCATTAAACAGCACAAATTCCAGGACAGATTCCTAGGGCATTCCACTGAAGACCTCCTCTCAAGTTGACATTAAAGTATTATTCTTTTAGACTGGCCAATCAGTTGGCCAATGAGCATTTATTAATTATTTGCTATGTGGCAGGCACTATTCTAAACACTGGGGATACAAAGAAAGGCAAAAAAAAAAAAAAACACCAGTTCCTGTCCTTAAGGAGTTCATAGTCTAATGAGAGAGACAAAATGTAAATAAGTAAGTACACATGCAAGATATATACTAATAATCATTAAATATCATATTTTTGGCCAAAGTCTGAATTAATCAAACAAATTGCTTTGCCTTGCTTTAAAAACAAAAATGCCATTCCTGTGTCAGCAACTTCAGAGACCAGATAAGGCTGGAGGTGAAATTCCCCTTATCTTGGAACATATTCCATCCTGAGACCATAAAATGTAAATGGACCCTGCTCCATTTGTTGTCAACTTGGATTTACAACCAAGGAACTTCTTTTCAATACGTATGGATTGAAGGGAGCCAAAATATCTGATCCAGGAATCAGGCTGGTCCTTGATAAGTTAGCTCCAGATTGTCCAGTGACGCGACCAGTTTGTATTGTCCGCTCCTGGTTTTTCCACTGATGCAACTGTAAATCAGAGTCTGCTTGATATTCTCGGATCCAGGGCTCTGCCCTGTTCTGGGATTCTAGCCAGAAGGTATTAGCTGTCTTTTTACGATTATTAAACATTTTTAGATACTATTCATGTGTATGGAAACAGCAAGGACATGATTACTGTCAAGGCCTACTTGATATCACTGGCATTTTGAAACTGAATAAAGCAGCATTAGAAAACCTAGTGACCTATAGTTACCTTCTTTGTCTCATTACTCTATAAAAACCTTGCTCGTATCAGTATGTATCAATATGTATCAATAAATGGATTGCATTGATGATCTTGCCTGGCCTACAATTTAATTTCACACTTCCACAGTCTAGTGCAGCTGTTCTCAACCTGTGGGTTTTGTTCAATTTGTAACAGTGAAAATACATCCTGCATATCAGATATTTACATTACGATTCATAACAGTAGCAAAATTACAGTTATGAAGTAGCAACAAAAATAATTTTATGGTTGGGGGTCACCACAACATGAGGAACTGTATTAAAGGGTCGCGGCATTAGGAAGGTTGAGAAGCACTGGTCTAGTGTGTCATTTTAGAGCTGACATAAGAAGCCACTTAGAGTCGGCTTTAAATGGATAGTAACAAACGGAGATCATAAATTTGTGTGACATGGTCATCCTGAATTAGGATGGTTCTAAAATGTATATGAGTCTTCAGATTCATTTGTTCATCAGTTAGGACCTAGCTCTCCTAACTCCTTGTACAAGTTCTCTAGCTTAAGGGAATAAGGAATAAATACTGTTTGGAACTATTTATTTCCTTTAACCAAACTTTTATAAGGCTGACAATACAGAGTAAATGGAAAATAATTTGGTAGGGGAATGCACTAGCTTCTGGAGAAAAGAGTAAAAGGCCTCCTGCAAAAGGTAGGATTTGAACTGAATCTTGGAGCAAGCCAGAGAAGGGAGAGGTGAGGAGACAGAGCATTCCAGGTATTGGTACCAGCCAACACAAAAGCAAAAAGATGAGAGATGGAGTGTTGTGGTCAAGGAACTGCCAAAAAGCCATTGTAGCCGGATTGCAGAGTACGTGGAAAAAAATCAAGGTATAAAGATTAGAAAGTTAAGAAGGGATAGGTTAGGAAGGGTTTCAAATGCCAGATAGAGCATTTTGCATTTGATTCTAGAGGGAATGGGGAGCCACTGGAGTTCATTGAGTGGAGGAGTAATGTGGTCAGACCTGCACTTTAGGAAAATCACTTTAGTGGATGAACCGGAGAAATGATTGGAGTGGGGAGATCCTTGAGGCAGGCAGACCCACCAGGAAACTATTGAAATAGTCCGGTATGAGATGATGAAGGCCTGCATAGAGTGGTAATAGTGTCAGAGGAGACAAGGGAACATATTCTAGAGATATTACAAAGGTGAAATTGACAGGCCTCAACCAGAGCTTGAATGTGGGTGGGGGCTAGAGAGATGGTGAGGAGTCCAGAATAACTCCTAGGTTGCCAGACTGAAGGACTGGGAGAATGATGTTGCCCTCTTGTTGTTTGTCCTTCATTCTCAAACCGGACCTTGACATCAGAAAGGTGAAACCATGATTGGTAAATGAATTGGATTTAAGTGAGGGAGTATCGTGCGAAGTCACCAGTGGCCAGATAGAGATCAGGACAACTGGAGATGGCCCCACATGTAGTGGGAGAACTTGGTCTTTTTAAGCTAAGGTTTTTTCCAGGTCTCAGTCTGACTGAGGCAACATCTATTTGGTGATGAAGGCTAGGTAAGAAATGAGGCAAACAATGTCCTCTTTTACCCAGTTAAAAAAAGTCTATCTGGGAGGGGAAGACGCCAAGATATCTTGGGGTTTACTGGCTAGATTTTTTTCTTAAGGAATATGCCTTAAACCCAGATCAAACCCAGATCACCCTGGTACTCATTGATTGGTCAGCAACAGGTTCCAGACCAAGCCCCACCTGGCCACTCTTCTGACCCTGAAGGCTCAGAGGGAATGTAAACAGCAACTATTTCTATTTTTGGCCAGAAACCTTGAGGGTCTTCCCCTCCCAGATTGATTTTTTTTTTACTAGATAAAAGAGGCCATTCTTTTCCTCCTTTTTTTAAACTAACCTTAATCATTGTTGCTTTCTATAGTAACAGGGCAAGTAGGAGTGAGGAGGATTTAAAGATAAAGATGAGCCCCATTTTGGATATACGGAGTTTATGATCATCTACTGGCCATCCACTTCAACATGTCTAAAAGGCAGTTAGAGCTGCAAGATTGGAGGTCAGCAGAGAATTTGGGGCAGGATAGGTAGGTCTGAGAATCATTAGGACAGAGATGGTAAAACCTTTGGAGCTGATAAGCTCACCAAGTGAGTAAGAGAGAAAAAAGGGAGAAGAGGGCCCAAGACCAAACCCTGAAAGCACCTACCATTAGAAGGCATGGTCTAGAAGAGGATTCACCAAAGGAGACAGAGAAGGAATGATCAGATAGGTAGGGTGAGAAACAGGAAAGGGTGGTTTTTGGAAAACCTAAGGAGAAAAAGAGCATCAAGATGGAAACAGTGTTCGACAGTGTCAAAGACTGTGGAGGGCAAGGAGAATGAGCTCAAGATAGATATTAGAAATGAAAGGCCATAGTATTTAGCCACTAAAAGATCACTACTAACTTTGGAGAAAGCAGTTTTCAGTGGAATTGTAGGGGTTTAGGGGTTAGGGGTGTGCAAGACCCCAAAATACCAACACGCCGGGTCCTGCCAAATGAATTCAACTCCAGTCTTCTCTCAGCCAAAGAAAAGCAAAGTTTATTAAAGATTCACCATAATGGGTGGACTCTTAAGGAACCTCGGTATCTGTGATACTTGTATTGAACAAGTGGGCCAGAATAATCTGACATAGAGTGAGTCTGCACTAGATAATTCTCTAGTTTTCTTTTTTTCTCATGGAGGCAAGATGGAGTCTTATATACAGAAAGGTTGTGGGAGAATCTAGGGGTGGTCTAAAGGAGGAGTTTGGGGAGGGTCTTCAGGAGGAGTCAAATGAGGTCAGACTCCAGTAACAAGAGATTAAGGGTGGGAAGTAGCTGGAAGCTACCTGGAGATGACTGACAATGGAGGGCTAGGCCAGTTCAGGGGTGTAACAGATTTGGGTATAGATATTTTGGGACGATCAAGGGTGGGAAAGTTGCTGGACAAAGGAGGGCTAGGGAGTGACAAAGATTTGGGCTTAGCCACAGAGAAAGGCTTATGGCCTCAGGCAAATGCCTCATCAAATGGGAAGATTCAATCGGAGTTCAAGGGGGTTTCAAGAGCCTGTACCTCATCAGAATGATAAGATCGGAAGCCAGGGTGTAGGAGGTTAGGAAGAGAGTAAGAGAGAAAGTAGAGGCAACTATTGTAGACTTTTAGAGGAGTTTAGCTAGGAAAGGCAGAAGAGATATATGACAATAGTTAGCAGGGATGAAAGGATCAAGGGCTGGAGGTAATAGGGAACCACCATAGCTCATCAAGCAGAAGTGACAAGGTCAGACCTATCCTTTAAAAAAAAAAGTGCCTTAGGACTCATAATGAAACATTATCTACCTCCAAATATAAAGCTAATGAACTCAGTGCATATTTCCTTTTTTTCTTTTTTGGACATTTCTAATGTGGCTTTGATGAGGTACAGGCTCTGGGAACCACCTTGAATTCTGATTGAATCTTCCCATTTGATGAGGCATTTGTCTGAGGCCATAAGCCTTTCACTATAACTAGGCCCAAATCTTTTATTCTTACTAGCCTAGCCTTCCATTGTCCATCTACTTCCCACCCTTGATCCTCCTAAAATATCTACATCCAAACCTGTTATACCCTTGAACTGGCCTAGCCCCCATTGTCTGTAGTCTCCAGGTAGCTTCCAGTGACTTCTCACCCTTAATCACTCATTACTGGACTAGAGTCTGATCTCATCTGACTCCTCCTGAAGACCCTCCCCTAGACAACCCCTAGATTCTTCCCACAACCTTTCTGTATACAAGACCCCATCTTGCCTCCATGTAGTATGAGAGCACCATAGAATTTTCTAATACAAGCCTTACAGATACTGAGGCTCCTTAATAGTCTACCCAATATGGCAAACTTTTAATAAACTTTGCTTTTCTTTGGCTGAGAGAAGACTTGAGTTGAATTCATTTGGCAGCACCTGATATGTTGGTATTTTGGGGTCTTGAGCACCCCTAACCCTATAACTCTTCAGCTTGACTACATATTTGTAATGGGTTTTTGTTTTTCTTGTCTTCTCAGTGAGTTGGGGAGGGAAAGGAAGGCAGGACAGAATTTGGAATTGGAAAAAAAAATCAAATTTAAGTGAAAAAAAAGAAAGATCATCTTCACATCTAAAAGCAGGATGGGTTGAAGTTGGGAAGAAACTAGAGATAAAGGGAAACCAATTAGAAAGCTATTGCAATAATCCAGGCTTGAGCTCACTGTGAGAGTGGAGAGAAAGGACGATAGAACAGAAATCCTGTATAGCAGATATAATTTGGCAACAGATCAGATATATGGGATGAGTGAGAGCGAAGAGTTGAGAATGACACTGAAGTTTGAGTTTGAAAGAATTGTCTCCCTCAACATTAGCAGAGAAGTTTAGAAGAAAAGATAGGGGAGGAGGGGGAAGAGATAATAAATTCTGTTTCAGAACGTGTTGGGTTTGAGGACCCACAGGATACCTGGTTTAAAATGTCCAAAAGGCGGTGGAAGATGTACAGCTGCAGCTCAGGAGGATGCCAGGACCAAATGCATATAGGTCTGGCGATTATCTTCATAGAGATGATACTAGGAGCTGATGAGATCTATAAACTATATCTACCACATTGATGAGATGTAGCCAATTACTCCTACCCTTGGCATCTTCTACCTGTATACTCTTCTCATTGAGTTCTATCACTGAAAAAGGATGTGTACTCAGATTGGTGGTCCTGGATTCTGATGGACCTTATCCCACCTGAATTTTAAAGTCAACAAGTCAACAAGCATTTATTAAATACTTATTACTTGCCAGACTCTATACCAAGCACTGGGCATATAAAGAAAAAGCATAAAGTCCCTGCCTTCAAGAATCTTACATTCTAAATGGGGGAAGACAGTATATAAAAGGGATATGAGAGAGGAGGAGAGATGAAAAGGAAGGCGGTAGACAAAGTCCTGTGGAGAGTCAGGGGTGCAGCCTGAAGAGAAATGAAGGCGTGGGTGGCCTGGACCTTCTCCTAGAAATGCAAGTTCTGGAAGAAATCGGCCAATCGGAGGGAGAGGGTACTTCCAATTTGAGAAACAGTCCAGGACTGGTGTGAGCTTCCAGAGTAAAGAGCTTTCCATGGCATGGTAGAGAAAGTCCTTTGGAGAGTGAAGAGTACAGGCTGGAGAGGAGTGATTTCCCAGGCTTTTGAACTCTCCTGTTTGCTATTTCTACTTTGACCTCCCCTCAATTAATCAATCAATCAACAAGTATTGCTAATAAGTTCCTAGTATATGCCAAGTTTGGGCCATAAATAGGGATACAAAGACAAAAATAAAACAGCCTCTTTCTTTGAACAGATTACATTGTATCTGGGGAGTAAACATACAAACACAAGTATACACAAATTAAAGTGAGTTTTGCAGGGGGTGGCAAAAGCAGCTGGAGGGTAACAAGGAAGACCTTAGGTAGGAGTTAACTCTTGGACTGAGGTCTGAAGGAAACTTGGGATTCTAGGAGGCTAATGTGAAGACAAAGTGCACCCAAGTTTAAGGAACAGAGACAGGAAACAGAATGTTGTGTGTGATGAACAGCAAGAAAATCATTTGGGGGGCTGCTAGGTGGTGCAGTGAATAGAGCACTGGTCCTGGAGTCAGGAGGACCTGAGTTCAAATCCTGCCTCAGACACTTAACACAAAATTAGCCACGTGACTTTGGGCAAGTCACTAAATCCCACCTTCCCCCCTTCAAAAAGCAAAAAAAAAAAAATCAGTTGGGCTAGACCAAAGTGTATCTGGCTGGAGTTTAATAAGCGTGGAGAGGTAAATGGGAGTCAGGCATTAAGCAGAGGAGATTTTTATTTGAAGGACAAATACCTTTTTGAGAATAGGGAGCCACTGGATGTTAACTAGGGAAGTATCCTGGTCAGAACTTTGGCAACTGGTTTGGAGAATAAATTAGAGAAACATGGGGCAGACCAATTAACAAAGAAGCTATTGTAATAATCCAGTAAGATGTGAAGATGAGCTAGGGTGCTGTGTGAGGAGAAAGGAAGGAGAAGGTAGATGCAAAAAGATGTTGTAGTGTAACTAGTAGCAGTGGTGGATAGAATGCTAGGACTGGAGTCAGGAAGACCAGAGTTCAAATCTGACCTCAGACACTTATTAGCTATGAGACCTTGGGCAGGTTGTCTAAGTTCTGTCTGTCTTGGTTTCCTCATCTGTAAAATGGAGATAATAAGAGCACCTACCTCCCAGAGTTGTGGTGAAGATACCATCTGTAAAACACTTAGTACAGTACCGGTACAGAGAAGGTGCTCTATAAACCCTTTTTTTCATCCTTCCTTCCTCTAAAATCAACAAGACTTGGCAACTCATTGAATATGAGGGGAGGGGGTGGGAAAAAATTGAGGATGACCCCAAAGTTGCATGATGAAAAACATTGTGATGGCCTCAACAAGAATAGGATGTTAGAAAGAGGAATAGGTTTTGTGGGAAAGAGGTTGAGTTCTGTTTTGTACATTTGGCCAATCATAGCTCTGAGTGTACATTAATAAATTGACCTCCAGATTATTGTCTCTTGTGAATTTGATTAACATGAAATACTGTGACTAATGTTCCTGAATCTGTAAACCCAAGGACTGGAGTATTGAGACCCAAGAGGCTTAGGTAGGCAGCCAATCTTTCCCTTTCTTAGTCTCTTTCCCAAAAGAACCCTATTATTAGTTAGAAGTTATTTACCCCTGTAGAAACCACGTTCCCTCTCCCAACACATACACACACGTTATGTTTTTATATCAATGATCTTACTCCCCATCCACTTTTTCTTTTTTGGTCTGGACCCATGATTTCTTCTATGTAGGGAGCCCCTAATGAGAAAACTCCCCTTACCAATGCAGACCAGCTCTTGTGCATCATTTTATCATTCTGGAGTATTGTGCCTCTGAGCATTGAGAGGTTAAATGATTTGCCCAGGGTCACACAGCCAGTGTATCAGAGGTCAGATCTGGAACCCACTTTTCATATTCTGAAGTCAGCTCTACATGCTAGACCACAATGTATAGCGTGCACATTAGATATCCCCAATCTAATCTGACAAGGGAAAGGAGGGGGAAGAGAAAGGAACAGGCACCAAGCCCTGTGTGCTAAGTGCTTTACGAACATAACTTCATCGAATCCTCACAATAGTCCTGGGAGGTAAGTGGTGTTAGTATCACCACTTTATAAATGAGGAAGTGACTTGCCCAGGGTTGACCAGTTAGTAAGTATCTGAGGCTGGATTTGAATTCAGGTCTTCCAGACTCCAGGCCCAGCACTCTATCTGCTGAGCCACCTAGCTATGTCTACTACGCATGAGAAAACTGTTCTAGATTATAAATACAAAGCCAAAACATATCCATTTGCACAAAGAGCATCTATTCAATTGAGGGGAAAACAATGTGTAAATAGGCAAATATGGAAATGATAATTTGAGGAAGAACACTAACAAAAGGAATCAGGAAAGGCTTCTTAAGAGATAGTACATGAGCTGAATTTTGAACCAAGATAAAGATTCTAAGGTGGCTAGGGAGTGGAGTACGGTGGAAAGTGCTCCAACCTTAGTCAGGAAGACTCCTCTTCAGCCTCAGACACTTATTAGCTGTGTGATCCTGGGTTTGCCTCAGTTTCCTCATCTGTAGAGTGAGCTGGAGAAGAGAATGGCAAATCGCTTCAGCATCTTTGTCATGAAAACCTCAAATGAGATCACAAAGAGTTGGACAGGACTGAAATCAGTGAACAAGAACAACAAAGATTCTAAGAGGCAGAGGTGATAGGAGTACCTTACAGGCATGGGAAATGCAAATGCAAAGGTGGGGGTGGAACGTTATATTTGGGGAACAATAAGTAGGCTGATTTGGCTGGAACAGAGAGCACGAAAGATAGAAACATGAAATAAATCTCCAATCCAAAATAAAACTCCAAACTTCGGAGTTGGGTTGTGGAGGTCCTTACTTGCCAAACTGAAGCATTCACACAGTCTTAGTCCCCGGTGCCCATCCTTCTTGGCCAAAAAGACCTTTCTCCCTGGCTGGTCTGCTGCCTTCTCCAAATATTAAAAATGAGGGAAATCTGATGGCATAATCTCTCTTTTTTTTCTTTTTGTAGGGGGAAAGGCTGGCCAATTGGGGTTAAGTGACTTGCCCAAGGTCATGTGGCTAGCAAGTGTTAAGTGTCTGAGACTGGATTTGAACTCAGGTCCTCCTGACTCCAGGGCTGGTGCCCTATTCGCTGCGACACCTAGCCGCCCCATGGCATAATTTCTTGACAGTTTACTGGGAAGGTTACTTTCTCTGAGGGAAAATCACCAATAACCTTTCCTCTGGTCTGCCATATCTCAGTTTGTAGAAATACCTCTTCAAGAGAAGATGACATTCCCAAAAGTGATGCTTATGTGCCTCTTACTCACTTTTTAAAAATAGCTTCACTCAGAAAGGAGATTAGAAAGTGACTACCTTTCTTGATAGTCCAGAATGCCAAAGGCTCCTTTCTCTACTCAGCCAACAGCTTCTCTAAGGGGAGAGAATGAGGGAAACAGACCCCGAGTATGTAAAACCCTAAATATACTAAAGGAGGAAGCTGTTGACCTGAAATTAGAAAACTTTGCAGTTTTGGGGAGGTTAAACATCTCTCACTTGATACTGGAACCCAAACCCAAGGCATATACCTTAAGAGCTCAAGGTCAAAATAAGTTATCTTTTTCTTTTAATAAGTCACAGGTGAAGGAAGGTAACTTCAATCCAGGTATTCTCAGAAGTGTCAAGATGAAAAGGAATTATTAGAATATCAAGAGCACTAGATTTAGTGAAAAGACCTGGGTTCAATCCTAACTTTTCCAGCTACTATTTGTATCAACTTGAACAAGTCCCTTGACCTCTTCTGGGCCTATTTCTTCATTTGTAAAACGAAGGGATTTTATGAGATGACCTACTAACTTTTTTTCCAGCCCTAAATCTATGATCCTATGTGATTAAACCTTAGTAAAGAAGACAAAAAAGTAGTAAAAAAAAAAAACTATGGGTGTAGCACTGCTGGTCTTGCTATGAGAAACTCTAAAAGAGTTTGAATACCTGGTCTAACTTTCAGCCAAAGAGCTTCCAAGGTAAACCTATGAATCTTAGCAGCTTAATCAAGGACTGGCATTTCTTCTGGTCCCTGGCCACTGCTTCAGATCAGCTCCTGAAGGGGCAAGGTAAGCCCCTCTGTAAGGAATAAGATTATACAAACCAAGGCCCTAACTCAATAAGACCTTTCAATTACCCTGAGTTGTTTTGGAACAGAAAATCCTGGGAACATGAGGGCTGTGCTTCTCCTGGGACCCCAGCCAGGACCTTGAGAAGAGATATGGTTAACTGCCCAACTCCTCGAACTAGCCATTCCAAGGAAACATTGTTCTTGGGGGGGGTGGGGAAGGGGGCGGCCTTGGAGGGATTGGCCTCCCTCCCTGGCCTCACACAAGATGATGCTTGCTAAAAAACACCTGGCAGTATGCCTTCTTTAAGATTCAGACCCCAAATTGGAATCTCACCCATGGAGGACACGTCCTGCCTGGGACCCTCCCGGGCAGAACCCTTATGGCTGTACCCGGGAATATACATATATATGTTATGTATATATATAAATCATAGTTGCTCTTATCTTACTATTCCTAAGCCTTTACTCTGTTTCTCTGGCTTCCTTCCCACTTGCCTATATTCCAAATAAACTATATTCGATCTTTTGAAGTGCTGAGTGTTCCATTCACTCGAATCCTGAACCTCCTTAATCAGACAGCTCCTCTTGCTGCTAGACCCCATAGGATTTGGAATAGTGGATAGTATAGCAATTCCCTCACCCCACCCGAGAACAGCGAAGGAAAACAGTTGAGGGACACAGTTCTCAGAAGTCAAAATAATCAGATGACATTTCATTAATTACGTGACATAGTATAGCTTGAAGACATAAACAGGTTCACAAAAGCCTTATGTAAAGAAGGGTCAGATGACAGAGCCATAGTGGAAAATTAGAAAAGTTCAGCAGACAACCTCAACCTTTGAGAAGACTTCACAGTGGAAAACTGCCAAACACTATTTGTGGTATCCCCTCACTACCCTACCAGGGACAGAACATAAACTAAAAGGTCCGAACAGACACACTATGCTATTTCTAGTGCTACACAGTGTGCACATGTAGTGCACTTGGCAGCAAGTGAGATCTGTGTTCAAATCTTGCCGCATCAACTTATAACTTTTAAGCTACATGAGCATGAGCCAATTGCTTAATTTCTCTGGGCCTTGACCTTGTTAGCTGTAAAATGGAGAAAATGCCCCCTGTATCTCTGATCTATTGTAAAGCTCAAAATGAGAAGGTATGCAAAGTGCTTTGTCAACCTTAAAAAACACTGTAAATGTTGGCTGCTTGCTACTAAATTCCCATAGGTTGGTAGCAGAAGGATGAAATTTTTCAACCATAACCCTCAAAGACCATCCACCAAATCATAGAGGGGTTTCAACCTGTCTCAATGGGTCAAATCATGGCTCCTTTAAGTACTGAAACAATACATTCTTGTGTTCTCAATTCTTCAAAGTTTTTTGCATCTTTTGGGGAGAAAATGAGATGAGATTGTGTTTTGAATGTGAATGTGAAAAAAGATAGGTGAAAGAAAATGTAGGTAAATTAAGGAAAATAGAAAACTGACTATCTGGAAGGGAAGTGGTGAGTGGGAAGTAGAAGGTTAGGAAGAAAGGAGAACAGAAATGCTTGGCCACCAGGAGAGTTTGCTTCTCATGCTCCGGTTACTCATGTGGCCTCATCACAAATCCAGTTTTTAGCCTCCCACTGTCTCCACCCCCTCCACCTCATATCTTACCAGGTTGGTTCCCTACAGTCACAGTAATCCTTGACCTACAAGGTCTGATATCTTCTTGACGCTTACTCCTAGGAAGGGTCACAAGTATGAATTTGGCGTATAGAAATCAGTAAAAGAAGAGGGCCAGGGAAGAAGGAAGTCACAGGCTCCCACAGGGTAAAGGATGATTTAACTAGTGCTTCAGAAAGTCAAGGTCCAGAGGTCTTTCAGATCAACTGAACATAGTGTCTGTAACTTTCTTTCATGAATATCACCCACACTTAATATACCCAATAGAGGCTGGGCCCCACAGAGGGAGGAAAGCAGAAAGGAAAAAGATTACTTCGTCCACCTTAATTAAATTTAATCTCTTCAACCCTTGTTTGGATCTGTCTCATATAAAACCTCTTTTCTGTCCATGGTGGTAACATCCTTTCATGATCCATCTTGTTAAATACCAGAAAAAAAGACGTTTGACACACTTCTCAGAAACAGTAATTTTATAAAAGGCTTTCTCTTTATACCCATAAAATGATACAATTTGCAAGTATAGAAATGTGTCATAAATTATATGGAATGTTCCTTAATTACAGCTCAATGCAACTTAGCACTTCCCCCCTCCCTAAAACACAAGAGAGAGAACAAAAAGTAATATATAACTGTGTGTGTGCATGTGTGTATACACACACAGAAACAAACACATACACACATACACACACACACATATATACACATATATGTATATATATTAGACAAACCAAACATGAAAAAAAAATCATTTCCTCTTTGGTATAAAAATCTGACTCTCGCCTTGAGAGACACACCAAGACAGACATGATGTAAAGTTTGTAGACTGCATTACTGACAGGGCCATTCTTCTCCAGACTCCATCCACTCTGGACCCATTTTCCCTTTGCCTCAGTAAAGTTCTTCCTCACAGGCCCCCAAATCAAACCATTAAAATCCACACCATCCCTCAAAGAAGAGAAGGGGGTTTGCCAAAGGTTGATTTGGTAATGGAGGAAAACTATCATTGTGGGTGATGAGGGCATGGCACAAGGGGTCAGAGACAAACTGTCCTTCTATACGTGCAGCCCCAGGGACAGGCCCAGGTCCACTGAGTCCTCCCCTGGAGCTTGAGGCATTGTACCACTTTTATAAAGCCTATAATGAGGAATGGGGCAAGAAACAACTTACTGCTTAGACCCAAAAAAGTAGTTCCTTCAGAGGCTGCTGGGAGGGGGCAAGGCATGATTCAGAACTAGGGCATGGCCCAGCCATGCTTCTCATCTCAGTGTTGTTGGAGGATCAGGGATCACTAATTCACGGTCAGGGGAAGGAATGAGTAGTAGCAGGGTCAAGTTCATCTTTCTGCTGTGATCAAGGCCCTCTACAAACAGAGATTGGGACAGAGCCATATCTGGGGTGCAGAGGAAGTTCAACTACAAAATATTTTGGAGTTAAAATTAAAATAAGGAAAAGCTCACATCTTTTTCTTCTGGGTCTAAGTTCTTCTTGGGGGCAGCTTAATAAAGACTTGACTCTCTATTTCCTACCATCACCCAGGCCCCAGTCAGCACTCACACAGTCCTTGTGCCCAAGGACGTAGACAAGGACCCCAAGATCCTGGTGCTAGAACAGGAGGGTACTACACTTGAACCCCAAAATGAGGGAGGGGAAAGGATCAAAATGCCCCTTTCAGGCTGCCCCTTTTGTAAGCTACTCCCAAACTGCTAGATGGGCTAAAGTAAACCCCCTGACAACGTCTCTTCTGCATGTGCCTCCACACCCACAGGGGGCCCAGACTCTAAGAGGGGCACAGTGTGTACCAACTTTCTTCCCCAGGAGTCAGGATACCAACCAGAACAGAAAAATCACTATAAAGGCCTCCTCCACTTACCAAACAAGAAAATAAACCAAACCAGACACAAACATGAACCAGCGCGTGACACACGACAAGGTGTGAGGGGCCCCAGGCCCCAACAGCTCCCGGGCTTCCCAGCATGATACATTCTTGCGTACTTCAGGAACAGGGAATCTTGCGGTCCCCTCCAAGGATTAGGAGTAAAAAAATAAGGAGATTTAGTGAGTCCCACTTTCCCCTTTCACCCACCCAACCTGTGGACTCCCAGGTAGAGTGGGAACAGCTCTTTCTGCAATAGATCCTTCTCTTTGCTTTTGTTTTTGGTTCCACATCTGTATTCCCCTACTGAAAGTGGCCTTCTCCGACCCAAGCTCTGCTCTCAGTACCTCCATTCTCTCCACTGGCCTACTTCTGAGCCCCCTCAGCTGAGGACTTTCTCAGCCATTCTTGGTGGAAACAGCAAAAAGGAAAGGAAAGAATGGTGGTGGCAAGACCACGGGGAGAACACCACTAGCAAAGAGGAAACCAGAAACAGCTTCTGTTTCCTCAGTGCCAGGCTGGTACCCAGATGCTAAGTCCAGCACCCAGGCAAAGCAAGCGTCTCAACACATCCCGGTCACCACCACAGGGGTGTCCCAGGTTGTAGCCCATCACCCTTTGAGGGGCTTCTCAGCCCCACCGCTAGGGCTGCTCGCGCTGTCACTCTTCTTCCTGCGTAGAGTCTCAATCCAGCTGGAACTGGAGCGCGTAGTGAAGCTTGAGAGAGCAAGAGAACTGAGCCGCATATTTTTTCCAGACATGATGAGCTCCCCAAAGCCCTCTTGGTGGGAGAAGGCATAGCCAGAGCGCCGAGAGCCTGTGCGGCCCACTCGCCGCATGCATCGGTGCTGGGCCTTCTGTTTCTTCCTCACCAGCTGTGTGTAGCGGACCTAAGGCATGACAAAAAAAGAGAGAGAGGGTCAGGAGTCCTCTATTAATGAAATGGATTAAGTAATTAAGTGAAGTTATATAAAAGATGGAAAGGAGCAGAAATGGTACAACATCTATGGCCAAAGCTCTATCCTGGTCTGTAGGAGAGCAAACAGAAGTCAAAATATCTAGGATGAGGGACAACTGACCACCATCAATCTATCCTTGATCCCTGGGCAGTCTAGAAACTAGAGATGCAGGACTCACCCCAATGTGCTTCCCTTTCAAACTCACCACCACACCAACAGCTTAGCTTTCCCGGACACTTCCCACACAAACATGCCTGGCCTCTTACCGTGTCTGAAAGCTCAGGTTTCAGGTCCAACTTTAGGAAGCGAAAGGCTACCACAGGCATGATGCAGACCACTGTGGTGAGCACAATTGTGAACCAGACTGTGGGCTGGGCCAACGTGTTCTGGGCATTACCTATGGAAGGAGAAAACAATTATCATCCCAAGGGAGTAGAGAAGCTGAGGGAAAGGCAAAGAGATGATCTCCAACTTCCAAATTTCTATTCCTGTCATCTAGACTAAAAATTCCAAGATTAGTTCCTTTATTTCCTACATCCAATGAGTCACCAAGTCCTGTTCATTCTTCCTTCACAATCTTTTACATTCATCCTTTCCTTGTCATTCCAACTGTCACCACTCCACTTACAACAGCCTTTCCAAATTAATTTTGTGCCCTTTCCCCTCTAATTCATCCAGCCATATACATTTTCCTAAAAGCACTACTATGATCCTATCAGTGTTCCAGTCAAAAACTTTTAAGCACTTTCCATTGAATAACATTCAAACTCCTTAGCCTGGCATTCAAGGACAACTACACTCTGGCCCAAAACCGCCTTTTCTATTTTCCCTCCCTCTGCCGTCCTACACACAGCCTCTACACAAGTCAACCTGGACCACTCATCATTCCCTATCCATCCTCTGCCCGATCCCACCTCTGAACCTTTGGCTCAACCACAATGGCTACTAATAAAAATCCCATCTATCCTTCAAAGGCCACTTAAAATGTCTACTCCTCCAAGAAACCTTCCTTGATTTCCCCAGCCTGAAATGCTCATTGTCTCTTATGAATTCTTACTGTTTATTCTGCTACCACCTTTATAACAAGCTGTATTGTAATGCACTTATCTGTATGAATCTTCTCTCCACCAGATTCTATGCTCCTTTAAAAGGTAGAGATGACATCTTAATTATCTTTGTGTCTCCTAGGGTGCCTAACACATTGCTGGTAACACAATGCTGGCACATGATAAATACCTGACTGAATTAATTATAAAAGTAACAGAGTAAATTCTAGTCCTTAGCTGGGCAGGCCATAGGCAATGTTTAATTCCCTTACTCATCCAAAATGGGACACTTTGGGGACTCACCCACAAATCGGAACTGGTTGGGAAACATCTCAAAAAGCCCCTTGCTGTGCATGGCAAAGAGGATGGCAAAGTAAACAGCCAAGCTTCCCCAGATGAAGAAGTGGTTGATGGCTGTCCAGTAACCTGTATCCAGCCCAATCTGGGAAGGAGAAAAGAGATCAAAAGCAGAAAGGGCAACCACAGCCCACAAACCAGGGGAACGAAACCATGATGCCCAGAAGAACATCCGCCAAGGGAGTCTCCTCATGAAAGAGTCCAAACAGGGAACTGACTGAGCAAGGTCAACCTTACCCAGGGGTCAGGGTGGGGAAGGAGGCGCAAAGCATGCTGAGATGCTCCATACCTGCACACTGACTACAATGACCAATGAGGTGGCCACAGTGACAGCAAAGGACTGGTAATCAGCCAGCTGGGTACCATCATCCCGAGTGGCCTCAGCAAACACTCCATAGGGAATGAAGAACATGAGTACTGAAGTGTAGATGCCTTGGGCTATGCAGATGAAGAATTCCCGCTTATTAAAAAGAAGGTTGAGCTGGCCTGGCTCATAGAGTTTGGGGTACTCCATACTCCGCTGTTCAGGTACGTCCTGTAAGAGGGCAGGCATTGGAATAGTCGCAGTTTAAGGTTTATAAGGAAATGTGCCACCCTAAATTCAGCCTTGGTGTCAGTTAACAAAAGCCCCAAACTGGCCTCTTTTCTCTTTCCTCCCTCTCAGATCTTCTTCCAAATGGATTTAGTCTCAAGCCAACTATGTGCACCCCTACACAAAGACACCCTGGCATTTAATCAACAATGACAAGGAGACATGGTGTCAGCTACAAGTCAACTGCATGCATTTCACAGAGTGGCAAGCACATATCCTCCCCAGCCAGGCAAGCTTGCTTCCCTCATAAGCAGGCAACAGCTGACATAATGTCACAATCTTCCAATTGTGCAGAATTATTCAGTGAAGCCCCTCTTAAACATTAGCAACCCATACCTGATCAAAGACCCCCATGGCCAGGACTGGGAGCGAGGTGTATACAATGTTATAGAGTGTGATGAAATATTGATCATAGACGGTCTATGGAAAAGGAGAGATGGAAGAGGCATAAGTGTACAGGGATAGAGAGGGCAGAGAGAACAGGTGATGGGAGGATGCCATCTCAAATAAGGAAACTGCTAAAATGGAGGCACTCCTCAGCTCCCTCTCTAAAGCCAACCGCACGGAAGGACTGTAAGCACTCAATACCTGGGCTGAGAAGCCGCAGAAGAAGCCGAACCAGAAGTGGACCATGGTGAAAGCAAAATTCTTATAGAAGAAATAACAAAGGAACTTGCACATGCGCAGGTAGGACCAACGCCCATGCACCAGCAGAAGGCGCTGTAGGAACTTGAACTGAGAGAAGGAGTAATCTGAGGCCAGCACTGCCTGTATCCCTTCCTGTCCACTGATCCCCACTCCGATGTGGGCAGCTGCAGAGAGAAAAGGCGGGAAGGTCAAGAAATCCACAAACATAGTCCCAGGCCTTTCCTTACTCCCTTAATCTTGTTCCCAAGAGCTAGAAATAAGTGGGCTTAAAAGACTCCAGAAAAAGAAAATATCCCCATCAGCCTGCACACCCAACACAAGCATCAAAGGCTCACTCTTGATCATGCTGACGTCATTGGCACCATCCCCGATGGCAAGGGTCACAGCCTTCTTGTACTTCTTCACCAACTCCACCACCTGAGCCTTCTGTAAGGGGGTCACCCGGCAGCAAATGACTGCTTTGCAAGCACAGGCTGTCTCCAGGAACTCCAGCTCCATGTCTGCTTCCAGGGCATGGGCCTGGGACGTAATGGACATGTCTCAGACTGCCCTAGTTCCCAGAAACTCACCTCCTCCCCCAACCACCACCACCAACGTCCTCTGAAGACAAGCAGAATGAGGACAGACTAGTAGGTAAAGACAACATAGAAAGATCTCAGAAAACTGGACAGTGATATCTTGTTTTTCTGACTTTCCAAACTCCTCAGAGTGAAGGCTTCAAGGAAGCCTCAGGCCTGAGATATGAGATGGCATTCCCTTACCAGGCTGTGACCATTGATGACCAGGGCATACTCTCCAGTGATAGCCTCCAAGACAGAGGTGAGCTTGGAAGAGGAAAGCTTCTCTTGGTAAGAGAAACCGTTGCCTACTGTGCGAGATGACTCCATCATCTTCTCCCGGGCTTTCCTAAACAGAGAAAAGGAATGGGCTAGGTTGAGTAGAGCATGTACTGCGGTATTTCCCAAGGGAATAAGAACTTGAAACTCAGTCTAAAGAGGAACAAGGAAATTTCCCAGCTTTGACCAAGCCAGCCCAGTACCCACCACCTTGCCACCAAGAAGCAGACAGGGTCAGCCCGCCACCACCTCAGGCTTCTCACCTGAGCTCCTCCCGCACCTCCAGAACAGTGTGCCCAGTGACAATAAACACTTCTGTCATGTCATCCGTCAGCATCTTGCAGGAGTAGCCAATATTTACTGCAGTCTCTAGCAAGGGAGAAGCTCAAGATTTAATAGACAGAAAGCACTGGGAGTGAGTCTCCTCTGTCCTGGGAGATGAGAAGTGAGTATTCAGGAGATTTAAACTCAATAGGGGAATTGACTGGTTATAATATCTACAGACTCAAGCTTTTTTCATTAGAAGGATCAACTCAGCAGAGGAGAAAAACAAAAACAAAAAGCCCTGAGTTAGATAAATATCCAAGCCTGCTTCACAGAGGGGGTCTCACCTTGCTTATCTCCAGTTAGCACCCAAATCTTAATATTGGCCAGAGTCAGAAGAGCAATTGTCTCTGGGACTCCTTGTTGTAATTTGTCCTCAATGGCTGTCGCACCCAGCAGCTGAAAAAAGACCATAGTTGAAGAGGGATAAGGTCTCATCCATGTTTTCCATCCATAGCCCCCAGAACGCAGGTCCCATATCCTATACCATCATGTCATTTTCAACTTCCTCATAGACACTGGCCAGTCTGTCCTCCCTGCTGTCCTGGGCCAAGCTGGCTCTCAGGCGTCTTTCTGCCCACTCCTCATAGTAGTCTTCTTCCAGATCTTTGTAGGCCAGGACCAAAGTCCGTAGCCCATCCCCTGCATATTCCTGGGAGATAAAAGCAGGGGTCAAAACCTTTGGCTCCCAAGATGGTGCTCAGAGTTGGCAGGAAGTCAGAGTTCTCCTTACTCTCCCCACACTCACATTCAGATGATCAGTGGTGGTATTGAGCAGTTCTTGGTTGGATGGGTGGAGTCTCTCCAACAGGATAGTGTCAGCCCCTTTGCAGTATAGTCGGATCTTGCCCTCTGGATTCCGTACTGTAATTGGGAGAGAAGTTCCCAGAAAGATTCAGGAAGGTAAAGATTCCTATAATGTCTTCTCCTATATTCTAACACTAGATTTCAAGTACCTCTTGGCCCAGAGGCAGGACCCTCCTCAGAATGCAGGACTTCACCCACTCCAGGATGGAACTACCTCCCAACATTGCCCCAGGCTGTTGACCTCACCTATGACTGACATGCGTTTGCGAATATTATTGAAGTCCAGAATGGCCAGGAGCTGGTAGGTAATGGCTTTGCCCATCTCATGAACAGTGATTGTCTTTGGAGTGCGTGAACGGAACACGAAGCCAAAGTTCCTGGCTGCAGTGACCAGTGCCCCCTCATCTGGGGACTGAGCTTTGTAGTACAGCTCCCCTGGTTGAAGACAAAGCAAGCTCAATATGAGTAGTCACTCACTCAAGGGACTGCCATATCCAGGAAGCCTAAGCCTGGATTCAAAGAACAAAAACTCCAAGAAAGCAACTAATGAGTCAACATCAACAGCTGAGTCCAGCTCCTCTCCTCACCTTCATTCTTTTCTTCAGACATGACTGTGTGACACAGTGAAAGGAGCCGAAAGAACTCATGAGTGTGGGGGTCCCCCACCTTCACTGCTTCTAGCAGGCTTGGATCCCAGAACAAGAATTTCTTGTCAGCCAGGGGGTTGAAAGAGAAGTCAATAGGCTCAGGCTTCTAGAATAGACACAAGCCAAGTGTGAGAGTGGCCACGTGATCCACAATCAAGGGAGGTTGCTCGGCTGAATTCCAAGGAAGGTGCTGCCCTTTATCCTATGCCTAGTCAGTATGCACCCCGAGCTTCTCTCCCCACTTCCAACCCCTTTTGAAACCTAACAGGCCCCCAAGCAGTACTAGCTGCTTCCCCTGCAGTGCCCGAAGACAGGCCATTAATGAGCTACTAATGAGGGTAGTACTAGTCATCAGGCCAGAAGTCAGCATTCTCATGTTTCCTCCCAACAGTTCTTGTCCTTAGATAACTCCTCACTATAAAAGTTAATACATTTGAACCTTGTCCATGTTTAATGACTATATTAGAATAATAAATGAGACTGGGTCCTACCTCTCCCAATTCAGCCTTGTGTCCTAGGACATCAAAGACGTCACCTGCCAACCAAACACAGCCCAGGAGAGAGATAAAGAGAGAGGTTAGAGCAAGGAGGGGGGAGGGGGCAGAGGGAAGCTTTCCATCAGGTACATGGAATCCTGAACCCAAATCTTTCAAATAGAATTACTTACATCATAAAACTATTCTAAGGGCAACTTGGGGCTGTAACCCATATTGACTAAAGGAACCATCTAATACTCCACCCAACTCACAGCATTCTCCCCATAGATAATTCTCACTCTAGTACTCATCCATGCTTCCCCAAAAGCCTCTCATTCTACCAGGTCCACACTTTAAAAAAAAACCCAAACGAATACAAACGGTGGCCATTACGTTAAGGTTAGTGCAAGAAGCAGTCACTACAGGGGATTAAGCTCTGCAAAACCATCAGTTCCTTTCCACGCTGTGCCAGCAGCTCAGCTATAAGGGCCACTACCCGCTACAGCATGGCAGCCAATCTACAGGGCACATAAGAAAACCCAAGGCCATTCCCCAGAGACTCACAAGGCCCCTGTGCAGCAGGCAGAAGGTACTGCCTGCAGATCCGCCTGGAGACTCAGAGCTCAGCCTAGAAGTGCCACTCAGTGGCCAGTTTCTCAGGCTTCCTATCAGCCAAGGAACTCCCCCGTACCCGGGAGCTAGGACCAGGGCAACATGAACAGAGTATAAGGGAAGAAATACTCATATCACCTACCCCAAACAGTATTTAAAATTGACCCTTTCACAGGTCTTCATTGCAGTCCACATAAGGAGAAACAAATTCCCAAATAATGAAAAAACCCTCCCGTTGAAGACTAAATCCCTAAATCCCCTCCCACACTATGAACCCAAACACCAGCTAGGGCCTCACCATAGCTGCGCCCGTAGATGGAGCACTTATTGAAGATCATGATATTCTGTGTGAGGGTGCCTGTCTTGTCAGAGAAGATGTACTCCACTTGACCTAGCTCCTCATTCAGTGTCGTGGTGCGAGCCTCTGCAGGCGTCCTCTTCTTCACACAGTACATCTTCTTGTCCCAGTTGATGAAGTAGCTATGGCCAAGGCGAATCACTTCCACACTGCACGGGGCCAGGGCAGGGGAGAGAGAAGGAGATAAAGCTTAGGACAATCCCTAGAGACCACAATCTAACAGGACGAGGGAGAAGGAACACCACCCACAAGAACCACAGGGCATTCATTAGCTGCAGACTTCTACCAAGGACATCTGCCAGGGGAGAAACAAGAATGATGCAGGAACCTAGGAGCAGGAGGGGAAAACCGTGCCCAGGGATGGGGTTGGCCACTTATATATGGCAAAGGAACCACCCCAACCCCTGCCCGCAAGTCTCTCTCCAGACAGAAAAGTGGAAAAGACCAGAGCAGGCAGGAGGACCACAGGTAAAGGAAGAGGAAGGGCTGCTAACTAGAAAGGGAACTTCGTTCTTACCTCAGGGCTAATAATGACAGAAACCATGCAGAGAAAAAAACAAGAGAAAGTATGAGAGGGAAGAAAGAAAAGAGAAAAATAGTGAGGTTGTTGGGCATGCCAGGGCAAACTGCATTGTGGAAAGAACCAAAAAGAAGCTTCTGGACAGGATTTCTTGACCTCCCAAATACAAGGCAGGAATGGGCCTTATAACCTGGTTTTTGAACCCACTCCTATTCTGAAGCACTCTGAAAGAAGAAGTAGGGAACAAGGAAACTTGGAGGTCAATACCACTGTACATATGCAAAGTTTTGAGGTGGGAGTTTCCTTTAACTTTTCAAAATGTTTTTATATCTTTTACCTCTAATTAACTGGGGGATATGGGCTGTTGGCATTTTCAGAAAACAAAAAGAGCTAAAGAGACACTGACCTCATATCATCCTAGTATTCTGTTCCCAATTCTGAATATAGATCCTATCAAAATTCAATTAAAATAGTAGGAAAAATCTGGGTATCAATGAAATCTCCTAAAAACAAATACCCTGCCCAGTTTACCAAACACCCCCTCAACCTGATGAGACTTGAAAAGAGGATTTTTTTCTTGACTGAGGTCAATGCAATGACTAATCAATGACTAAGCCCAGAGGTCTAATGATGAAATATACCTCTCTCCTCTCAGTAGAGAGGTGGTGGGTTACAGGTAGAGAATGAGGTATACAATATCATACATGATCAGTTTTTCCATTTATTTTGCTTAAATGCACTTTGTTACAAGGAAGGTTTCTTCTGAGTAGGCTATTCAGAAGAGACAGTAGTATAAAAAAATTGTTTTAAACCTCTGCAACATAAACCAACATACACCACTACTGATCTGAATGACTTCTTTTAAAAAGCCAACTTTATTATAAAGAAGCTTCATTTCCTCTCCTTATCCTCACCAAGAAAGAACTGGGCAGTCTCGGAGGACAAGAACAAAGTTCAGAAAGATGCAGGAGCCATCATTTGTTAGTAGCCATAGAAATAAGCATGGCCCTAAAGACTCAAGTCTGAAAGAAATCAGGCTCTGGTTGAGCAAACACTTGAGTAGTACATGTAATCATGCCTCTCCACGTTATATGTATAGTATTTTGATTTTTAAGTGCTTTCCAAACTATTGGGTCCTTTACTTTTCTCAACACTCCTGTTAAGTAGGTAGAACAAGTATTATCAATCACACTTTTCATGCGAGAAAACTGATTCATTGGGATGTTATAAATGACTTGCCTGCAGTCATATGGCTAATGAATGGCACAGTCAGAACTAGAACCCAGAGCTCCACTCATCTCTGGGCTCATTTCTCAAAGTAAAGGCTCTTCCTTCCTTTCGGATTCCTCACCATTCATCAACTTCACCACTGCCAGAACATAGAATATTGACGACTAAGGATTGTTTTGATGAGTCAAAACAAAAGGCAGCAGACCTGAGGATTTTTAAAAAATGTTATCTGCAAAATTGCTTCCAGACAAATTTTCAAGTCCAAGGCATTTAGAAAGAAAGGAAAGGTACAGAATCATAAATTTTCAAGTTTAAAAGGGATCTCAGAGATCATTTGGTCCAACCCCATTGCTGGAAGGGTTCCAGACAAGTGAAGAGACCTGTCCAAGGTCACATTGCTAGTTAATGTTAGAGTCAATATGGGAACCCAGGCCTCAGGGCTCCAGGTCCAGTGATCTTGACAATGTGACCACATAAATCTCTCTCTTTCTCTGCTGATTCTCACTCCATCCTATTTTCACACAAATGATTTTTCCTAAAGAACCACTATTATATATATCACTTCAATACTTACAAACTTTCAATGGCTTCTCAAGGCCTATTGAATAAAATAAGATTCCTCAGAACGTCACATGCAATTCTCTCTATAACTTGAATCTCACCTGTCTGTCCAGGCTTACTTGTTCTACTGCCCAATATCTATCCCATGTCCTGGTCAAACCAGAATATGTATTATCTGAACAAACCTTGCCCCTTCCTAATTCTACTCATGCTTTGATTCCCTTCACTTTGAATACCTTCAACCCTCATTTCTGTCATAATACTACTCAGTCTTCAAGAGCCATCTCCTCCAAGAAGCTTTCCCTACTCACCCCATTCAGAAGTAATTCATTCCTTCTCTGAACTCCCATGGTGTTTTCTTTGCACCATTCATTCCATAATGCCATATATCAAAGTTATTTATACATAGGTTTAGAAAGTTATAAGTTTCTTAAGGGCAGGGACAATGGTCTTTAAAGTACCTAGTTCAATGACTTGAACATAAGTAGACAATATATGTTAAACATGCTTAATTAATTTGGTTTTCATAGAAACATATCATAAAATACCTAGTAACTGTGGTGAGAGGCGATTGTTTCACCTTTTTGTCTTATGAGAACTCCAAGTTACTTCCTTTGGAATTATAACAGACTTATAAATATGAAGAATTGCTAAAGGGCTCCTAATATTTCAAAGGCAGAGGAAGCACATACCTGACATAGAGTGAAATGGGCACCACAGTGTTGAGGATAATTATGTAGGACCAGAATGAGAGAAAGCCGGAGAAAAAGGCACTGTCCACTGCCTCATCCCATGGCAGATAGACCTGGAAGCGTGCTCCGACTTCATACTCCCAGATGGCATTACCGATAGCCAGGATCACCCCCATGCAGACCAAGAAGCCAAAGATCTGTTGGAGAAAGGATGGAGGATCAGTTCTACTTGGGAGGGGAAAGTCACCTTAATACCATGTAACTACTCCTAGCCAAATGCCAACGGGTTGTAAGAAGGTACTACTACCACTCTTGATGACCCCTCAAACAGGAGGCAGCTTCCCTGCTTACTTGGGATAAATCTGTAGTTCACAAAGCTGAAAATGTTAAGAGTATTCAAGGGCCACCAGGGGGCGATCCAAATCCACTGAGCGCCAATTTCTGCCATATTAACTCAGGCCAAGTCTGCCAACAGCCTGATCAGGACCAGGGCGGAAGCTCCTTCACCACAGAAGTTGGCGTCAGGCTTCCTAGAGTGTGTTAGGGGTGGGCAGAGGGGCACAAAAAGGGGAGCAGTACTCAGATTTCTAATGAAGCAAGAGAGAATTTTAGAAACTGCCAGAATTAAGTCGGAAATTTTCCCTCTGGGACTCTATCCTGAGAAGGGGTAAAAGACCCCATTATTCCCCTCCAAAATAGCAATGTTTTCTACATAATTCCTTTCCCACTCCAATGCAGGTACTGTAATCAGTCAAAGAGAAAACAACCCACAAGGACTGGTCCCTTGTTTCTGGCTGAAAAGCTGCATTAGGGCACATGTCCTACTAGGTCATCCATACAGCTAGGATCCAGAGGAAGAGAGCCACTGTAATTATCTTTGCTGATTTGTGTGCGTGTTACTAAGGTGCTTGTAACATTTTCCAGATCTAAAAGATCCTGAAGTAAATACAGGCTTTGATTGGATGTCTTGCCAGTGACTTTTAAACCAAAACTCAAAACTGGAACAATAACTATGGAAAAGAGACCACAGGAGATACAAAAGCCTCACCAGCATCCAGCCTTACCCAGAGCACCAGCGTATTCATCAGCCGATCAATGCTCGTCCTCTTAAATTTTGTCCTACCACTGTTTTGCATCAACTTTGTGTCAGGACCTGAAAGGAAATAGTGAGTTGGGAAAGTTAAATGAAGATACTTTCCTCAAAGATTCTGCACTCATTTCCAGAATGTAGAACCTCACCAAAAATTCAGGTAAATGCAGACTATATTGCTAAAATTTGGGGCTGGTATCCTTGCCCTTACACATTCTATCAGCCTCAAAATCTTTCCTGCTGCACAACCTCAAGCACTGGATTGAATTCCTAACTGCCTCTGACCCATTTCCTTGGCCTTTGGGAAGCTCACCTGCAAAGATGACCAGCCCAAAGCACCACTCAGTGTTGCGGAGCACACAACCCCGAAGTAGCATATTCTGATTGCTCAGGGGGAACTTGTTCTCCTTCCAGTAAAGGGTGCCACTGAACTTATCCAGCTTGTTGTTGGGCGGTTCACAAATAACTTCACCTGAAGTGAGGACAACAGTGTTACTGGCCTACCCATGGCAGACATTCCAAAAACAACCAAATGGGGAAAAGAAAGTAGCCTAGTGTCAAAACTCCAAGACTCTCTCAACACACATAGCAATAGTAAGAATCTATAACCCATGATGTTTTCACAAAAAAAAAACCCTCTAAGTTATAGATATTAGTGGATATAGCCAAAAGCTTAAAAAAAAAAAGAAAAGATTGAAACACATTCCCACCAAACCACCCAATCCTGGCCAAAGACTGGCTCTCCTGGTTCTACTCACCATCAAATTTGGCTAGCTTATTGATGTCGCCCAGTTCTGAGGTCACAGGAATCGCCTGTCGTACTTTCATGTTGGTCTCCCTGGAATGATAGTTCCTTAGAATTCTAACTTCCTTCTCCCCTACATTCTTCCCATGAGCACCACAGAGGGTCTGACTTCTCAACTGTGCTTCCAAAACCCCTCTCACTCCTCAATTCCCAAGTAAGTATAGAATCTAGAACTAAAAACATCTTACCAAATCATTTTTTTAATCATAGTAGGAAATGAGATGTGAAGTTGAGTTTAAGTATCATTTTTATGATACTTACCCATCCAATTCTGCTGTCTCTATGTAGCATAATCCATGGGGTTCACTGCTGGAGAGTAGAAGGAGATCCGCCTGGAGAGAGAATTCCATGAGGGGTGATGGTAACCCTGCAACCCTAACAGCATCATTCACTGCCCCCAACTTAGCTCCTATTGCAAATAGTTCTGGGTCTGTTTATATACTTGAATAGAAAGGAAACAGAATGTGACCCAAACCTCATAGGAAAAAACAATACAGAAGTCCCACTCAGAAAACATTTCTTCTATTTTTTTTAAAGAGAGAAGCAGTCAGTTAGTCGACAAATAAGTATTAAGTATTTACTGTATTCCAAGGTCTGTACTAAACTGAGGATGCAAAGAAAAGCAAAAACAAAGGAAAACAAAACCAAAAAACACCCCAAAACCAGTCTCTGCCCTTGAAGATCTCACATTTTAATGGGGAAGATAAGCATGAAGATAATAATTTCTTGTACATGATGTAAGGTAATCTCAAAGGAGAAGATACTAGCAGCTAGGGGTACCAAGAAAAGCTTCCTAAAGAAGGTGGGATGTGAGGTGAGTCATACAGGAAAACAGAGAAAGAAGCTAAAAAATGGAGGAGAGGATCAGAGCATCCCAGGTACGGAAGTCAGACAGCACAAAGGCACATAGTTGGAAGAGAAGAGTATCATGTACAAGGAAGAGCAACTAAACCAATGTAGCTGGATCTTAGGGCATGTGGGGGATGGGAAAGGGAGTAAAGAAGAAGAAGATCTGAAATGTAGGAAGAGGGCTTTAAAAGCCAAACAAAAGATTCTATATTGGATCTGGGCGATATCAGGGAACCACTGGAATCTACTGAGTGAGAAGGATGACACAGTCAAATCTGTGTTTTAGGAAGATCATTTTAGCAGTTTAGTGGAGAATGGATTGGAGTAGGAAGAGCCTTAAAACAAGTAGGCCAATCAGAAGGCTATTGCAATAGTCCAGTTACCAGGTGATGAGGACCTCAACTACAATGGTAGCTCTGTGAGTGGATAGAAGGGGGCATATGAGAGATGTTGTGAAGGTAAAAATCATAAAACTTGGCAGCAAATTGGATATATGAGTGGTGAGAATAAAGCATTTCAAAGGTGACCCTGAGATTGTGAGTCTGGGTGACTAAGAAGATAGCAGTACCGCCCCCCCCCCAAAAAGGGGGGAGCATCTGGAGGGGGTGGAGATAACGAATTCAGTTCTGGAAACATTGAGTTTAAGACACCTATAGGAAACCAAGATCAAGATGTCACAGAAGCAGGTATCCAGGGGCAAAAAGTGATCAAATGAAAGGAAAAGATGGATGATTAGAACTTGGAAAAAGTCATTAGATTCATCGATTAAAAGACCAATCGTAATTTTGAAGAATGTAGTTTCAACTGGAGGAAGCTAGATTACAAAGGATTTAGAAGGAATTAAAAGGAGAGGAAGAAGAGGCACCAGGCAGAAACCAGCCAATAGTTTTTCCAAGAAGGGGAGGAGAGACATAGGATTACAAATAGCAGAGATGGTGAGATCAAGTAAGAGGTTTGGTTTTGGATTTTTTTAAGGATGTTAAAAAACAGGAATGAAAGCACTAGAAAAGGACCCAGTAGATAGGGAGAAACTGAAGACCGAAAAGAGAGAGGCCACGATAGTGGGGGCAATCTTCTGGAGAAGATAGGAGTGGATGGGATCAAGGGTGCATGTAGAGGGATTGGACTTGGCAAGAAGTGCTACTTCTCCACGAAAGACCAGAGTAAAGGAGGAATAATAAGAAGGAACTCTTAGCAAACAACCTCAATTTTTTCAGTGAAGTATGAGGCAAAGTCCTCAGCTGAGGGAGGGAGTAACATGAGAGACATGAAGGGAGAGCAGAAAATTTGGAACAACCACTGTGAAAAGTAGGATAGTAAATCAATTAGGGAAGAGTAGAATGACTGCCTTGCTGCAGTGAGAACTCACTTTAGATCAGATAATACAAATGTGTAGTGTACCCAATTTCAGGATTTCCTCCAGCTCTGTTCAGCAGCACACAGGAATACAAGCAAAGAAGGCAAACAGTGGGAGTAACTCAGGAATGAGATTTGGCAAAACACAATCAGGGGGAAAGAAATTCAAGAGTAGAAGTTAGTGTAAACTTGAGTTGGTTCACCAAGAGATGATAATAGCTAGCATTTATATAGTACTTTAAGGTTTGCAAAGCACTTTATAACTATCTTATCTTACCCTCATAATAGCCCCGGAAAGTAGATGCTATTATTACAATGCCCAATTTACAGAGAAGAAACTAAAGCAGCAAAGATTACATGATTTGCCCAGGGTCACAGAGCTAGTAAGTGTCTGAGGCTGGATCTGAACTCAGGTTTTCCTGACTTGAGGTTCAGTGCTCTATCCACTAGGCCACTTAGCTGGGAAGAAAGGAGAGTACCCTAGCCAGTGTTGGCATTCCTAAATGGAGCAACCATCCTATTCTGCCAAAGGTTAGAATGAATCTTACATGCCCAGAATGTTATACTATTTCTTACCGCCACAAACTGGTTATTTTCTAGCTTTATAATATCACCAACACGGACATTCATCCATTGTTCTTGCTGGAGGCTGCAGAAAATGAGAAAAAGAAAAGCAGCACCAGAAACTAGTCTAGTTCTTGAAGAGGCACCATCCATGCCCAAAGCCTCCTTCATTAGGTAGATACTTACATCCCACTGATCAGCACCTGAGACTGTCGGTTATTCACCTGGTTATCACTCTTGTGGCGGAACTGAAGAGAAAAGAAAGACCTGATGAGGTGAAGGATACCATATCCCCCAGCTCCTTCTTGCCTCCCAGTTATCAGATTAAAAAGGTTTTTCAGTGATGACTAGAACAAAGACCACCCAGGATAATTCCATTTGGTCCCAGGTAGTTATAATCTGAACAGACCAATTTAGGCATGCCAAGATATCCACTAACTTTTGTTGGAAGAAGGGTGTAAAGAATAGAGGATGGAAAATAACTCACATAATCATCAGTAGCATCTTTTACAGCTGTGATGGTAAGGACAAGAACCAAAGGCACAATGGTGGTGAACCAGGACAAGGAAGAGATCTGTGGGATCAACTACAAAGGAAAAAAACATGTATTCCTCTTCAATTGCCTTGCCTCACTCCTCTCATTTCCTTCTCTACCTTCCTCTGCTTTTCTGAGGTTAGTGCAGCATACAATATAAGGGTCACTTACCTGCAGAATGAGGAGGAACAAGAAGTAGGTATTGGCAACTTCCTGGAACTGTTCAAAGAGGTTGACAGGCAGGAAGGTGACAATGTTGTACTTGGAGGTCTTGATGCAGTTACTCTGTGGCAGGGAAAGGGAGGGGGTAACTGATGACCATGGGGTGGCTATATCCTATTCCACTGACATGTAACTAAATGAAAAAATGCATGAGCAGCAACAGATGTGAAGTAGTCTAGGAAATTGGCCCCACAACAGTCCCAGAATACTAACAGAAAGATATATATACCCACTTCGGTATAATTTTGACATCTTTCCTTTGGGTAGGCCAGTGGTTCTCAACCTTCCTAATGCCGCGACCCTTTAATACTTGTATGTGGGTGTATCTGCATGTGGGTGGACCCGCCTGGAGACGGACAGAGGAGTGGTGTCTCGGTTCCTAAGACCATCGGAAATATGGGTTTTCCGATGGTCTTAGGCGACCCTGTTCGACCCCCAAAGGGGTTGCGACCCACAGGTTGAGAACCACTGGGGTAGACCAAATGCACAGTAAAGACTGGAACAAGATCACTCACCGCATATTGGAACTTCTCATTGTATTCTCGGTCATTGGCCCGTGCCCGCCTCTCTTCCTCTACAACAGACATAATAATGAGTGTCAGCAGAGACAACTTGAGACCAACCTACTATCCCATCACCCCTACTCCATTCTGTAGGGATTCTGCTTTCCTCTTAGAACAGTTGGCTCCTTTTGCTTATTATAGTTATAACAAGAGGGTTAATTCAGACATAGACCCCATTCCTGGGGGAAAATCCATATCAGGTTTCTCCTCTCAATACACAGCTATGCAGATATTACCCACACTACAGAAAATGCCACGGCCAACATAGCTTTCTCTTTTCCTCAATATGCATTTCAACTGCTGGCACTCAATTTCTCTAACCCCTATTACCTTTGCAGACAGCTAAAAGAATGCTGCTAGGGAACCTCCAGGTCCCTTGGCATCAACAATTTAGTCATCTTATTCAAGAAGGGGTTGTAGGTGAATGAATAATCCCTTTTCCCTTTCTCTATCTACTTTCCCTACTACAGCCATAGTGCAAAGTACTACCCCCTCACTCAAATGAAGGTCATAAAGGGTGAGGGCAAGGGAAAGACACTAGATGAACAGGAGAAGTCACAGTGCCCCAAGAAACTACGCTGCTGCTGCAGTGTCCCAGCCCCACGTGCAGTCTCCCCAACAGGAGCCACTGACTGTCACATGTCACCAGGACTGGCTCCTTACTGGCCCACGATGACATCAGCTTATTTCAAAGCTCATCTTCAAGTCTGAGGGAGGGGGGAGAGGTCAGGGATATGGGTCATGCAGACTCAGACAGGGACTTTGGGAGAGAGGGACAGTGAAGAAGAGGGTGAAGGGAGGAAGCAAATGCAGTCAGAGCAGTTATACTCTAGTTCTCCAGCTATATGCTCTCTCTCCCCGACACATACCCTAAATGATGTTTACCAAGAATATGCCCAACCTATAATTATCCTAAACCCTTCTACAGTCCTAAATAGACTTTAGGTATCAAAAGGGACAGATCGGTCCACAAAACCCCAGTCCCACTGAACTGTAGGGTACACCCATGAATGGCAACCCCAGTATCAACTTATACCCAGGGATTACCATGACCCTCAGGCTAAGAAAGGGAGAGAGTACAAGGGCTTTTGCTGCCTTAGTCAGCAATTCTGGCCTTTTCTAAACTTAAGCAGGAGGTAGGAAGGAAGGGGGAGGTGTATTGGGACACCACCTGCATAACATACCGCAGTGCTAAACATCAACTCAATGTCACTCACCTCCTCAGCCCCTTTCCCTGCTCAACCACTTTATCTCAACAACTTTCCAGCAGAGCTTTCCTCTTTTTCTGTCCCCCTGACACACAGCTATCCCCATCCTGGAACTCTGCTAGTTCTGCACCACTGCCCCTCCCCCCACCTAGACTCCCCAAAATAGCAAGGAGGAATAAGGAGTGTAAACTAAGAGGTCACAGTACCAGCCAGCAATCCCACAGACCTCAATGGGAAGGGGGCGGGGAGGGACCTTAGAGAATGAAGTGATTGGGAAGGTCATAAGGAGGTAAAAAAGGGGAATCTGAGGGGAGGTATCCAATAGGGCTAGGGTTAAAGATGTGGAGGTCTGGGGGAGGAGGGAGTAGAACTGAGGGTCAGAGAGATAGAGCAGTGAAGGTATTACACAGATGGGAGTCACAGAGATAGAGCCTTAGTGGCAGAGAGTCACAGAAATGTGATGGAGGGTCCAAGGAATAAAGCAGGGGGACATAGATACTGAGATGTCACAGAAAGAAGAGTCAGAAGAGGGAAGGGTAACAGCTAGAGGGGGTTGCAGACAAGGGATAAGTGGTCACAGATATGGAGGATGCAATGGTGATGAGATGGGGAGGTCAGAGAGATGGGATGGAGGGAGCCAGAGATGGGGTAAAGGGGAGGGCACAGAAATGGGATGGGGAGGTCACAGAGATGGGATAGGGAAGTCTCAGATGGAATGGAGGGCCACAAAGATGGGATGGAGGGTCAAAAAGAGGAGATGGAGGACCAGAGAGAAAAGATGAGGGAAACACATACAGGAGTTCGGGGACCCACAGGGATGGGTTGGGGAAGGGTTACAGAGATGGAATGGAGGGGACACAAATATGGGATGGAGGACCACAAAGATAGGATGGAGGGCCAGAGAGAAGGGATGGGGGATGCAAAGATGGGTTGGGGGCCCACTGAGTTGGGATACGGAAGTTGCAGAGATGGGACAGAGAGGGGAGGACACAGGGATAGGATGAAGAGGTCACAGGGGCAGAACAGTGTGGGGGCAGGTAGGAAGAAATCCTGGATGGGGGTGAATGAGGAGAGCTCCCTCCCATTACCTGTCCCCCAGGACGGCTTCTTTCGACTCCAGGCGGGGGGCACCCCTGCCCGGGACCACTTCTCGGGCATCTCCTTGGGGACCGTCATGATCCCGGTTGCAGCGAGGGGTGCAGACAGTTCGCGGGGTCCCTTCCTCCCTCCCTGTCTCCTCAATGGAGAAGGAGGAGGAAGAGGAGGCGGCGGGCAGGCGGCCCCCCAGGGAGGAGAGGGAGCAGCGGCCGCTCTGAGGGGAGCCCCGGCCGCCGGGAGCGCGCCGCACCAGCCTCCCCGGCCATCCTCGCGGCCTCTGCGCGCTCAGTCACCGCCACCGCCCCCAGCACGCCCCCTCCCCTCACCTCCCCATCCAGCCCCGCCTCCAACCGCCCCCAACAGCGCGCGCAGAGGGGCCGGCGCGCGCAAGCGTGCGCGCCTGGAGTCCCGCCCCCTCCCACGACTGCAGGGAGAACCCACTGGCCAGTGCGCCGCGTAGACTAAAGAGAACGCTCGAGCCCCACCTCTCCCCCCTCCTCCCCGCCCCACAGCCTCCCATCTCTCAGGGATTAACCAGTACGGTTACGGGATCACCGGCGTCTCCAGGGGCAACCGCTTCCAACCAGCTCCCACTGCAGGGAAGCTCCCTACTGGGGGGTGGGAAGGTGGAGTGGGGAGAGGTGGCGGCGCAGGGCGGGATGGAGGAGAAGAGGAAGATGGGGTGGGGGTGGTAGAAGGAAAGGATGGGGTTTGGGGAAAGGAAGGAAAGAAGGAAAAGGAGGAACCCAGAGAGACCTCTTTGTTACGCCAGAGAATGGAAAAAGTGATGAAGAATGAGGGGAAAATAGCAGTGACTGGCCTGGCACTAGCCTGACTACTGCGGGCTCAAAGAGTTCTGTGTGACCCTGATAAGTCCCTTAACTCTGAGTCTGTTCATCTGTAAGATTAGAATAATAACACCTATTTTACGTGGTTGATGGCAGCATCGAATGAAAACGTAAAGTTAATTTAGTAGCATATAAGCCATCTATTATTATTAGCTAAAAGAGATCTTACAATTCAACCAGTACAATCACTTCGTTTCACAGATGATCAAACTGAAGTTCACAGTGGGAAAGTGATTTAAGGTAATAGCCTGGACCGGGGATTCCAACCCAGATGTTTTGGTTCCAGATCCAGCATTCTTCCCACCATATGAC
This sequence comes from Pseudochirops cupreus, assembly GCA_028627135.1. NCBI lineage: Eukaryota > Metazoa > Chordata > Mammalia > Diprotodontia > Pseudocheiridae > Pseudochirops > Pseudochirops cupreus. Next base: position 131,626,785 of record CM053584.1, read on the forward strand.
TCCACCTCCAGTCCGGCCTCCCCACAACTGACCCCACTCTGCTACCAGCAGCAAAAAGTACTCCCTAAGATATAGAAAGGGAGCTCTGGGATCCTTGTCCCCAATGCTGTTAGATTTGTTCCCACAGGGACTTTCAATACATAGGAACATAGGATTCAGAATGGAAAGGGATTTTAGAGATCACAGTCTAATGCCCCTATTTTAATTTTGAGGAAACAGGATTATAGAGAGTGACTAAATAAAGATTCATCTAATCATTATTTATGGATCTGTGTGCAAAGGTGTTTTTTTTAAACTTTTGTTTTCATATCCTAGGGTGGGTAGAGGTCAAGTCCAGTGTTATTGACTCTACTTGCCTATGAGATCCTAGCTGTTTCCCTTTAAGCACTGACAACACTCCTACAGTGATTACAAAGAACTATGCCACCCTATCTTCCTTACCTGGGGGGCGCTTTTTTGTACACAATGCCATCTCACCCACAGCGATCCTGGCAAGCCCATGGGAGATCCTGGAGAGAGGAAGAAGGGGGACACATGACATCCAGAACCAGAGGTCTTGTGGACATGTTAAACTCAACATGACCAAAACTGAACTCATAATCTTTCCCCCTAAGCTCCTCCTGCTTCCAAACTCCCCTGTTACTGCTATACAATTATCCTTCAAGTCCCCCAGACTTGAAACCTAGGTGTCATCCTTGATTCACTATCACTCTCCATGTCCAATCTGTTGCCAAAGCCTGTTGATTTTATTTTTGCAACATCTCTACAATACACTCCCTTTTATCTTCTGATACTACCACCACCCTGGTTCTGCACAGACCTTTATCTCACTCCTGGACTACTGCAGCAGCCTGCTGGTTGACCTGTTTGACACATCTTTCCCCTAATCTAGCTAGTACATGCTCTACTTAACTGCTAAAGTGATTTTTCTAAAGGTCTAATCATCTCACACTCATATGTGTACACACGTGTGTACACATATGTACACACACACACATACACCTCCTTCAACAAACTCCAACGGCTCCCCATCTCATCCAAGATAAAATATAAAACCCTCTAGTGTACACAGCCCTTCTTAACTTACCCTCCCGCCCAAACACATACACACTTTTCCAGTCTTCTTACACCTTATACCACTATACACACATACTTTTCAATCCACTGACACTGGCCTCCTTGTTGTTCTCAAAGGAGACACTCCATTTCCTGACCCTGGGTATTTTCACTGGCTGTCCCCCACACATAGAATGTTTCCCTCCTCATCTCTGTCTCCTTCCCTGGCTTCCTTCAAGTCTCAACTAAAATCCTACCTTCCACAGGAAGCCTTTCCCAATCCCTCTTAATTATAGTACTTTCTCTTTCAGGACTATTTCCTGTTTATCTTGGAGTTGTTTGCAGGTTATCTCCCCATTAGATTGTAAACTCCTTGAGGACAGGGATTGTCTTTGACCTTTCTTTGCAGCCCTGGCACTTAGCACAGAGTCTGGTACATAGTGGGTATTGAATTAAATGCTTACTGGCTGACATCCTATGGACTTCCCCACTCCCCTTCAATACACACATTTTCAAATCAAGTCATCATTGTCCTTTAGTCCTTTCAGAACAAGTTCAAGAGCTACTTCCTCCCTATGGGCTTCAAATCTCTTCTGCTGACTTATTAAGCACCTCCTCTGTGCTTAGCAAAAACTGTGTTTTAATTATATTCTAACTTGTAGTATGGTTACTGTGTATATTCTTCTTCTTCCCTATCAAATTATCAGTTCCCTGAGAACAGAGACTGTCCTTTTTTTATTTTTAAAATTGGTATCCCTGACACCAAGCAGGGTATTCACAGGTTGTAGTACTGAACAGTTCACCAAATCTTGGTTTCCCCAGCTTCCAGTCCTTCAGCAACTAGTCCTACCTGTAGTGCTCAATGATCTCAGCTAGTGATGCTGCTGCTTACCCCCTATGTCATGCCCCTCTATCTAAGCTCATCTTGGTGACACTTCATCAGGGCCCCAGATGCCAAAAGCAAGGTATCTTTACTTGTACGGAGAAAAGCTGGGAAAAGAGAACAAACCTGCCTTTGTCTTTGGGAAACCTCCAAGGCTCTCAAGGAGAGGTAGATGCCTATGTATGTGGCAGAGAAATCTAGTGGGAGTATTTTCTAGAAAGCAGAGTCCCCCAAGGACAAAGGTTAAAGGAGCTTTGTAGGGTAAGCCAGGAAGCACCTGCCGGGGTATCCGGAAGAGGGTAGGTCCCGCCCTTCAGGCCCCTACTTCCTTTCCCCTCATTCCAGAAGCTCCTGTTATTACCTCCTCCCAAGGCTCTCACATCAGAGGTGTGGCCCTCACTTCCTGTACAAGTAGCACCAAAATCTCTTCCCCTTAGAATGGTGCTGGCTAACTGGCTCTCTTTCCTCTGTTTGATGAAGTCTCCAAAGTTTTTGCAGGAACTACCCCACCAACATCTAGCCTGGGAACATGAGAGCACTCTATACCTGCCCAGAGAACCTGAGACCAGGGTATATACTGGGACCTTTCTGTTATGCTACTCTTTCTGTCTCTTTCTCTCCATTTCCCTCACATATCCCAAAGAGTTTAAAATGGCTTGTCCACCAAGACGCTGTTGGAAGCATCTCCTCCTTAATTAAGCCTGGTTCAGAGAAAGTTGCCAACCGGGTACCTGCCCCTTTCACCACCTCCTTTTCCCTCCATACCAGGAGTAGAAGCTTTGCCTCCTTCTCTGTCTACCAGACACACCCCACAGCCTGTCAGCCCCAAGAGATACTAATTGCCTGTCTACTCAACCTATGTAATTACAGACTCTGGCTGGAGCCCCAGTCACACACATACCATGTTCTCCCTAAGCTGGCTCAAAGTCCCACCTCAAATCCCAAATCAGGGATCAAGTTGGCCAGAAGTTTTGCCCTGCCCCACTTCCTAACCTTAGAACCTAGGGGTGTCTAGTTCAGAAATTGTAGGAGATACAGCCTTATCCACATTTTGAAGATACCAACCCCACCCAGTCTGGGGGATGACTCATGGGTGGGTGGGGTGATGGGGGTGAGGGGAGAGAAAAGAAGTGAGGATAGGATATCACGAGGTTTCGTGACTCCATCGGTAATCCCAGCCCCACCCAGGGGTATGAAGGCAATTTGGAGACCACTATCAGGCCCTGGGGAGGGAATCCTATGGGAGGTGGTTAATGAAAGAGACATAAACTCCTCTCAGGAGTCTTCGATGCCTCACATCCCTGCCAAGAAAATTATTTCAACATATCAGACTCTGGGGAGATTCAGACTGGAAAATTAAACTCCCAGCCCTTGGGAGTCCTCTCACCCCAACTCCATCCAGTTTCAGGAATTCTATACCTGGAAGAAGAGTGAGAGAGATCATGGGAGAGGGGGTCCACATCTCAACTTCCTCCCAAGCCTAGCCTCTGAGACTGCTCAGGGTCAAGTCTGGCTGCCAGATTCCACCCTCACTCTCCCAGTCCCTTCTAGAGATACCCATTGTGTTTAAATAGCTACCAATGGGAAAGAAGTTGGGCTGCTTTGGGGCTGAAGAGAGGGAGAATATAGTTGTAATAACTCATCTTCCTAAACCAAGCTATTACCCTCTCCAGAGAGAGTCCCTCTCCCAAATGTTCCTTCCCTCCTTTCCAGAGGATCTTGAAATAGACATGTAGGGATATGTCTAAGTGTAAATATGAAAGAAAATGGAATCCAAGCAGCCTATACTACTGCTTTTCCCACTAACTCACTTCCCAAAATCAAGAAGTGAACCCTGGAAGTCCATAGCACCCAGTTTCCTTTCACTGGTCAATATCTACTTCTCCCCAGCTTTAAGGTGGGGGGCAAGGCCCTCATACAAAGGAATTTGGCTCTCTTTCTAACAATTTTGTTCTTAAAGCTTCACTACCCCATTCTCCCTCCATCTTCAGTTTTTCTACCATCCCACACTCAAAGACAAAAATCACCCAGAGGGTCCTAAATTCCCCCAAATCTCTCCTGCTCTTTCCCAAGTCATTTTCATCAGTATCACTTCTTAGTACTCAACCCCAAATCTCTCCTCTGCACAATATTCTTATCTCCCAAGCCCCTCCCCTCCATGAGCTTCTCCTAGGCTCTCCAATACTCGAATTTCCTAGTTCCCAGTATTCCTATCAGCTCATCCCACCAGCCCTTCCTCGCTTCCATAGCTACTCATTCCCCAAATGTCCTTAATCCTCATTCTAGCCAGTCGTTAGTTCCCCCTTTTTCCATTTCCCCCTAGCTCCAGACTTCTCCACCTTCTCTCACTCCTCCCCTAAAATTTCCTTTCCTCCCTGGCTTGTCCTCCCCATCTGTTCCCCAAGACCCCTGATCTTCTCTAGTCTTATCCCTACTCCCCATTTTCCCCTCTATTTGCACCGAGAAGGACCTCACTCTTCACCTCCTCTATCCCTTCTCATCATCATCCCCGGAGCCACTCGGTGCTCTGCCCTCTCCCGATGCCCCTGACTCATCCCCTTTTCGCCGCTTCAGCACCCCCGCACTATACACCCACTGGGCTTCGCTGCCCCCTCACCTCTCCTCAGCTTTCAGCGCCCAGCGCCCGGCCCCGGTGGCCCTGTCCTGCCCATGCCGGGGGCTGGGGCGGGGAGCGCTCGGCTCCCCGCGGGCTCCCGCCCCCCCCCACCCCAGCTATAGCCCCAGCTCCCCCCTGGGCCTCGGGCCGCTACTTTGTGTCAGTTTCGGCCACAGCGGGGCGGAAGTGACGGAGACATCTGTAGAGGGCGGGGGGCGGGAGAGGGGGGATTTGGGGAGCGGGGGGGGGGGGCGGGAAAGGTGGGCGCCGCCATCTTTGTGCGGGGCAAGGCGAAGGTCTTAACCCTTGAGCCTCTGCACTCTTGTAATACAACCCTGGTCCCTCCTCCCATTCCCTCCCACTCCCCGTCCGTGTTGGGGGCAGAAGGGCCGAGAGAGGTTAGTTAGGTTTTGGTTTTCTGAAGCGAACGAGGAGATTGAAGAAAACTTCTCTGCATCTAGGACTGCTGGAGCATCTCTTTTATGCTGTGGAAGGGGGCGAGGCCGAGGAAGTGGTGAGTGAGGAGGGTCTCCCTCTAGAGACTGCTTCTCCAACTTACCCCTTCTGCTCATGCCCTTTAGAGTTGCCCCGTGTCTTGCATCCCTTTCGCCTTAGCTCATCTCAGTGTATTCCTTCCTGTCCAGGGAGAAGCTCCAAGAAGTCGATGTTGGGCCTCCTGTGCCTCAGTTTCCCCCATCTCTGGGCCTCGGGTATTGGGAAGGGCGGAACCCTATAATTAGTAGCAGAGGCGGCACTAAGACCGCTCCTTAGCTGGCTCACTCATTCCCTCTCTTCCCCAGGTCTTCCAGTGTCGGGGACAGATTCCCCCACCCCTAATTAACTTTTGAAGGTGTCTGAGTCAAGGGGAGGGGCCCCAGGGGTGGTAAGAAAGGATACTCGGGTGACTAGAATTTAGCCAGGGTAGTTAAAAGAAATGGGGAATTGGATATTTCTGAGGGCAAAGAGAGGGGTGGAAAAGTGGATGCCCAAGACTAGCGAAGCTTCCTCGGGCGTCAAGGATACAGTGTCCCACGTTTGTTTTCCGGGATGGATTACCCATTCGGCTCCCTGGTGTCCTGGCGTCTAGCTATCTGCTTGTCGTCCTCTGGCGGTCATCTTTAAGTACTGACGCTCCCAAGGAACTTCCATTCCCATCACCCCCTCCCCCGCGCGCGCACACACACACCTCCAAACCTTCTTGAGAAGTGTGATGGGTGTGTTGGGAGACTGCTTAAGAGACTCAGAAGACCACAGCCTCCGGGTAGTCTTCCCCAGCCCACATACAAACTCTGCCCAGCTCCAAAAGGAATATTGTCTCCAGTGGAATTGTAACTATGGAACAATTCAGCTGTTCAGTAGGGTCTTCCTCCACCAGTTTTAACCTATTTTCCACTCTTCTATCACTTATCCATCATAGTGCTATTCTAATACAGATCCTTTCATCTGGTTTGTATTACTTAAAGAACATACTAACCGGCGTTCCCCCCAGTCTCTACCCTCTCCAACTCAAGCCACATAGTTACCAAAATAATTTTCCTAATACACAAATTTGAACACATCACTTCTCTGCTCACTAACCTTAAAGGGCTTCCCATAACTGCTAGGATAAAATACAATCTGCTTAGCCTGGGACTCAAGTTCCAAACTACCTTTTTCCACCTTATTTCATACTAATGCTCTTCCCTAATCTGGACTTCTAGCTGTCCCAGATTCTCTCCTGCTTGCATACATTCCCAAAGACTATCTTCCATGCCTAGAATATACCCGCTTCTCATCTCTTACCTGTTGAAATCCTATTCCTTCAAGGCCCTGCTTGCTCAAAGTGACACTTCCTCTACCAAACCCTCTCTCATTCAAACCCCATCTTCCCTCCCCTGCCCCCAAGTTGAAATCCATCTTTCCTTTCCTAAATTTTCAGGGAGCACTATGTCCAGGTCTTGTCCCTTATTTCCTATAACATTCTATCAGGCATCATGCTTATTTGTGCATGTTTCTTACCCTTTTCCTATTGTAAGCTCCTAATATTATGGCACATAGTAGGTAGTAATGATAATTATTGGTAATATTTCAAAATATCACAGAGTCTCAGAGCTGGAAGGGACCTCCTATGCCATGTAGTCCAATCAATCAACAAGCATTTATTAAGTGCTTTCTGTGTGCTAGGCACTGTACTAGCAATCCCTGCTCTCAAAGAGCTTACATTCTATCAAGAAAGACATTGTATATAAATATATACAAAAAATAAAAAATACATAAAAGGTAATTTGGAGAGAAGCAGTGGTGGGGTGGGGGTGGGGGTGTTGTCCAGAGAAGGCTTCATGGCAGTTGAGCTGAATTTTGAATGAAATCAAGGATTCCAGATTGTGGAGGTGAGGAAGGAATGTATTTTAGGCATAGGGAACAGCCAATCCAAAGGTTAAGAGATCTGAGATGTGCAAGTAGGCCAGTCCAATTTAACCAAATCAAATTTGTAAAATCATAAATAGCAAAAGAGATTACCATGTGAAATAATTTTAGTTGCTGTTGATGTTTGGATCCAGAAGTATTTATTGTAAATACTATTGGGTATAGTTTTGTTTGTTCCTGGGTTGTTGTTTTTTTAATGTCTGTGGTAAAGTTGGAAAAGGAAAGGATATCACATTGTGCTCTCTGAGGATTGGAGATAAGACTGGGACCTTGGTTCAGAGGTTTTCTCCTGGTCAGGCTCCAGATCCTCAGGATGATGCAGACCCACCAGCAACTGGTATGTGCCAGTGCCCAACACAGCACCCACCAAGGGAGCCACCACGGGCACCCACCACCAACCATTGCCAGCACTGTAGGAATAAAGAGGCAGGTCATGAGACAGCTCCCCCTTCCCCTTTTTCCTAGAGGTAGGATAAAGGCAGTGAGGTGGCAAAGTGGCACCAGGCCTAAAGTTAGGAAGACTCATCTTCATGGGTTCAAATCTGATCTGAGACACTTAGTAGCTGTGTGACCCTGGGCAAATCACTTAACCCTGTTTGCCTCAATTTCCTTATCTGTACAATGAGCTGGAGAAGGACATGACAAATCACTCCAGTATCTTTGCCACGAAAACCCCAAATGGCGTCATGGAGAGTAGGAAATGACTGAATGACAATGACAAAGGATGAGTAGGGGGAGGAGGAAGAGAGAGAAGAAGAGAAAAGCGTATGACTGTGCCCAGTGTGGGGAAAAGGTAATTTGGGTCGCATCTTGTCTGGGAGATGGGAGGAACATAGTCTAAATTATGGAATCCACATTTTGAGAGTGACCCAGCCCCTTAGTGTGAGACAAGAAAGGTATTATTTTACTACTTTACAGAGAGCTAATAATAACTCACACTTTTCCAGCTTTTTAAGGTTTGCAAAGCCTTCATATATATTGCGTCATTTAATCAGTGAGGCAACTGAGACTCACGGCAGCAAGATGCTCTTACCAGTTAAGTGGTAAACAGTGGTAGAGAGGGGCCTAGAATCCAGGTATCCTGATTCTGATTACTGGGACCTTTCCATTCTATCACCACCTTTCAGTGAGGTGGGAAGTAAAGGAGAAAGTGAGCACTAGGTGGGGTTGGATGGAGCAAAAGCCCAGTAAGGAAGAGAAAACAGGAAAGAAGCAGAGGAATAGAGGGACAGAAGAGGGACACAATGAGAAGCCAGGGAAATGGAGCCAGGAAGGTGTCAAGCAGGGAGGAAGAGGATGCAGAAGGAAAGTCAGCCAACAACTATTAAGTCTTTAGTATGTACCAGGCTCTGTGCTAAACTCTAGAGATACAAAGAAAGGCAAAAACATTGTCCCTGTCCTCAAGGAGTTCACATACTAATAGAGGAAACAAAAATGAAAATAGTTTAACTAGGTATGTAAGATAGATATATAATATACATGCATACATACACACGCACCCACATGTTATACACATAATATGTTTATATATTGCACACACCTAATTATATACACTTACAGAATTACATATATGTGTGTATGTATATACATACATACATACACACATACATACATATGGAGAGAGAGAAGATGTAAGGTAATCTCAAAGAGACACAGAGGAGAGGAAGGAAAGCATTCCAGGTATGAGGGACAGCCATTGCAAAGACACAGGAGATGGAATGTCATATGTGAGGAAGAGCAAGTGGATCAGTGTAACTAGATTGTAGGTTTTATAAGAGGGGAATATTGTTTTTTAAAACTGGAAAGGTAGGAAAGAGCCAAGTTATGAAGAGCTTTAAACACCAAAAGTCTTCATATTTAATCTTAGAGATAATAGATATCCATAGATAGAGTTTATAGAGTAAGAACATAATATGATCAGACTTATGCTTTTAAAAAATCATTTTGGCACCTTGTAGTGGAAAGTAAAGGAAGAAGAAGGAGGAGGAGGAGGAGAAGGAGGAAGAGGAGGAGGAGAAATTGCTGATGAGGGTCTGAGAAAGGACTATAAATGAAATAACAAGAAATAACAAAAATAACAAGATTTGGAGTACATGGGAATGAGGAATAAAGAATGATACCAATGTCATGAGCCTGAATAACTGGGAAGATAGCGGTACCTTGAACAATAATTTAAAAAAAAAGTTTGGAAAAAGAAAGGGTTTGGAGGGAAAGTCTGAGTTCTGTATTTTGGCTATGTTGAGTTTGAGATTCCTCTAGGACATTGAGTTCAAGGTGTCCAAAAGTAAGTTAGAAATAAGACGGGAGCTCAGAAGAGAGATCTTCATGGAGATGATAATTGAATCCATGGCAGCTGATGTGCTCATCCAGAGAGATAGTATACAGCAAAAAGAGAAGAGAGCCCAAGACAGAGCCTTGAGGACTTGTCATTAATGGATATGGCATAGAGTGGTTAGATAGATGGGAGGAAAACCAGAAGAGAGCAGTGCCACACAAACCTGTAGAGGAAGGAGGTGATCAACATTATCAAATGCTACAGAAAGGCCAAGAAGGATGAGAGTTAATAAAGAGTTGTTAGATGTGGCGATTAAGAAAGAGGTTATTGGTAACTTTGGAGAGAGAGGTTCAATTGAATAATGAAGTCAGAAACCAGATTGCAAAGTGTTAACAGGAAAGGGAGAAGAGAGGAGCTGGAGGTACCTAGTATGATGATTTTCTCAATGGGTTTAATTGGGAAGGAAAGGAGAGATATAGGATGATTGACTTGAAATAATGTGGGGTAGTAGAAAGAAGGCTGAACTTGGACTCAAAAGCCACAGTCCCATTTTTCCCACTTATTAGTTATAGGATCTTGAGCAAATTGTTTTTAACCTCTCTGAGACTTGGTTTTGCCAACTGGAATGGAAACAATCTATTATACTATTTCATGGGGTTTTGAGGATCATATTAAATCATCTATAGAAGAACACTTTGTAAGGTATAAAGTACTATATAAATGTAAGTTAATAGCTAAAATAAGGGAGGGAAAACACTGGGGCAGGGAACACTGACCTAAAGACTTCAGGTCCCCAACCAGCCACATAGGTGAAGAGCCGAGGTCCGAAGTCTCGAGCAGGGTTGAGTGGGAAACCACAGTTGACACCCATGGAGAGGCCAATGGCCAGAATCAGCAGTGAAATGGTCACTGGCTCCAATCCCGCAGGCACCGCCTTATTCTTGGTGTCTGTGATGCCAAAGATGCCCATAATAAGCACAGCAGTGCCTAGAACCTTGAGAGAAAGGTTACCTTGTTAGAAGCTCCAGGGTTCCCATGACTGCCCTTGCATTCATACTTTTCAGGCTTCACCCACACCCTTATCTTTCTTTATACATCCCATACTCTCATTTTCCACTCCCTTTGATTTTATACTTGGTTGTTTAGGGGTGTGCCAAGGCAGAGAGATCAAGTAACTATTCCATGTTAGGATACCACAAAAGGACCTAGAAAAACAATAATGGAAGAAGGATAGGGGTTGGGAGCACTAGAAGAAAGGGGTGGGGACTGGCGAAATGCTAGAGGAGAAGATTGAAGAACATTGGGTAATTTGGTGTGGTCCCCCACTTCTACTCCTACCTGGTCCAGGAAGCCATTTTCCAGGGACAGATAAGGGGCTGGGTAGGGGGCAAAGATTGAGGCTGTCTCCTTGGGACCAGTCACTGTCAGGTTTCCACCAGTGTAGTTCTGCAGAGCATCTGGTTCAGGGAGTAAAGGCAGTAGACATTCAGTTTGAGATCCTCCCTATGAATCTACAGAGGGAGTTTCCCCATTCCCTAGTGAACTGGTTCTCCCCATCTCCATCTTTAGGGTACCTCCCCATAGTCTGGGCTCCTCTCTAATGAATCTTGAGTCTTTGAAAAGGCTATTGCATACCGTAGTAGAGGACATATGTTACTCCTGAAGCACAGAAGGCAGAAAGCACCTGTACTAGTACATAGATGGGAAGTTTGGCCCAAGGTAGGCGACCCATGAGGCACATGGACAAAGAGAAGGCAGGATTCAGGTGGGCCCCTAAGGGAACAAAGGTTATGGCAGGAAGAAACAGAGGAATGAAAAGAGGTCTTGAATGGTTGGGAAAGTAATATATACAGGGAATAAGCCCCACCTTCCTTAAACACTCTCCCTCAGTGAGGGTCTCTTCTTTGCCAGGAGGGTCCAGCATGAGGAGAGAGAAATGGAAGCTAGAACTAGAGAGAAAACTGGGAAGAGCTTGGAAGGTGAAATAGGGAGACAGGTGGAGTAGGAAAGTTTAGGAGGAAAAGATTAGAGAGACCCAAGGGCATGTGAAGTGACCAGTAGATAATACCCAAGGTAATGACTTGGGCAGTATCTACTTCCTGCCACTCCTCCAACAAAGGGCCTCCTTACTCACCCGAGACATTGCCTGCCACGTAGATAGCCACCATCACAGCCAGGGCACTTGCTAGGAATATAGTGAAAAAGTTGCCTTTGGTTTCCTCACTGGTAACAGCCTGAGCCACTGACCCCTGTGTGATAATCTGATGGAGAAAAGTGAGGAGGGAGAAAATGAGAGGAAAGAGGAGAGAAAAAAAGAATAGCAAAGGAGAGGGAAGAAGGATAGGGAAGGATTACACAGAGTAGGGAGGGAAGGAGAGAAGGTAGAATTGGTGAAGAGAGGGGAAGGAGAAAAAGGAGATGAGAGGATATAAAGGGAAGATTGGGGGAGAAATTGGGAGAAAGGAGAAATCAGGAAAAGCCTCAAGAGAAACAGGGTGGGAAGGGGAGAGACAGAGATAGGAAGAAAGAGGAAAGGAGAAAGGGCCGAGGAAAAAATGAAGAGAGAAAGGACATGGAGAGGAAAGAAGGTGAGAGGAGGAAGAAAAAAGAGATAAAAGAGAAGATGAGCAATGAACAGTGCAGATTTGGAGATAATCAGAGAAAATTGAAGATATGGCAAAGGACAGAAGAAGAAAATGAAGAGAAAAGGAACAGAAAAATGGGGAAATGGGGTCACAGGTCAAAGTAAAGATCATTTCGTTTACCACCCTCCCTTCCTCCTGATTACCCACCATTCAACCCCACCTACAATAAGTACAAAGACACCCAAAAATTCAGCCATGCACTGTCTGGCTAGGAGGTTCCGGATTTGGATCAAGGCTTTGACCTGGGCCAGGAATACAGACCGAGCCATGGTGAAAGATGTCAGTGGGAGCGGAAGAGGACAACCTCTCTGTGGCCACTGATCACCCAACTGACTACTAGGCTACACAAATAACTGTAGATAATAAACAGACTTTAAGACCAATTAAACGATTAATCCTGCTCAGCTAAGGCTACTTAGACTACACAAATAGCCAATGATGAGAGATTTGAAGATCTGTTAACCCCGGTGTGGTTGTTGCTCTTGAGAGTGGGCAGGGTTAAGGTTAAGGAAAAGTTTTCAATGCACCTACGTGGACTATGTGCCTGAATTGCTCTAGGCTTCCTCACCTTTAGACTCTCAGCCTTCACAAATTAGAGGACGGTTGCTATGGAGCAGCAGCATTCAGTAGTGGAGCAAGCACTTGGTAACAGCAGACCTGAATTTGAGTCTGAGTATCCCTATTTACTTTCTGCAAGTGTGTTAAAACCCTTCTGAAGCCAGTTTCCTCATTTGTAAAATGGAGGTAAGAATATTTCCTTGACCTATCTCATGGGTTTATTGTGAGTCAAGTGTTTCAAGAACTATATAAATGGAATTTGTTGTTGTTCAGGCATTTCAGTCCTATCTGACCCTTCATGACCCCATTTGGTATTTTCTTTGCAAAGATACTGGTGTGGTTTGCCCTTTCCTTCTCCAGCTCATTATACAGATGAGGAAACTGAGGCAAACAAGGTAAAGTGATTTGCCCAGGGTCATATGGCTAGTAAGTGTCTAAAGCTGGATTTGAATTCAGGTCTTGTGACTCCAGGCCCAGCATTCTATCCACTGCACCACCTAGCTTCTCATATAAATGGAAATCATTGCTGTATTCTGAGACCCCAGCAAGAATAGAGATAGCAGGGGGGAGTGTGTGTGTGTGTGTGTGTG
>CM053584.1:131640314-131668035 GCA_028627135.1 Pseudochirops cupreus
AACTAGGTAAATGGTATTTGATTAATTAAAGTAAGATTGTTAACCCATTTTGAGTTGCTTTCCTTTAGAAAAGCAGATCTAAGAACCTGTGCTAGTAGCCGCCCTGGGTGTGCTGGGGTGCTTGCTGTTACATTGATGGGGAATTAAGTCCTGAAAGGTGACTCAGTCACTGAAGTGACACAAGAAGAATCTGGTTTCAAATGCTACCCAAGTGCTGGGGCATACAAAAAGGCTGCATTGGAGATGAGTTACTGTCAATTTCTTCAAAAAGCTTCAAAGTATAAGGTACAAATCCTGGGAGCAGATTAAATAGGAGAAAGCAAGGTACTTCCCCTCTCTGCAATCATAAGACTCTGTACAGACACAAAGGCTTGTATTGAGTCCCACTGTGTCTCCAGAAAAGGTGGACAGGCAGATAATTCTCTGCAGTCTTCAGAAATAGAAGGAATCTAGGGAACAACATCATCTCTCCCTACTTGCCCTTTATTTCTATCCCTTTTGCTGCATACCTTCCAAGTCATCAATTGTCTTTTCCAGCTTGGCTACCGATCTCTCAGCAAACTCAGCACGGGTCTCTGCCTGAGAAGATATAAAACTGATCAGAACCAGAGATGGGCAAGTCTGAAATAAAAAGGAACCACCCTCAGCCCCCTTCCCACCTACATCTACACCTATGACTGTACTGGCAAAAGAAACTTCTAGTGAAAAGACTCCTACCAATGCAAATGAAGCAACTCATTCTACAACCTCAAGGCTTAGAAAGTTGACCAGGATCCCAGGAAATTTCCCCTGGGCCACATAGCTAAGATGGATGCAGCAACAAGCCTCGAAGCTGGGTCTTCCTAACTTCTGAGTTAGCTCTATCCATTACTATTGCCTCTCTACTCTTGAGGCCCCAAGCTAGATGGTCCACGATAATATGGCTATGTATTTAGTTCTCTATGACAGCTCACCTCCTTGAGTTTATCAGTAAGAATCTTTATCTCCTCCTCATATTTGTCTTCTTTCTGAGAATACTGCAAGGGAATTAAAGTAACAATGGTTAGACCAAATTACCCTCACTGGCACTAACGCTGCCCCCCTCCCCCAAGAGCCAATGGAAATTAATGCACTTAATGCCTCATGAAGGAAAGGGGATTGGGTTGGAGGGAGTTCTTTTTAAAGATCATCTCATGTCCTAATTATCCGCAGGCCTGATGTCCCAGGGCCCTTCTGACCTCAAAACTGCATTTTTTGATTGTCCTAACTGTTAAAAAGCTACCTCTTACCCTGTTCAGGAGGAAAGTCAGGGTCAAGATAACCCTTAATACACAGTCATTCACACTGATGCCAAGGGAAAAAGTTAGTCCCTTGTACTTCTCACTAGACCTAAAATATGATACTACCTGCAAACCTATTTAGGTTAATGATAGCTGCCTGTTTATTAAAAATTACAGGCCTAGCCTTTCATACTCAGAAAGCTATTTTAAACTTTAATGCTCAGAGGGCACAAAGGATCAGTATCAGCCACCATGTCTTGAACAGAGGGGTGGCCAGGAAAAAAAAAGGGTTTCTCTTGCTGGTAGGGCTGGGCCCAGGCCCCAAGCCTGTCCCTTTCATGAACCAGCCCCTACCTTCTCCGCCTGAGCCTCAAGAGATTTGAGGTTGTTGGTGACATTCTTCAGCTCCTCCTCCAGCTCAGAACACTTACTGTGGATGTTTTAAAGAAGGCAGGAGAGGAAAAGGGAAGAAGAAAACAAAGAGGAGAGAGACACACAGATGTGAATCTATAGGTAGAGAGGGTTGAGAAGTCACCAGGGGAGAGAAGTGCCAAGACAACCCTGAAGAGTCCCATTCTTCCCACCCCCACACTACTAGCAGCGCAAGTTGGGAGATTAACTCCTTCTAGGTTGGAACCCAGTATGCTGAAAGACTGATGTAAGAGAAGAACCCCTAAAAGACATGCTCCTGACAGGACATTTTCAGGAACAGAGCACAGCATTGCCTGGGGTGGAGATGGGAGCTGCTGTCCAGCACAACCATCCCCAATCCCCCCAAGAAAAGGACAGGCCCTGTTGGAAAGGCAGTAAAGCAGCTAGGAAGGAAGAGGTAAAGGATGCCAAGTCAGTGGGAAAGAATGGAGCATTCCATGAGAGAGGAGATGAGAAGACTAGTCAAACAAACCAGTGGAGGGGAGGCAGCTGCAAAACAAAACCAAACCATACACGCACGCGCGTTCACACACACCCTTTCAGCAGGCGCAACAGTTAGTACCTTTTCTTCAGCAGCATTCAGACACTTCAGGTTCTGGTCCATCAGTCTGATCTGCTCATCCATCTCCCGGCAACGGCTGTTAGTGTAGTCACAGGGGAAGGGACAAGGGGCGGCACAAGCCAGGTTGTGGGGAGGGAGAAAGGTCAAAAAGAAGCACAGCAAGAATACAAGCAGCAGAGCAAAAGAAAAAAAGGGAAGGAGAAAAAACAAACCACCATGGTCATGACATGCTGTGTCTGGGATACAGGTGGGGGGATGGGTGGGAAGCATAAGTATGCCCATATTAGGGGGTGACTTTGTTACACAAGGCCCAGAAGATGCTAAGATGGAGCAGTGTCTGTCCACCAGGCCAAGTAACAATGGGAGCCTCTGTACCCCTCTCCCTCCATGCCACCTAGGACCTCGCGAGGAGAGGGGGACACAACAGTTGCCCCATTTTGAGACCAGCATGGCAGAGACTCCAGATGATGTACTTTCCCCACCCATCATTTCATAACTTTTCAATATTCTACACAAAAGTCACTCCATAGCCTGTCTTCTATAGTCTTCTCCTTAGAGCCCATTTTATTCCTCAAGTAAGCTCCAAACTTCTCCAACCCCAAAGGCCTTGTTTAACAAGATTGAGGGAATGCTGTTTTTTTCCCCCACATTAGTGACCATAACAAAGGAAAGGTGACCAAATGGATGTGATAAGGTTTTGGAAGTTAGATACTCACGACTCAGCCAGTTCTGCCCGCTCCTCTGTGCGCTCCAAGTCCCCCTCAATGATCACCAACTTGCGAGCTACCTATAAGCAAAGCACCAGGCCAGGGATCAGGGAAGGACAGCAAGTGTTCTTGTCCTTCAACATGTTTTGTCTCCCCTTTCCAAAAGGGCCCTAAGGCAAAGCTCTGGCCCCAAAGCCAGGAAAGGGTCTCACCTCCTCATACTTCCTGTCTGCTTCCTCTGCGATGTGTTTGGCCTCTTTCAGCTGGATTTCTTGCAGCTCCATCTTCTCTTCATCTTTCAAGGCCCGATTTTCAATGACCTTCATACCTCTACCAAGAGAACACAGCAAGTAAGGACATATGCGGGAATGAAGCAAAAATCTTGAACTCATAAGCCTATGGCTCAAGGAATTGCTTTCTTTTTCATTTAACTTAATCTACCAGTAGGAAGGCAAATATCCATTCTTATAAGTGACAAAGACAAGATAAGAATTAGCTAGAAGAATGCAACCAAAAAGGTCTATTGTAACTGGGAGAGACTAACTTGTAGATGCCATAATAAACATAAGTTAACTATAGACTTTAGAAATCCCAGGGAAGAGTCATAAAGTTCAAAATCCCTTTCCCCACATGCTGTAGCTTGTCTAAAGGAAGACTGAAAACAGCAACAGAGAAGAAAAAGAAAACCTCAAAACTGGACTGAATAACTGAAAAGATTTCTTAGAGTGGATAGGTAAGAAATTAAAGAGATCTCTTCAGGAACCTTTTTGGCTACTGAAAGCCATAGAACAGTTCAAACACCTGAACTTACCTCTCACTCTCATCAGCTGCCTTCTCTGCCTCCTCTAGCTTCTGCAGAGCTGTTGCCAGGCGCTCCTGAGCACGGTCCAGCTCCTCCTCAACCAGCTGGATCCGACGGTTCAAGGAAGCCACCTCAGCCTCAGCCTAAGTAGAAAGGAAGAGAAAAGGGTAGCAGGGGACATTGGGGGAGAAAAGCTAGAAGCTCAAAACTGAAAAAACAAGGTAACTACCACAAGGAAGCCAGAGGAATTGAGCAAGGCCAAATTCTACCCAGCTGATTAGAGAGATCTCTCTATCTGGGACTTGGTACATGCATAAACTCCCTTCATTCCAGCCATGCTCTACAGAAACAGGGTTTCATAAATCAGCTTCTTGCCCAGTAAGTCAGCACCACCCCTTTTTCCGTCCCAGTTCAAGTTTGTAAATATAACAGGGGTAGAAAAATGCAGGCAGAGAAGAGACTCTCCCCTGGTCAGAGTTCTATCTTAGGAGGGGAGAGAACAGGGTTCCTTAAAGAAGGAGACCTGGTTATGAGCCTGGATTAATCTAGGAATTTGTTTTATGATATTAGAACACTTACTAAACTCTTTACCTATTTCTAAGAAGGAAAAAAAGCAGAGAAAAATGATGATGTGATCTTCCAAAGTAGCCCCTAGAGTCAGGGTCAAGAGAAGGGATGTTAGGGGCCCCAAACAACTCCTGAATATAAACATCACCCAACCCTTCAACATTTGCTCCCCAAAGCCCTTTAAAAAAAAAAAAGAAAGAAAGAAATGAAAGAACTTCTGGCTTGCCTAAAATTATCTTTGACATCCAAGAGACCAGGAAAACAGCAGAAGAGAGAAATATGTATGTCTACCCACACATTTGCTTCTTTCCTTAAAGAATCTTTGTTTCTGAAAGCCTCTCTCACATTCTCTTACATCCCCCTAAAACAAAGTCTACCTACTAATAATTTCACAAGCTTTATCTCAGCCTCAGACTAATATTATAAAAAAATGCTCAATTTGGAGTTAGTTGGAAAACCTGAATTTTAGTACCAGCTCTACTACACCCCTAAGATCATATGACTGGAAAGTTAGAACCTCTCTGGGCCTCAGTTTATCTGCAAAATATGGGAGATGGACTATCTAGGTGATCTTTAAGATTTTACAGACTAATAAGCTCTTTCCTATGTGCACTAATATAAATAATAAACCATTCCACTTTCTAAGTTGCCTACTACTGATAAGTGATAAGCTAAGGAAGCCTAAGTCCAGGAAATTTCAATCCATACATTGGGAAAAAGGAGCAGGATGAGAAGACCAGAAAGAACTGGAATTCTAAAAAGGTTACAATTCAAACTTTCAAAGCCTCTCTCAGACTGTTCTTTTCCATACCCTTTAACTACCAGGCATAACTCTGGCTGCTACAATAGTATAAGAATTTAATCTACCCAGCACACCACTTAATTCAGATGCTTATCTAAGCACCTAGTAAACATGATCTCCCTTCAGCAGCCCAGCAGGCTATGATTGTGCCTGAATCCCGCTGCCCTGATTTTCTCCTACTCCCACCCCTCCTTTTTGGGTGGGAGCGGTTGGAAGAAATGTTCAGCCAAATATAATCATGCTAAGAATCAGTCCCTTTGGCATCTAAAACTCAAACATAAGAGGCCTAGAGGAAATCAGGTGGAGAAGGCTGCAATGCTAAGGTGCTAAACCAGGGTTGGGGAACCTACAGGCTTATTTTTTTGGGGGGGGAAGGGGTGTTAAAGAATTTTAAGCTGATCATATATTTAGCCTGTGGGCCACAAGCCACATGATCAGGAGTTAGAAGTTTACCCAAATAAATTGGCTGAAAATCCATTTTACCTAACCAGACCATATAAAAATACTTCTAAGCCTTAATCCATCCAAGGAAGAAATTATCTCCCAGGAAGCACATTTCTCTTGGAGGACCCAGCAAGGCCTGGACTAGATAAAGTACAGGAAGTCAGGTTTATAGTAGAGAGTCTGTGAAACACTCCCAACATAATTACTGTTTTCTAGATAACAAGAGATTCCAAACCATTAACTGAACCAGGTATCAGGGGCAGCTGAGGAGATCATCAGGCATTTCACTGGATGAAAGAAGGTTCCTCTCATTCTGCAGCAGGAGAAATCAGACTATGGGGGTGGAGAGAGGTATACAGGTTTCCATGACAACAAGCTAGCTTGGGCGGTTTCTCTCACAAACAAGCATTTACAATAGCATTCTTTGCAAGGCTGGAGAGAGGGAGAGAGGAAGAGAGGAAGAGAGGAAGAAAGGGATAGGGGAGGGAGGGAGGGAGTGGGAGAAAGAGAGAGAGACAGAGAGAGACAGAGAGAGAGAAGAAAACAGTGATGTCAACACACGACAAGGGTAGGCAGAACTCAAGATAGGAAATCTCAGTAATTTCTTCAGAGGCAACTCCAAACTCTGTCCTTAGCTGTTGCTCTTCTGAGAATGGGCAACTGAATCAAGATCTGGTCTCTGGTTTGAGATAAGGAGTACCCTGACTTTCAGTCAGGTCAGGACCCAAGAAGAGTACAAGAATGATATGGACTGAGTGTCAAAGACTTGGTCCAAGTCCTATAACTTTATCACTTACTTAGCTGTACACCCTTGGGGACAGTCACTTCCCTACTCTTGGCTTCAATCTCCCCAACTATAAAGGTGGGAAACATACAACACTTAAGGTTCTGGTTTAAATCTTCTACCTTTAATATGTCACAGATTTTATCATCTCAGATCAAGAGGAGAAATCTGATGAGCTGGTGGACCAACTCTCCTGGAGGTGGTGAGGTAGTGGGAGAAAATATCAGGCAGAGGCCACCATATCCAGTGGAATAGAAAACACTAAGTTCTCGAGGGGGTCTTCTGTCCAACTCTTTAGCACAGTGCCTGGCACATATTAAGTAGGTGCTTAATATAGATGCTTGTTCCTTTTCCTTCACCCTCATAAATGATCTGACCCTCTGGACTTAAAGAGACCCCACCTGACTACCACTAATCCCTCCCCTCCAACTAGATTAGTTCAGTTAATTATTTCCCATTTACTAAACCTACAACACCCCTAAAGTGGAGGCCCATATGGTCATAGTGACTCTAAGATGGCAGCCACCAACCCAAGCCACTGAAGTCAACTCATTTTACATCCTTCACAATCCACCAACACCACCAAAATCAGCTTCAGGCACACTAGATTCCACTTAGACTTAAGCCAGGAGACTGACTGCTTTGCCCAAACAACTGATTGCCCCATAAGTCAAGATAAAGACAAGGAGGTAAAGAATTAGTTCAAAGCTGGCACTGCAACTCTGGGTTCTCTCTTTTTAGAGCAAAGTCACAAACGTTTAAAAGGAAGAATAGAAGAGTTATACAGGTAGCCCAAGTGGGGAAAAGACTTTTGTACTGGTCCTGTTCATTGTGTTCATTTTTATCAACTAGGGGAGATATGGTGCCCTTAAGGAATTTAAGTTTCTATTTTAAGGGGGGGCGGGAGAGGAAGGAAAAGGACTAGGACTAGGCTCTAGGGTAAGCAAAAGTAGAAGGCTAAGGCTTAAAGAGAAAAGGGCTCTTGGCCCCTCCCCAAAGTGTACGTGTGGGTTTAAAAAGGTCAGAGCTGTATCTAGGCTCACCAGGCCCCACAGAGAATCTGCCACATAATATTGGCTAGCTCCATTGCAAGACCTGGAATCTAAGGTTAAGGCCAGTTTTGGGCAAGTGCTGTTGAGAGGCCATGAGCTCCCTCAACAGAACTCCTTTAGAAAGGCAGACAATAAAACAAAACCTCTCAAAATCCACCAGGATATTAGTGGGGGTAAAACACAAGAGTAGACAAGCTTTCACATATTATCAGCTTGTTTCCATTATGTCAGTGATGTAATGTTAAGTCCAAAATCGAAAGTGTTATTTCCAAAGTGCCTTCATTGGGAAAGTTAATCACTAGACACACTAATAAGTCCAGGATCACACACTAAACTCCTTCCTCAGTCCCTTCCTTTACCCAACTAGAGGCTGACTCTAGAAATCCAGATAAAATGAGCAGCCAAAGTCAAAAGAAAAAAAAAATGTGACAATCACAGTAGCGTGAACATGGGGTGGAGAAGTCAGTTACAAATCCATACTCCAAGATGTTCTAGAAAAGGTAGTAAGAGGACTCAGTTTCATTCCCTTCCCCCAGAGGAAGGGAAGAGGGTGCAAAAAGGTAATTATTGGATTCCCCAGAGCTGTAGATGGGGAAGACTCTATTACAAAGGAACATTAGCCTACTTCCCCTTTTTGAAGACTTCCTCACTAGTCCTAAGGGCAATAATCGGGTTTGGCAGGCTCCCCTAGATTGAGAAGCATTAATCTAAAACTATTCCCTAAGCACTCAAGACACCAAGGTTAGTCCTGAAATGGGTTTAAAAAAAAAAAAGAAGCTACATTAAAGCAGCTCAATTTATACAGAGACCAATAGGAAGAAACTAATCTATGGGATCAAAAAGAACAATGGTACTTTTCACCAGTATCTATTCAAGATCTTCCATGAAAATAGAGTTCGAGATAACTCAAGCAAAGAGGTTCCAATGTTGGGTGGGGTGGGAGGGTCCATTAACCATTAATTTAAGGCTAGTTAATCAAATAAAGGGAGAAAAGGTGGGATACTTCCAAACTGAATTCCATTCAGTTCCAAAAGTGAACGCCTGCTCAGAGTACTTAATTGCTTGTTTAGCAATAAGATTATAATAAGTTTATTAATAAGATTAACCCTCAGTAGTGTTAAGTGCTACAGATTTTTGCTAAATACCTGGTTTTTAATGTCCAACTCCACCCCGCCCCTTCAATTTGTTCCTTTCTTTAACTGTACTTCCCAAAACTATAAGCTCAAAGTTGGGGAGTCCCCAACTCGGAAAACAGAGAAGTAAAGGCTGACCCTGGGGAAGAGGAACTAACACAGTGGTTCTCAATCTTCCTAATACTGTGACCCTTTAATACAGTTCCTCATGTTGTGGACCCCCAACCATAAAATTATTTTCGTTGCTACTTCATAACTGTAATTTTGCTACTGTTATGAATCTATCTGATATGCAGGATGTATTTTCATTGTTACAAATTGAACATAACCCACAGGTTGAGAACCACTGAACAAAAAGCAATAATAAAAACATGGATTTTGTCTCTGGCTACATATTCCATCAAATATTAAAACTATTACGCCAGTTATTCTCCTCTCAACCCCTCTACCACCTATTAATTCCCACCAGCCACCAGTATACCTTTCTTCTCCATCTTTCAGAACTAGATATCCCCAAATCATATTACACTCCAGTTCAACTATCTGTCTTGCAAATTGCTACTCCTTATGCTATCCCTAGCCCTGCTTAACCATTTCTAAGAGAGAGCATTTTCACAAAGCTTACCAATAGTCATCACAGAATATTCCAATGTATATTTGGTACTTTCAAGAGCCTAACCAAACCACTCTCTGTAGGAGTACCAATGGAACGAGGATTCCAGAATGAAATAAGTAGACCCACAATTCAGATATAATAGTTCATCAGATCTCAATAACCTGTTATTACACTGGCCATGTCACCAGAATTCTGAGCAGAAGCTGGCAGCCCATGTGATGCCCCTCTGCATATATATATACTTGCTCATCAGCTCCGTACGTAACAGGTTTAGCGCGCACAGATCTAGCTTTAGAAACAAAGACCTGACATTGGAAGAGGTTCCTGCCTTCAGAGCTAAACAAGCTCTCATACTGACAATAAAACAAGAGAAAGGAGGCCGAACCCCTAGTTTCCCTCCGACCTCCCCCTTCTAGGAGGGATGGTAGCAGATTTGTCTCGGGTGAGAGCAGGCGGCAGGGGGGCGGGGCTGGGGGAAAGGACCATAAGAGAGAGGATAGGATGGGAGGCGTAGCTTCAAGCATCATCCACTGGTGGAGGGGGCTGGGTGGGGAAGGGGGGTACCGCATTTCCTCTCAACCGAACCGCTGCCTCATTTCCTGAACAGGCGGAGGGAGCGGAAAGACTGCCAGCAGCTCCAGCTGAGGGCTTTCCTGCCGCCCTTCGCCCCGACACCCCGAGGACCCAGCCACGCGGCTTTGAGCCCTGCCCACCGCTTACTCTCCGGGGAAACCACTCATTCAGAAGCTTTGCCTCCCAAGCAGTCTCCCCTCAAGCAAACGGAGAAAGCAGGAAAGTCCCTCCCCCGACCGCGCCCCAGCTCCTCCAGAATGAATGAACGAGCGAGCCTGTACCGGAGTGGGGGGTGGGGAGAAGCCACACCCCGCAACCCCCCGTACGACCGTGCAACCCTCCCGGTTCTACGGAGACGCACGACTCCTACTCAGGCGGCTCCGCCTGTCTACTCTTGGGACCCAATTCTGCCCAATACTGGTCCACCGAAAGCCAGATGCCATCCCCGGGACGGCCCGCCCCTTCAGGTCTCTGTGTAGCCACTTTGGAAGTCCAGGGTCCCACGTCCCCCCAGCCCCCGGCCCGGCCCCGCCCCGGCCAGGCCTGTCTGGGTACCTGTTCCCGGGCCCGTTTCTCCCCCTCCACCTCCCGCTGGAGACGCTCGGCCCTCTCCTCGGCGTCATCGGCCTGCTGCTGCAGAACCTGAATCTTGCGCTTCACCGCCTCGATGGTGGTGATACCAGCCATGGTGCCCCCCCCCCCGTTCCAGCTGCCGCTCCGGCTGCTGCCTCCTCCGCTCGGTGCTGCTGCCGCTTCTCAGCCCTACTTCCGCCTGCTCCGCCCTGAAATACCGGAACTCGCCCACTCCGTCCGGATGTGACGACAGCCCCGCTCCCCTTCTCCCCTCCCTCCGCCAACCAGGCGGGAAGGCAAGCGGGCTGGGAGGGAGACAGGTGGGGAGCGAGGGGCGGGGCTTATATGTGGACCCCGAAGACTGACTAGCTGCCTGACTGCCCCCTCGACCGCCCCACCCGTCTGCCGTGAGCTGGAGGGGGCCGCTGCCATGGTAACAGAAAGGCGCGGCCCAGTCGGACCCTCTCCGGCCTGGCGGGCTTCCCACAATGGCCGGACCCGCCACGCTCACTCCTCTGCAGCTCCAGTGACGCTCCACAAAGCTTCCCGCTCCCCTCGACCCCTCCCCCCCCAACTCGCCACCTCAGGTCAGCCGCGCGAGCCTCTTTACCCCAGCTGAGTCTTAACAAAAGGTGTCCATCCCTCCTTTTCCCCGACGTTTCGGGAGAGCCGCTAGCGCTCCCGAGGAAGGAGGCGATGATCCGCTCTCTGGGTTTCTCAGCTGGACTCTGCCCCAGCCCTGGGCAGCTCCTGACCGACCAGAGCGACTCCGGCCGGGAGAACCCAAACTACAACGGGAGAAAGCCTCCAAAGCCCGGGGGTGTCCCGAGGGATGGACGGACTTACCTACCCTGCTGCGTGTGAGAAGCACTCTGTAAACCTTAAAGGGCGATAAAAATGTTATCACCTTCTCTTCACCACTTGTAAAGACACGGATTCCTAACGGAGTTACTCCTTACCATAGTCCTTGTAGTGAATGCTAGACGTCCATGCCTCTACACATGTAGAGTACTGGGGTGGGGGTGGGGAGAAGCCGGAGCTGTCCCAACAAACAGGCCTGCCTGCCCTCTCCTGGTCCTGGGAAATACTGGGCTCGGAAATCCTCCCTAGCAGTCCCTTAGGAAGGGAGGAAGGCATCCCACTGCTCTCAGAGAGAAGCCCTCCCCTGCTGCACAGGCTGCGGCTTTCCATCGGACTTGGAAGGAAGCAGGAATGGATGGACACCTTTTCTCAGAGTTTAAGCCTAACTAAGCAAGGAAGGGGGTGGTTTCTGTGTTTCAGAAACTTCCACTGCATTGACAACCTCATTCACTACCGTCTTGGTTTCCAGTTACATAGATAGACATATTTACAGATTGAAAGAGACTCACAGGGCCACCGTGGTAAGATTCTGAAAGACACTATGGCAAAGAAAACTCACAGTTGGGGACATTTTATGAACTCCACCTTTTGATGACCAGGGGGAGTGATTATTTTTCAGTTTCCTTAGCTTCGTCTCTTGATCGTCTTGCCAGGTTGGGTGTCTGAGGACCTACTTTTAAGACGATGTTTGGGGGCGGGGGAGAATCTAGCCTGGATTTCAAACCAGCCTTTTAGTTTCATCCCCTTGAGAAGCCTTTCACGACTATTCTTTCTAAGTTATATCATTAAAGCCAAGGATTCTGGTTAAACATCCCAGATAACTCTTTCCAAGAAAGTGTAGGAAGACCAACTAAATTGCCCTCTTCTTTCTGTTTTTCTTTTCCTACTAACAGTTCCAAATTCTTTCTCACTCTCAGAAGCCTGAAGCTTTTTTGAACTTTGCTTGTCTTACTAAGTCAAAATGGAACAAATACAGACAGCCTAGAAGTCCTGACCCCTGAGGCTGGCAGAAGACATGATACATACCTGTTTCTTCAAGTACATGGGTTCTTAGCATATCACAAGAATGGTTTCTCAGAAGTCTTGTTTTCCTCTTTCCTGAAAATAGAACTATTCCAGAAGACAGTTGGGCATTTGCCCAGTCTCCTGAGTGGTAGCCTGTCTTTTTATATTTCTTCCAGGGCAGGAATGGAGTAACAATGGTCAGATTTGGTAGTGATCTGAATTATAGGAAACTGTAACTAGTCCTGGGAATTGTCCATCTTGCATCACCTGCTTCCTTGGTATACAGTATCTTTGAAAGCAGATAATGTGAAGATTTTATATCAATTATGCTTTATGATTGAATTTTTTCTATGGTTTATAGCTAAATTTCTTATTTTGTGTTTTTGATAGTTTTGTTGGTTATACTAAATTTACAATGATTTTAAGATGATGTGCCAGTCAGCAGGGGGCACTGTTGCTCTTTTTAAAACTTTTTCAAGGCCAGGGCAAACCAAAAAAAAAAAACCTTTTCCATCATGGACAAACTAGGAGCGAGTTGAGAAGGCCTTGAGACCTCTTTAGGATCACTGCATTCTTTAGACTGGCATATTTCAACAGATAATCTCCACTTAATCCTGAGGAACAGGTGAGCTGGCTGCTTTTAGCCCTTAAAAAATTACTATGGATGGAACCCAAGGGAGTCATGTGCTATTGTTTTCTTGGAGACCAATAATACATTGACAGGTGTCATTATAGGGCCAGAATCTCCCCCAGCCCCTCAATTCTTCCTATTCTTTACTCTCTAAAGGACAGTGCTATGACATTTTGCCCTAACCCATGTTCCTTTCTACTAGTTCTCATTGAAAAACAGCTGCTGCTACTTCAATACAAAGAACCAAGTCAAGAAAATACATAAAGTTTCAGACTGACCTACCCAAACCTTTACTTTACTCTCCCTTTGTCAGAGGAACTCCTGAAAAATCCTACTTTTCCAGCAAGGCTTTCCAAGACAACTAAAACCCCTTATTATTTAAACATACAATTCCTATAAAAGTTTCCTGTTTCCCTCATTTTCTCTACCACAACTTCAGTCTCAACACCTCCTTTGCCCTCTGATCAGACATAATATTTTCATTGATAAGTTATTAAGCCATATTCTTTGGTCGTTGCCTATTCAATTTTTCTTTACCTAATCCCTCAGAAGTCAGGGATTAAGGTCTTAATTCTTTCTTTTCCTAGGCTCTGATACATTTCTCCAAGAAGCTAGGTAGCACAGTGGATAGAGTGCTGGGCCTGAAGTCAGGAAGACTCATCTTCCTGAGTTATCTGGCCTCAGATACTTATTAGCTGTGTGACCCTAGGATGGTCATGTCACCCTATTTGCCTCAGTTTCCTCATCTGTAAAATGAGCTGGAGAAGGAAATGGCAAACCACTCTAGTATCTTTGCCAAGAAAACCCTTAAGTGGGGTCTCAGAGACAGAAAGACTGAAAACGACTCAACAACAAAAACAAATCATAGTATCATAAATCTAGAACTGGGAAGGATCTTTGAAGATCATTTTAGTCCATTTTACAGATAAGGAAACTGAGGCCTAGAAAAGTTACATGACTTCCCCAAAGTCACGTAGCACCAAAGCTGGGATTCAAATTCTCAAGTGTTGGGATTCAAAGTTCAGCAATTTTTCCACTGTATTACACTGCCTCTCATGAAGGCTTGACCCCACAGCCTGTTTCATCTTACCAAGCTCTCACCTGTCCCCATTATTTTACCAATAACTCAACATCAAGCCAACCCCTTCACCTCCCTCTCCTTTTCAGTTGCAAGGTGCCTTTTCGATTCTATGCAGCCCAATCTCAGACTCTCCCATTTTGGATCTAACCTACTTCTCTTTCACTTAACCTTTCTGGCTTTCAGTTTCTATATCTGTAAAATGAGGAGATTGGACTAGAAAATCTGTCAGGTCCTTTGCCGTTCCAGATCTGTGATCCTTCCTCTCCTGTTTCTTAGCCTCTTATCTCTAAGAATGCTTGTTGGAAAAATGAGGAAGAGGCTAATAAGTATGTCTGGATTACAGTGCAGCCATGCTCAGCTTCATCACTGAGAGAGGCTATGTGGTATATATCATGGCAAGAGTACTGGTCTTAAAACTGGAAAAGCCTGATCTTCCACTTAATGACTGGGTCACCTTGAGCTAGCAATTAAACATCTTCCAGTCTTACTTTACTCCCATGTAAAATAAAGATATTACTTTCCCTACCATAGAGAGTTGTTATAAGGGTCAACAAATAGTGTAGAATGGAGCAACTGTAACCAGGAATTATTATTTATATAACCTTTCATGAGTCTGTATCAGTATAGGGAGGTTTGTGTGAGGTTATGGGGCTCAAATGAGAGTGTGTGAAGGCTTTATAAACTTTAAAGAACTACATAAAATAAATTCTGATCATACTAGTACCTCATGGGCCAGTGGATAGCTTTATGTGTGCATGTGTACTCTAAGGGGGGAGGACAGAAATAATTAATTGATTTCTGGAGATTTTCAAAACTCCTCTAGGACTGTTAGCTTGAATATCTGTGCCCCGTTGTGCAAATCTCAGATTGTATATATTTGCTCTTCCCCAAATATACGGTCCTAATAACCTTACCATCAAGCCTGCCATTCCTGCCATGAACCTCAAATCTAAGGTTCTCTGATATACCACATGTCTCCCCAAAAGAGTTATTACCTGAAGAGATTCAGTTTCCTATGTTCCCAAGAATAGTACTAAACCTACTTTGGTGTTAGTATCTCAGCAGTCCCTAATCTTTCTACATTTGACAGTCTGTAGGAACCATATAAATTTCCCAGAATTGCCCAGGGTAGAGCAATTCTCAAAAATTTTTGATGCCCAAAGAATCTGTGCCATGGTTGATAGTTTTTTTTTTTTTTTTTAGTATTTCTAGAAAGGGAAGGAATAACAGCAGCTTCAGCTCTTAGAAACTGCTCCATGGCCTGGTATTTTAGAATTGGCCAAGTTTAGACTTGATTACAGGGAAAAAAATTTCTCACATTTAGAGCTGTCCCATAATACGTGTAGAATGGGCTACCTTGAGAGATGGTGACTTCCCTCTCCTTGGAGGTCTTCAAGCAGATGCATTCTATTTGTGGATTCTTCTCAGGTGTGGGTTGGACTTGATGGCTACCAATGTTTCTTCCAAGTGTTAGTTTCTGTAATTATGTATTGCTTTTTTCTTAGAAGAGGTTACATAGTGAGATTTTCATTATTAGTCACCATCTAGACACTTATCACCACTTAAATGATAGAACTCTAGGGAACTCTTGATATACATGCATTGCAATGTCATAACTTTTCGGGGTTTCTAGTGTCCAACTCTACCCTATGTTCACAGGATATTTGTTGATGAAAAAGATAAGAGAGAGAAATAGAACTAAATATGAAGAGGGATGGATATTAGGAGTTTGTGAATGAATTGGAGTATGTATGACTGTGTCTGGTTGCATTTCAAAGCCAAATAGATATGATTATCCTTTTAAAAATTATCTCTGTATCTTCTCTTTTATTATTACAGAATCACAGAATTTGGGAGTTGGAGAGGCCCTCAATGGCTATCTAGACCAACCCATCACAAAAAAAGAATATGGATAATTGAAAATTGATTCTGTCTCATTAACACTGAGGAACTTGAATAAATTTCTTATCCTGCTTTTCTTACAAAGACCTCAAAAGACTTACCCATCTGTTTTCTCATTTGTTGTTGTGGCAGCCTTAGAAAGAGGGGGAGGGATGGAGGAAACCAGGTAGTTGTCAGGTAATATTAAGAGGGAAAACATTATAAATTCCATTATACATATATATATATATATATAAATATGTATATATATGTATCAGGATCATCGACACAACACTGTATGCTATTTTTGTATCCTAAATTTCTCCTTTGGTCCCTGCTATATTACTTACCTTGGATATTACCCATGTTTCTTCTGGGTACTACCCCCTGTGGCATTTTAATGGCATAGGCACAAATGCCCAAATTGTCCAGAGTATAATGAGGCCATGCTGGACCAGGGATAATATGACCTTTCTTTGTTCCAGCGTGAAACCCAAGCTGGGTTTGGTGGTAAGAAGATGACAAATGTCCTATTAATACACATCTACATGCCAGACCCTCATCACAAAAGCCAGGAGCTTAGGATGTGGGGACAGAAGGAGATGAAAAAGTCATGTCAGATGGGCTTAGAGTTCCCTCCCTCTACCCAGCTCTACCTCTGTAGAGGAGGGGGGAGTGGCCTCCTGGAAGGCATTAAGATCAACTGATTGAACTAGATGGCCCAGGAGGTAAGCACCCCGCCCTAAAAGGAAAATAAGACCAAGGAGAATATTAAGGCAGCCCTCTGAGGTAAAGGGCTCAGAAATTTGGTCTGGGGGCTAAGAAGATAGGTAAATATGAGCAGACAAAATGAAATGGAAGTGCCTTGGCCAGGATAGGACTGTGAGAAAGAGAATATATGTCTATGTATCTTATTACATGGTTTTACTCATATGTGAATTCACAATTATGAATTTGTGAGTATTTTTGAGAATACAAAATACTATTTGTATTCAGCATCCTCACAAATGTTCATGTGAGTTATGTAGTTCATCACATGTGTTTATGAAGGCTTCCCCCCCCCCCCCCCCCCACAATTCATCCCATCTACCTAATACCTACATCTGCTGCCTTCTTCTCTGCTAGTTCCAGTTTCTCCTGGGCATCCTTCAGTGCTTCTGAATACTTGTCCAGTTCATCTTCTGTTCCCTTCAACTTCTTCTGCATAGCGGCCAGCTCATCCTCCAACTGTGAGAAACCCCAAGAAAGCAATACATGCACCAGAATTACAGTCTAAACGTCTCTGGGTTCCTAGATCCTGATTAGATTCTTTGTCCACCCTCTGGACTAGTCCCCCCTCTGGACTAGTCCCCCATCAGCCAGTTCCCACTTCTCTCCCCCAGTTTTTGACTAAGAGACTCGAGAGCTAAGGATACTTGGGTATCTACATGGGGTTTGTGTTAAAGAACTGATGAGGGCATTGAGGTGCTGAATGTTATTCGTTCTATCCCTGCCTCCAGAGTCAGATGGGCTTGACTAGCACATAGTAGGTACTACATAATTGTTGCTGCTACTACTATTATTATTATCATCATTGTTATTAATGGATAAATGGAGGCTCAGAAAGTTTCAGTAATTTGTTCAAGGTCATAGGCAGCCAGGACAAACAACTCAGATATCCTTTTCCCAACCTAGAGCAGTATTGCCCCTGTTAGGACTGTGGAAAAAGACTGTTTCTCCTAGAAAGAGGCATTTGTCCTTTCTGTCTGTCACGTTCCTTTCTTATTCATCATCTTCCCATATACTTTAGCCCCATATAGATGTTAAAAACAAATTCCAGCACACACCTGCTTGCTTCTGTCCTCTGCTTGCTTCTGTTCAGCCTCAGCCTGCTCTGCCCGGTCCAAGGCATTCTCCTTGTCCAGCTTCAGCATTTGCATCTTTTTCTTGATGGCCTCCATCATTGGGGTTAGTTATGAGCAGTCAGAGACTGAAACAAACACTGAGGGGCTTCTGTCTGGGCAGCTGGCCATCCCTAGAACGGAGGTTTTATCTTGAGACTCTAGCTCCACCCCTCCATCCCAATATGGCCCTGTTCAATCCCCCACCTCCCTAAAATTGACCTCCTATGGGGAGGAACACGCTGATGGACTGACATCACTTAGAGAAATTCGGGAACAGCTGAAGGCTGGTTTTAGACAATAGAAAGTGGGGGAGGGACAGGCCCCTATCAACATGAATTTTTTTTCCTCTTTCATTTGAATACCTTAATACGTGTTACAAGAGAAAAATGGAATGCTCTGGAAGAGGGAGAAAGACAGATTTCAGGCACCTAGAAAGGTCCCAGTTTTTGAAACTTTACTAGGGCTCTGACTACCCCTCCTACTACTTATTAATTCCTACTTGATCTAAACCTGGTGCCAGTCACATCCCACTAAGTATTGTCCATTTATTCTTGGTGTCTAGTGAGTTTGGGGAGTAGAAAAGGGGAAGGTTAGTGATGATTCCTCCCCATCATAAAATTGTTGTGCTATTTTCAGGGTCCCTGGTTATTAAAGAGAGATCCAGACTACATTCTTCCTTCCCCAAACTATAAGGATTAAGTAAAAATGGGGCTGCTGGGTAGAAGAATCAGAGTTGGACCCAGGGGGTCTCCTTAAAGACAAAATTGAGAGATGGGGGGGTAGAGAAACTGAAAGAGAGGTGTAACTCCCTATTTTCCACATGTGGTTTTAGATCTTTAAATAGAATTTCTGTCACCTTCCAAAGTGTAATGTTCAAGGTTGTTGTCCCTCTGTCGATCACCTTCTTTCCCCCTCCTCCAAACCTCATCATTCTCCCCTCCCTTCCTGGATCAACTCAAGGCCATCCATAGTCATTCTTTCCCTGGAGCCTCATTGCTGACAGGTGGCTCATGACCCCAGAACTGGCATCAATGTGTGTACCAGAAAGGAAGGTGGGTACTTCTCAGGGACATGAGAGCTAGTGGCAGGGAAGAGGCTAGGTAGCACATGGCCTGATATGTGATTTAAATCCTATGACAGGCAAAATTTGGTGCAATAGCCAGATTTTTTTTTTCTAGCTTGTTAGCATGTAGGGTACAGTATTTGTGGCTAGGGACTTAAGGCAGAGGTGATAACCATCCCTGGGAGCTTCTAGTCATCCAAAGAACAAGCAGATAAAAAAGGTGGGAAGGCAATAAGCGTTTCTATGATGCCTATTACGTGCCAGACACTTTACAAATATGATCTCACTTGAGCCTTACAACAATAACAATCTGTTATTATTCCCATTTGACAGCTGAGGAAATTGAGGTGGACAGAGGTTAAGTGATTTACCCATGATCACACAGCTAGTATCTGAGGCTGGAATTGAACTCTGGTCTTCTATTCAGCACTCTACATTTGCACCTCTATGATACCAACTGATTGAGAGAGACCCAACAAAGTTACCAAGAAATCCAGCTATGGAGTGTAGAAGAAGAAATATTAGCAGTATCAAGTCTGAAAATGAAGAAAATGGGAAAATTCAGAATGAGGAAATAATGGGTGTTGAGAAAGGTTCTAAACAAGATTGGGGAAAGGATGAGGACAAGAGAAGAGGGAGAGGAATAGGGAAGTCAAATCTGAGAGGATGAGGAAAAGAAGCCTTTTCTAGCATAAGGACCAGTTTACAGGAGGACTAGATCCAAATATTTCAGCTTTTACATCTCTGCCACTACTCTACCCCACCCCAGATCCTGTCAGAACTCCTTAGACTACAGCTGTGACTTTTCTAAAGAAGGGGTTGGGGGCAGGGAGAAAAGAATGGAAGAGATCATAGTGATGCTGAATCACCCAACCGCTGTAAGAATATGTTTGACATTTAGTTGATTCCCAATCAAACAACTTAATATCAAACATATCACACAGAAGCAGGGAGCCTGGGAATAGGCAAAAATGAAAAATTAAGGGCCCAAGCATGGCCAGTGAGAGGATGGATTATAGATCAGTACTAGCTCCTGCCCTCTTCTCATTTCCCACACCCCCTCCTGTTCATTTTCCCTCAGTGCCTCCCAGTTCTGTGCTCCTGTCCTTCCAATGCCCTTGACTTTCACAATGACTGGTTAGATTGACTAGGAAAACATGCCTGGACAGGCTCCATGTCCATGTACTACTCCTAGTAACTCAGGCCAGAGATTCTCCTATTTTATGTTCAAGATACGTGATGGATCAGCAATGTCAACAACTTAATACCCTGGATCTGCTCACCCTAACTTTAAGCCCCTTGGGGATTCCCAGCCCTATGTACTTGGTAAACTTTGCTTTACCTCCATAATAAAACATAAGTTCCAGTAGATATTTCCTAGTGGAATCTTCCTATTCATACCCCACAAGGCTGTTGAGGTCAGCCCCACAAGTACCTGACCAGTTCTATTCCACTGATTTCCACTTGCTTGTTCTTACACCCTAGGTAGTATAGACAGAGCTTCCAAGCAATGCTTAACTCCTTTCCCCATCTTGCCTCATTTTTTCCATTCCTTTCCCTCTCTGTGCCACTCAGACAAGTCACTTTTATTCCATTTGTTTCCCAGGTGTCTATAACAGAAGTGACCCAATCTTTTTAAGACGTCTAGCCCCTAATTTCTACCTCATCCACCCCAGGATTCCTAGTGGAGTGGGATCAGAGAGCCACAGATTGCAGATGACTTACAGCCTCCCTTTCCTGACTCAGTCTGGAGGCCATATAAGCGGAATTGAAAAAGCCAGTTGCAGTTGATGAAAAGGGCTGGGACGCATGTTCCTCTTCTCCTTTGGGACTTTTACTCCTGAAGGAAATCCAAGAGTCTTGACTTGCCCCCATTTTTTCCCTCTAGGATTCCTTCCTTGCAAAGATCCATGCTTCACCTCTTTGGCAGCTCTTCTGTAGAGACTCCAGTTTACCATTGGCCCAGTTGGTTTCAAACAGGAGTTGACTGGGTAAGAGAGGAATAGAATCTCTTTGAGGAGGAGGTCAGATGCTTCTGGAGGCTGTGACCAAAGCTCAGGTTTATAACTATTGGAAAATTCTATGGGTGGGGGGGGACCAATGGACATGACTTCAGCCCTCAGGCAGGCTTGCCCCCATGTGTCCCTGTTCCCATTAGTATAGACTCCCCTCCGCCTCTCAATAACACTCTGTCCTTGGGCTGGATCAATGGTTTGTCCCTTGTTGCCTGTCAATTCCTGTCAACCTCATGGTTCATGTCCTCTAGGGAAAATAACAGCTTATGGGCATCCAGATCTCAGCAGAGTTCTTGTGATTATACCTTCATAACTATTGTACCATCTTTGCTTGCTCTCTTTACCTGCTGACACTGCCTTTTCCCATATCCCCAAGTGCACACTTGTTTACTTCATAAACCTTGGCCAAACCCTGATAACAAATTATGGGTTTCTGGTGAAAAAAGACCATACTCATTCCGTGCTCTCAATGTAAACTTAACCTGGTTGTGTAGGGCATGAGAGAAGATGATCAAAAGCTGGAGAAAACAGGGAAAAGAGGGTGTTTACAGAGGGGAGAAAGGGGTTTAAGAGAGCATTTGAGGGAGCTAAGGATGGAAGAGCACTGCAGGAAAAGAAGCAGGCCTAGGGAATGTTGCTATAGAAGAGATCAGGTCTCTGGGGGTAAGGGAATATCTAAAGGAGCTAGGCAGGAGTAGGACGTGACTGTGACATGAAATCTCCTCAGCCCTCCTCTCTGGACTATTTTCATGCCTTCCCCACAAATAAGGCAGACAGTCTTTCTAACCCCAGGGGAGCCCAACATGCATGACACCAGTTATCAGAAAGGAAGAGTCAGAGTAAATGATTCTGCTGATGTAATGGGAGCAGACAGTGGGGCTGGGAAAGCAGGCTCAGTGGGGGACAGGCCTGCCAATAGCAGAGCCAGTCCAGCAATGACAAGCCTGGAGGCAGGGGGAGTCCAAGGTCAGAGATTAGAATAAGCAAAGCGTAATATGTGGCTAGGGAAACCAAGTCAGAGAAATAGAGAGGGAAATAGATATCATGGAAGGGAGCAGGGGTAGACAGACTACTGATAATAGAGGCATAAAAGGAGGCATAAGGCAGAAATAGGAGGAGGGTGATCTATTATTAGGAGTAGGGATTGGCCTTGAAGACTAGCATATGCAAGGAAGAACAAAGGGGAAGGGAAGAGTCAGAACTAGGGGAGAGAGAGGGGTAGAAGATGAACAGTGGGCTGGGGAAATATAGATAACACAATTAGCTCAATGCACAACTTGTTGACTGGCTAGACCCAAATGGTTTGATAAGAGTTTGGAAAGAGTTCTTTAGTAGCATCTCCCAGGTATATGTAACTTGGCCTTGTTCTAGTCAACATATTTTTTGTCAGTGACTTGGATAAAGACAGAGATTTTGTACTTATCAAGTTGGCAGATGACATTTAGTCCTCCCACTAAAGTTGGGAGAAGAGATAGCTATCATACTGGATGATACAGAGTACAAGAAATTCTCAGGCCAGAGAACTGGGCCACATCTAATAAAATGAAATTATTCAGTGATATCTATAAAGCCTTGCTCTTGGGTTCAGAAAATTGACTTTACAAGTATAAAGCAGGAGCAGGGTCGGGGGAGGTGGGGAGGTATGATTAGACAGCAGTTTGAAAAAGATCAAGGGGGTTTAAGTGGATTGTAAACTCAATATGAATCAACAGAGTGATACGCAGCCAAAAAAGCTAATGCTATTTTGGGCTGCATCAAGAAGGGCAAAGCTTCCAAGAAAGGAGATGATAGTCCTACTGTAATCTGCCCTAGTCAAACCGCATCAGGAGCACTGTGTTCAGCTCATAAACATTTATTAAGCATCTTCTGTAGCACTAGCTACTGCGGTTACAATAAGAAGACAAAAGAGAGACCCTACCCTCAAGGAATATTTCTACATATCTCAATAAGGATAATCCTTCCTTGTGGTTGTACCTTTGCTCCTCTAAAGAACTAGCCCCTTCCCCTAATTTATTGTGGATTATATTTTAACCTATGTTTACTAGGCACTAAAATAATTTATATGTATGTATGTATGTATGTATATATGTGTGTATGTCTTGAGATCACTACCACCAAACATTAAACATTAACTACCAGCCATGTGCAAGATTGATACTGGGGATACAAAAACAAAAATGAAACATTCCCTACTGTCAAAAGCCTTATCAGAACTGATTCTGGGGCTTGAAAATGTGTTCCTGATGCCCTGACACCAAGGCAACTGTTGAGAAAATATGGGGAACAAAAAATAGCATATAATTTGAAGCAGCCAGGAGGAGTTTCAGGGGTGTATAGACAAGAGTATAGAAACTTTCTTTTTTAATAAACTATGTTTCAAAATTTATTTTATTTATGTTAGGAGTTCACTTCTCTTTAGAAATGACATGATCAAAGGTTAGTTTTCTATACCAGTCTGCAAAAGCCTATTCAATGTTTAACTCACCTTAACTAAGAGACTGTGTGGCCAGTTAGTGAACTAGACTCAGAATCAAAGAGACTTGGGTGCAGTTATTGTCCCTGACACACATTGGCTTTTTAAAGCCAGTTTAAGTAAGATTTAAGTAAACCTTTTAAAAAATTTTTAAAATCTAAGTTGCCAAATAGTTGCTGATATCTATTGGTTGAGGGAACTTCCTCAATAGGACTTAATTCTTTACACTGTTGAAATCATAGTTTTTGTCACACCCACCTCAAACTAGAATCTAGTTTGATAGAAATGAACCAATATTTATAACAACGTTTCTAAGAAAGCATGCTTTTAGAATTTTAAGTTGCAAGACATAAAAATACATCCTATGCCAAGATTTGGAGTATTCCCCTCTACCAAGCTTACCCTCAAACATTTACTGAACACATACTTCATGGAAGAAATAGTGCTAGAGATACTTAGAGATTACATCAAAACTCCTGCTCATGGATTACATAAAAGCAGCAGTTCTCAAATTTTTTGTTCTCAGGATCCCTTTATACTCTTCACAATATTGAAGAACCATCCTCCATCCCCTCTAGCTCCCTGCAAAGAACTTTTATGTGGATTATATCTATCAATATTAACAATATTAGAAATTAAACCATTATGAAAATAGACCCTTTGTGTCCCTGGATAACACTTTGAGAATCACTGGCTTAGAGTATCTGTCCTGCAATAGGATGGGCTTCCCTAGTAGCAGATAGTTGTTTGCTGGCAGAAGTGGTAGTGACTGGTACAGCTTGGGGTTTTGGACTCCAGTGGGAATCGGGGTTTGGGTACACAAGTGCTTGGTAGCATCAGGAGATCCTGGGTAGAGTAGACAATAAAGTTGTCAGGGGTGGTGGTAGTAGTAGTAGTAGCAACTTTCTATAGAGCTTTAAGCATTTAAAAACTTTCAACAGTCCTATGAAATGTAGGCAGTGCAATAATATTATCCCCATTCAAAAAGAGGAGACTCATAGAGTTTGACTTATTTGTTGATAGTCACACAGTTAAGTATTGGACTCATAATTTGAACCTGGGTCTTTCCTGCCTTCAAATCCAGTGATCTTTTCACTCCATCTCACAGCCTTTCAATAATGGGGCTTCAGTGAAAGGTTAGGGACATTGATGAGATATCCCCTAATGGCTGTGGTAGCAGAGAGTGTTCCTGTGGCCAAGGCCCATAGGTCAGTGAAGCCTTGACTGGGGCAGTCATTGATATATAAGGGAATATAATAAGCACAGATAAGTCAGTGAGAAAAGATTTGAAAATGAGTAGCAGCAATTGAAGAAAT
The DNA here is from genome assembly GCA_028627135.1 of Pseudochirops cupreus. Taxonomy (NCBI): domain Eukaryota; kingdom Metazoa; phylum Chordata; class Mammalia; order Diprotodontia; family Pseudocheiridae; genus Pseudochirops; species Pseudochirops cupreus. Next base: position 131,664,830 of record CM053584.1, read on the forward strand.
GTGTTTAAACAGAAAAAGCTTGTGGCAGAGAAATATGGTAGGAGTTGGGAGAGAGGTGGAAGACAAATCACCGAGTCTGGATGACTGTGGAAACAGAAGCTTTGACACAGATCTGAAGGGTGGGCCTCAAAGGCTGAGCTTCAAGCAGTGAGCCAGCTAGCCTAGTGGTAAAACCATATTTAAGCTATTAACAACAGAATCATAGTTTGCATCAAACAACTCCCTCCTCCCACACTGCTAATATTCATCAGAATTACAGTCCCTGAATTGATCACAAGAGGTCACTCTTGCCTCATCAGTCTTTTAATGCTTAATCTACCAAAAAATAAAGTTACAGATGAGAAATGGACAATCTGGCTCTAGGTAAATAGCCTGATGCAGATTTATCCTAAGGAAAAAATTCTAGGCTTTGGGAATCCTGGAAGTATTAACTGTTAGAGAAAAAGGGACAGTGCCTCTGATGCCTTCAGAGTCTTTCCACATAGAAGGATTTGCCCATCTGATTTAGCTCCTGCTGGTACTGTCGATGCTCCTTCTCAAATAGGTGACTTAAGGCAGCCTGCCGAACCTGGGAGGAGGGACAGAGTAAAGTGTGGAAGTCTGCCTTCTGGCACCTACCCGCCACCTCTACCCTTGGCTCATTCCCTAGCTCTGGGTTTTGTTTTTTCAGTCTGGACATAGGGGACAGGAGATAGTTTAGGATAAGGAAGGTAGCATAGACTTCACACATTGCCTTAAGCTGAGTGAGTTTAGTATGGTACAGCAGAGGTTATAATGGACACTGGGGAAAACAGAAATCAGGGCAATTTGAAGTACATTGATTCTAGGGAGCTAGAGAAGCACTAAGGGAAAAAGGTCAGAAAATCAACCAATCAACATTTATTAAGAGCCTACTGTGACAATCATTGTGCTAGGCACTGTAAAATCTTTGACTGTTAGTACATTTGGATAGCAAAATATATAACATAGGTAGGATGCAATTATTGAATACAAAGCTCTAGTATAGAGAATGAAAAAGCTCCAGTGAGTTGAGGATGTGTTAAATGCAGCTAGTTGTTAGCAAGCAAAGTGGTTCAGGGTAGAGACCATGGATGGCCTGGGGAATCCTAGTGAGCAAAGGGAATAACAGTGGGTTTGACCCACTCACAGTCAGCAGTTGCTTGTTGGCCAATGCCATCTCCTGTTCCATGATGTCTTGCATTCTCAGGATGGCGTACGGATTCCTCCTCTGGTTCATTGTTGCCTGCCATTCGCACTGCACTAATTTATTTTTCCAACTGTCCCAGGAGAATTTATGTGGATTTGATTTAGGAAGATAGAAATACAATTAGGCATCTGACATAGAATTTGTCTTGTTTCCTAAGTAGTTAACTAAACTTAAGTATAGGTAGGTATGTAGGTACCATCTACCTACTGTATATATGGAACCTCTTAGTGTTTATTATACTGTTGAGCATAGACTGAGATATCACAAGGGGTTCCTCCTTTGCCACACCCATTTATATTCAGGGTATTATAGGAGTCAGAAATAGAAGGAAGGGCACAATTGGGTATTGTAGTTTAATCTGGGGGCATTAGTGCACAGGTATGTGTTTACATTTGGTGTTATGTGAAGGAAAGCTAATTCTTGCCTTTCTCTGAACCTCTGAGATAATCATCTAATAGTATTGAGGATGGAGAACACAGAGAAGACAATACTAGTAGGTAGACGTTTGGGGGTGGAGGGCATAGGAAATTACCTCTCAACAGCCTTCTCAAATGCTACCATCCTCTTGTAACTCTGCAAGGAAAATAAATGTACCTGGTCAGCCATTACCAACCCCCTCACCCTAGCACCCTATTTGTTATTCTTGGCTTAAGAGGAACTTAGGGGATCCTTTTTCCACCCACTCACCCCGTCCGAAATAGGGCGGGTATTGGCTAGCTTTTTGTTCAAAATATTTCAGCACCTATGCGGAAAGCAACGTCCCATTGTGGGGGTGGGGAACCTCCTTACAAAGCCTTTTAGTTTGTGTTTCCCCATGCTCATACTGGGGAAACATCTCGGTAACCCCATCAAAAGCTTTCAGTCAAGCTTAATCCCTGCCATACCTCTTCTGTCTTTATAATCTCACCCAGGGTCTGGGACATCGGAGGGTTTGCCATGGATTTTGTAGGCAGGATAGACATTCTTGACTGTTGCTCTTCCCGTTTTGTCCACTCACTGATCTCAATTACCCTGGTTACTAGGCATGTCTCCAATTATGCCCTAGGCCTAGGCTCTGATTGGTCACCTGGCTTGTTGCCTGGAGACCTGAAAGAGAATCCTGGTTCTTTAGCTTTCTAATAGTGACCCCACCACCACTTAGGAAGAGCCATAGGCCCAAACCCTGGACCTCTTATGTTAGGTTACAGAGGCAGCTCCACAGCTTTAATTTCAGGGGAGTCAGCCACATCATACCCTTATAGGTGTACACACACTCATACCGCCTTCCCCACCCCCCTCTATCTACTCCAGATAGGTAGAAGCAGGTATCAGTAACGAATGGTAATATGCTTATTTTTACAGCTGTTTTTATTAAATAACCGGTTTATAAAGTCAGACCAGTGCAGTGACTTATTGGGGGGATATGGAATTAAGTGCTTTTATCACTGACAGTTCCTCTCAGTCATGTCTTGATCCATAATGTGAAGAGAAGCGCAAGGCAATGCACTAAACACAACACAAATCTCCACAGGGCTTGGTTTAACACCCTAGTTTCCTTCTGCCCTTTTCACTCCAAAGCTTTAAATGACATGTCTAGAGTCTGTGGGCTAAAGTCCCCACCCAAGTGGGTAAGGTAGAAGCTCTGTGTGATTTCCATTTCTAACATCCTAAATGCCCTCTCCCCTAACCCCACTAAACTATTTAGGATAAAACTGACTTTGGGAGAGGGCAAAAAATAACCATGATCGAAAACAAGCTGGGGTAAGGAGGAAGTGACACGGACAGAGGAAAAATATTGTGGATTCAATACCATAAAAAAAGCTATTGGAGGGGGAGAGAGGGCCTCATGGAACTTTAGTTCTACAACAGACCAAAGGGATAAGCTAAGGAAGGATCTCCAGACACACAATTCAAGAATTCTGGGGATAATAATATTAATGCTGTCCAGTGTTGCTGTTTCTCCTGCCCTGGAAAAATCTCTGGGTACTGGATTCTCCTACTGGAGCCATGTTTGTTACGG